>JBCFYV010011164.1:36517600-37007600 GCA_039000515.1 Timema cristinae
ATTTATGATCCGTTGCACTGCGTACCTGTTCTTAGAAGGAAAATTGAAAGCCTGGAAATCAATATAAGAACAGACATTGTTGAACAGTATCATTCAAGTTTGGAAAAATGTGCATGAAATTTCATTTTCGACGCTGCTCAACATCAATTGTTCCTACCAATGATACTACGTCAACCAGTCTTGAACAGGAATATCTTCGGTCTACCAAGGTGTTCCTTATCAACGCGGGCACAGGATAGGGAGTTATCAGTTGTCTTTTCAAGAGCGTCGTACGGTTACTGAGAAGCGGCGCTAAGCCATTGGAAAACAGGCGCTTCATACGGGTATCGGCTTGCTCTCCGACATCGTCAATCAGCGTCGTCCTTTCAAAGAAAATCTATGGCAGCGTGTCGGCGAGGCTTAAACAAACATGAAACGCTAGGCGGAGCAGAAGATAGACACGCTGAGGACCAACTCAGGCTATAAAGGCCGTCGTAAGAAGCACCGACGTCAGTCTTCTGTCGTTGCCCAATGTAAAAAAGGTCAAGAAAGAAGCGGTAGATATTTTCAGTAGAAATGTAATTTCTATACCCCCGATCCTGTGAGTGTGCCAGCAGTGAACTCGATCTCTTTTCCGTCCCACCCACACAAATCAGTCTTGAAAGTGAGCAATTGCTCCAGTACAAACCTGTTTCTTCCCTCACCGATGATTCACCCATCGAATTTACCGTTACCGGACAAGGCGAGTACTATATCGATCCTTCACAGACTATACTCAATCTCAAGGCATCCATCATGAAACCCGAAGGTGGCGCTTTCACAGAGGTGGATCAAATCGCTCCCGTAACAACTGGTTGCATTCGCCAATCACACAGGTGGCTGTGTTTTTAAAGAAAAAAATAGTCTCACTGCCCAGCACTACGTATGCTTACAGATCGTTCATTGAGATGATGCTCAATTACAACAGTGACGCAAAAAGAATACAATTGTCTAGCGTTACTGAGGTTCGTAGACAGCCCCGGTAACTTTGAGGAGGCTAACGCCAGCAACAAGGGATATGAGTCCCGTCGATGTCTCACCGAACAAAAAGAAGACGGTCGATCTTTTGGGGTATCTACACGGTGACGTGTTTAACCAAGAGAAATACCTGTTGAACGGCACAGAACTCAGAGTCAAGTTGGTCCGTTCCAGAGACAGGTTTAGTTTTATGGCCATCCTTGAACTCCATCATATTAAGGTTCACATCGATGAAGCTGGCTTTCTAGTGCGACGTGTCAAATTAGCTCCTCCTATACTGTTGGCATATTCCAAGGCATTAAACGTCAGTCCCGCAAAGTATCCCATCACCCGCGTGGAAGTAAAAACACTAACTATTTCTAGGGGTGTGTAAGGGAAATCACTGGACAACGTATTCACCGGACAATTACCCAAACTATACATCGTGGAATTTGTATCAAACGCGTCGTTCAACGGAGACGCCACCAATAACCCATTCAACTTCCAAACCTACGGTATGAAACATTTCTCACTGTCGTGGATGGAGAACAATTGCCGTCGAAACCGTTACAGCCCGATTTTTCAAACGGCAAATATGTCTTGTCCTACCACACACTGTTTTCTGGAACGGGTATCCATTTCATCAACGAAGGTAGCGACATCACACGGGAATCCTTCCTTAAGGGATATCATCTCATGGCTTTGGATCTCACACCTAATCATCTGCCCACATGACATCGCATTGGAATCTGACGAGGCATGGCTCTCTGAGCATCGAAGTGAGCTTCACCAGAGCTCTCACAGAAACCTTCAACTTTATCGTGTCGGGGAGAGTTTGCCAACATCATCACCATCGACAAGGACAGAAAGTCTTGACCGATTATGGGAGTTAATATAAGCGACTTTCTGCTCCTTACACTCATCATTTAAATCATGGACATCTTTGTGGATTTCCAGAGCTTCATCGGCTACAACAAAGAGTTTATCGTCAAGGAACTGAGTTTTTTTATCTGTATGCGAAACATTACTTGAACATTGGGTGTTAAAATCCCTATACGCTATCGAGGAGCTTTCAGCCACCGCTAAAAAGCAATTCGACTATATCATCAACAAACTGAAAGATATTCACTGAGATATCGGTGATGTGGATTACAGCCTGATCAAATCCATAATCTCCATGCCACAACGCGTGCAGAAACCGTGTACGTCAAGGGGGCAGAAAAGAAAAGGTTTTTAGTCAAATACACCTCTACACCCGTCGTAATTCATTACGACAGATGTTGTTCGTCTTTGAAAACACTTAAATTGGGCGCACCATGTGCATGGCACATTGTTCTGTATTGAATTTCTGATCGGCCTCCATCGTTTGGAGACTGCAATATTTGATGATTTAAGATGGACACGCATACTATAAGACGTGCGCTGAAAACAACCCCGTGGTTTCGTTCTGTACAGCCGGGTATTTTCCTTGTTGATCAACTAGGCGCAACTGACACTCTCGTCATCAACACTGATCCACACACCAAGCCTGATATGCATTGGTTCACCATCTTTATCGACAAGAACGGCGTGTGAGAATATTTTGGCAGTTTTGGTTTTCCTCCTGTATAAATTCACATCTGGCATTAATACCTAAAAACACTTCCCGCACGTCTCATAGCACGATACAACTTCAAAGCATCGCCTCAGACGTTTGCGGCCATTACTGTCTAAATATACCTTCTCTATCGCGCCCAGGACATTCCGATGAAAACTTTTCTATACCTATTCTCGCCCAACAATCATACAGGCAACGACGCTAATTGATGATAGATTGAAACGGTCCTTGTGGCATGCCGGCTATAGCCGTGACATTTGTCGAAGTGAACAAACATCAAGGAAGGTCAAGATGTTTGCAACCACATCACCAGTATTTTCAACACTTTGTTCTCGCTCAACTAAGTCGACGCCAAGTGAGTCATCGTTGGTATGAGCGTCAAGAACAATTTTACGCCTTATGTTCAGCTAGAAAAATGTGGAGGGAACTGTGCGGTGTTTAACCGTATAGAGTGGCAAGAACTGGACATCTACAAGTCGGTCATATCAACGTTTTTCAGCAACACGCAACCTCCTCAGAAGATTAGTCTGAATAATCATGAAATCTCTCTGAGACGCATGTGCGGTGACTGTATGGTCATCATCAGCGAGAAACAAGACGCCAGACTCAGATAGATTGCCTATCTAGCACCTAGCTGGGTGCATCTTTGTGATGTGTGGGACCTCATCGACGTGTCCGTCGACCGCCGGGATATGTGGTTGAGGACACCTTCCACACGCTATTGCAACGATTTGATCTACACATGCGTCATGGATTTGTGCGACACGCTAACAGAAACAGCGGACGTCATCGATATCGAATAGCCTATGTTGGAAAAGCATATCAGAAACCTGGATATTATCAGTGCTACCTAATATACACGTCTAGTCTTCAGTTTGGAGTATTACAGGCTGGATATTGAACTAAAATCAATTTTACTAACGCATCTAAGAGACAGCGTAGAAAGATGTATGAACGAATATATTCGGCATTCCTGTAAAAGTGTACAATAAATATTATGTATGATGTCTGTGAAACCTTTAATATATGTCTGTAAAACCTTTAATGTTTAATAAATATATATTTTGTAATATCATGTTTTATTCACGCAAAACCTTTCTGTCCCCTTACACGTAGATATGAGCCTCGACTTGTAGATCCATCAAACTGTCATCAAATATAAACAGGGTCAATGACCTCTCGTACTAGCTCACGGTTTCAAGGTCACAATCTATTCTTTTATAGTCAAGATACCAAACTGGCGCCAGTCATCAGGGAAAACCCATTGCGACATTATTCAAGGTCATGATCTATTCTTGTCTCGACTTGTCTTGTTGACCCGCCAAACTGATGCCTGTCAATAGGTAAAACCCATGACCACATAGAGGATGGTAAAGGGTTTGATACACCAGGAAAAATCATTGCTGAGGGGAGGGTTGCCAGACTCATGGTTTCAAGCTCTCGATATATTATTGTATTTTGAGTCACCAACAGGCACCAGGTTTCTATTACGTCACCGAGAATACCCAGGGGGTGGGGTGGGGGTTGCGACATTACTGGGAAAGGGGTGAGGTGGGGGTTGCGACGTCACTGGAAATCCCCAGGGGAAGGGGGAAGTGTTAAAGTGAGAGGAAGTGAAAGGGGGTATTGATACAGCTGTGAGAGAGATCCTTTGCCGGATGCCTTCATTCTACACTACGCAGCCCTCATGTCGACTCGTCACGGGAGGAGAGCCCAACGCCGTCCCAAAATAAATAAATACTCTCCAACACCCCGTCCCAATCCTAACCAGACATAAATAACCATGAGCACAAATAAAAAAGCAATGAGCATACATAAATAACCATGGAGCACAAATAAATAACCAATGATCACATATTAAAAAACAAGTTTGGAACACTGGAAAGGGTTTCAGGAGGAGGGGGATCAGGACGGTGGGAGGGAAAAACCAATAACCAATCAGAGAGTGAGGGGCGTGGTCACGTGATCAAATCTGGACAATCACCGCAGAGTGGAATGAAACGCCGGGCTAGCTACTTCTAGCTAACTATTAACTAAACAAGCCTAACTATTTATTGATCAACTTAACTTAAATTAACCTTGACCAACCTTGCCTAGCTTCACATAATCTTATCAAAACTGACCTAATTTTTAAATCAGGATAGATAGCAGTAGCTGCCGATACATATAAAAGGTAAAAAAAAATTCTAAGTTTTTTATATTTGAACTAATCACTCATTTAACTGTTTTATACCTATAACATCGATAGTGATATTAAATAGATAAAAACAATCCTGTAAAACGCTTTAAGATTCAGAGGGAGTTTATTTCTTTAGTCACTATCTTAGTTAGCAAATCTATCACAGTACTTACAATACAAGCACTAGTAACTATTATTGTTTTGTGTATTTTTTTTTCGATGAGAGGAAGTTAGAGGAACTATCCACACCAAAGCAAATGACGTAACTCAAGTTGACCCGCTACATTGCGGATTCTTTTTGTGTGTGTTCAAAAGTTTGTGTTTTATTTGTACTCATATGTGCCCTAAAATGAACATTTGTATTGTGAAACTTTCCCTTTTAGATAACATTTAATGTGGCGGGCCAACTTGAGCTCAAGCTAGACCACCACATATTGAAAAACACAACATATGTGCCCAAACATAAACAGTCATGCTTTTAAATTAGGCTTTCTATAGAACATTTAATGTGTCAGGCCAATTTGAGCGTCCCTATACCATAACTTGTAAAAAAAACTCGAGCTCAGTTGGCCCACCACCTCTTGAAAAAGTTCCTGTAGCAAACTCCTGTTTGTGCCATTCGTTTGTGCTTCCTTTGTGCTTATATTAACTTTTGTGCCTTTTAGATTGCATTTAATGTGGAAGGTCAATTTGAGTTCCAGCTAGACCACAACATTAAATGTTATCTTGAAGGTCTAATTTTAGAGAGCAAATGTTAATGTTAGGGCACATTTGAGTACGAACTAAGACCAAACGAATAGTGCTTTGATTTTTCCAAAATTTGGCTGGCCATCTTGAACTCTAGTTGTCTACAGGTTTTAATATTGGGAAAGCTCAAGGTAGCCCACCACATTTAATGTTTACCAGCGCACCTAATTTTAGAGCTTAAATTTAGAGCACATTTATAATAATTTTACAAGTGGCAGCATTAAGCCAACTATTGAGTCGAGGGTGGCTTCGTCATCTGATAGCGCGTGATCTTAATAAAAACACACATTTGTAGCCGATGATTTCCGCACGTCCATCATAGACTCTGCCTTAAAATATGAGTAAAGAATTACCCTGAACACGGGACGAATCCTGGATAGCTCAATGGTATATAATTGGCGTACTAAGCCTAAGGTCCCAGGTTCGATTCCCGTGGCCAGGTGTAATTTTTAAATTCTCAGAATAGGATATCTAGATGGAGTAATCCTCACTAAAAGCATAAATAATAGCTTTGGCTATTTGATTCTTATGACGTACGCCTAATGATTCACATACAGTCCTAGCCTTTGGATAGTTATTATTTAATTAATAAATTGACACAACTATTTACATATAATAAATATCTTTGCCTGAATCAACCGAATCAAAATAGGGTATCCTAGACTTACAGTCTACTATACTTATCACTGGGCCACTAATTCTGACTGTTAAAAAAAAGTATCATTACCATTAATCGTAACGTCTCTGAATATACATTAAGCAATAAATATACTTAATTTATGAACCGATTTTTTTCAACAATTTGAATTTAAATAGTAAAATTATATCTTATCAAAATAATTTAGCTAGATATGTATTTCGTAACATACATTCACCGAAATTTTTGACTGCCATTGCCACAGTTAAAGTAATATAATATATTTCCTGTAGCAATAAATACATTGACCTAAGCCATCGTGTTATCTTATTTATTCACACAATTTCCGTGAGTACATTTTCCAACTGGTGTGCCAGTCATTATCTATTCCTAAGAAGAACTTGCTGCGCACTTAATGTCAAGGAAAATCGCACTTCCTCTAATGCATAACAATCAAACGTTCTCAGACTCATCTGTAATGTCTAGCGCAACAATACGATCAGCATTGGCCGAACTGTTTGCGACGTGAATATTAGTAAAATTCACTATCAAAGAAATACTACGCGTGCGTATTGAGTCATCTCCGGTAGCGAAAGGGAAGTGTGTGTAAATATTTGTAAATACTTGAGATAAAGGAACATGTTGAGGAGCAGTTAGGTTTGTGTTACATCAGTGTCAGTAATCAAACATTGATCATGAAGCTGTGGCTGACTTTGGTCGTGGTTGACTTTGTGCTGTGCATTGCATCAGGTAATTATTTGACAACATATAGCTACTAGACGGAAGTGTTTATCGATAGGTGTGTGTTGTGTGTGTGTGCACCGGATATTACTACCCGCTCAAGCTATCTGTATAGTTACATTAATAATATAGGGATGATAAAGTAGAATTTAGAGTAAATGTACCCAAACTCGCGTGGAGAGAGATAACTAATTAGTAAATCCCCTCTGTACACACATCCGAGATTCGAACTCCTCTTTCTCCTTCTAAAACCTTGCTTACTCTCCCACTGATGCGATATTTTTTTTGCCTAATCCTTTTAAACATAGGGATTAATCCAAGGCATAGGGAAGAGGAGGGTAATTTTAGAGGATGTTTCCCCACATCAGCGTAGGGAGAGGACGAGAAAGCCACGTTAGTAAATCACATCCCATGCACCCGGCCAGGTTTCAAACTTTGACCTATTCGTCAACGATGATCGAGTGCAATAAGGATAGTGATAAAACATCTATGACCACTCAACCATCGTTTCACTATGAAATAAAAACCAATTAACGAGTCTCATTACCAATTCACGCTATAATTTTAATTTTATTTTTAACACCGCGTCATACTACTTGCTTAGGCTATACGTGTATGTACGAGTTACGTTAATGAGCTAAATATGAAGAAAGGCCGAATTTAGAGGAAGTGCATCCGCGCCCATGTGGAGGAAAAGTGGAAGATCATTTTGGAAAAACCACCCTCATTACATCCAATCAGGACTCAAATCCTGACTACCCGGTCATCAGTAGTCTAGTCTAACACGAGAGTGGTGCCTTAAACCAGAAATGTGGCCTTTTAAGGTGTTCGATGCGGGCTTTTCACATTATTCTGTCAATAATGTATCTTCAAAATTTATAAATTATACATTCTTAAACTCAAATTATATTCCTACAATATAATAAAATGAAGGTTTTATTAACTGTTTAGATGTTTAGTTTATAGAACTCCATTCTTAAGTAATTTGCCATTATATTTTTATGATCCTTGTTACATGCTGATATATATTTTCAACCATGCTTACACAGTAGGCCTACTTATCTTCAGTTAAATTTTAAAATTAATCAAGATCCATGAAGAACAAACTCGAGACAAAGTGAAAAAAACTGTTTTTGTCCATTATTAATTTATATATATTTATATATATATAAATTTTTTCCTAATGTAATTTAACGCACACCTTTAAAATCACAAATCAATATTCTATTTTAAATAAGAAATTTATAAATATTATAAATATAAAGAAACAAAATCACAATTAAAAATTAATAAATTTAGTGGAAAATAGTGTAAAAACAGTAAATGATATTCACGAATATATATATTTTAAAAAAAATTGAAATTTGTCCCTGATGAATGAAAAAGAATATAAGTAGAGTAAAAAACCTTTCGCTCCTTTGGGTTCCTAAAAAGACGTTAACTTATATTTAGGTAAAGTAGGCCTACATCTTTATAATTTTGGCAAAATGTACTATACGTGAAGTGTGCGGCAGCCTTATGGGGGATCAACAAAGTGATGACATGTGACAGGTTCCCCACTCCTTCCTTAGACTATGCGGCCACCGAACCAGGTCTTATAGTATGTTATTAACTAAGCTAATGTAAGAAAATAACCGCAAGTACACCAGACCGGGATTCCAACCCCGACCCCCTTGTCACTAACAAACCCGACTAAATGGTCTTGATATTTAGTCCACGTGCCCACCGAGGCGGTTAACAGATTTATTATCAATCCTTTTAAGGGAAACCTCACATGACAGTAGTGGTGTAGTGTTAAAACAAACAATACCTGGGCACATTTATACGCATTTATAATAATAAAACAACGCTAATAGCGTAGAATGAGAACTGAAGCACTTTAAAGGTAATCTATCGCATGGAAGGAGAATGGGAAACCATTTAGGGAAAACCTCTCTCAGTAGAACCGACTGATAAGAGTGACTCCTTAAACCGTTTGGCCACTGATGCGGGTTTAGCGAAACAAAAGGTATAGTGGATAGAAAGTAGTTTAATTTCTTATCTACTTTGCTGCAACTCATTGCACCTTTTGTTCAATTCCACCTTCTATTTCACTCAGCCTATTTCTTGCATACGGGCTTAACTTTACCTGGCACTTAGCCTCGTTTTGGATTACCACTCTATTAATCAATAACATTTTAAAACTGTTTGTGTATAAAAGTGTTGAAATTGTATCAGCTGATTTAGAACTTGAGCGTGTCTGTCAAATAGGTCTAGGTTTTATTGAAACAGAGTGGAATAATTGCCACTACCACTTAATGCTGTTATCTTTTTAATGTTATGGAGGTCAAATATGAATCCATGAAGTGATTGCAAGATGTTTCTTGTAATAAAGATTATAGGAATTAAATAATAAAGTTAGATATAACGCACAAAAAAACACAGTGGTTACTAACTAATTTATTTAACTATGTGAAGAAAAGCTTAGAGATAGGGATCCAATATTAGTATAAAGAGAGGATATAAACACCAAAGTGTTTAAAGCAGATTTTGAAATACCCTATCCCAATTCATCCTTCTGGGATTTGAGCCCAGTCGTCGTCATCAGAAGCAACAAATAGTAATATGAGAACGCCTCATACTGTGCTGTCACATGTGAGGGAGTTCTGATCTTACAGGTCAGAACCAGGCACGCCAGTCAATCACGCTGGCACGGAACACGTTATGGTAAACAAATTAAGTAACTATAAACTACCTCATTTCGTTTGTGTGTGTAAAGGTAAACGTTAGCCTGAGCTTAAAATTAATTGTATCTAGTAAATGTAGAATATACCTGTTGAATGTGTTTTTATTTGCAAGAAGAGATGATAAAACATGTTTAGAACTTCGAATTCGTAGGTATTTAGGAGCTTTTCATTCTTTTATAAATTATAATAAATATTATAGCTGCTTGATAATGGGTGAGAAAATATGATTATACTAATATTATTTGGCATTATGATAAACTGAATATACTTCAGCTATTTTTTTTAATTATGTAAATACTTTCAAAAATTCAGTAAAAAAATTTTAAAAATTTAAATTATTGCATTTGAGAATAGAGAAGGCCTTCAATTTAACTTCAATTCATCATATTGTAATGTTATGTTATGTAAGCTACAAAGCATATAAATAATTAAATAAATATCGTTCGACACCTTAGCTCAGTCAGGTTGTCTGTCTGTCTGTGAAGTTAAGTGTCCCGGGTTTGATTCCTGACATGATTGAAAATTCAACATTAGTGAAATATGGGATTCCCCTCTCATATTGAGGAATTCCCCCATGGTTAGGGTGTTCATGTTTCTTCTAGATATAAGTTATTTTAAAGTCGTGTACTGATATGATCAGTCAGCATAGAAATCGCACGTTAATTACCTCAAATATATATATTAAAATAAGTAAACATCCATAGCTATGGTTGCGTGGACAGATACTAGTCCCGTATCATCTGGTTTGCGGGCTACGTGAGCGCGTATGAGAGCGCAGTTTATTAATATTGAGATCTAGTTTCATAGATAGTGTTCCACTCACCACTCAGTTAAATATGTGTATTTTTCCTCTAAATTAGGCCTATACCTTTTTCAAAATATAAATGTAAACTCAGGTTCTTCTAAATGTGTAGTAACGCAATGTAAATATACTAGTTGGGGAAAGGCAATGGTATAGATATGTTAAAGTATTTTAAACTTGGAATTTAACGTGTAGTTTGGAACAAAGGTATAATTTGTATCACAACTAGACATTTAAAGTCCAATCCTATCGCTAATTAGTGGCCATATTAATTATAGAACGGTTTCTCAAAGAATGTATAGTGAATTATTTTCCAAACACCTAGACCTAAACTTAGGTCTCCCCTGAAAAGCTAACTAAGATCAAATGGACACTAGACCAGGCTTCAATCAATTAAAGTTGTTATGTTAATGCTGAAGGAGTGCTGTTTGGAAGATAATCCAATAGATCAATGTTATATTATTATATTATTATTATTATTATATTATTATTATTATTATTATTATTACACCGGTCTTACTACCCGTTCGGGTTATACGCAAAGATCAATGTTAAATAAGTGTCTTACGTTGATTTGAGGATGTTGAGAGGATGAGTGTGGATTAATTGAAGAAGCAAATATATGAAGGTAGAGTGTATGAATCAAAAGGAAGGACCAAGCCGTGTAAGACGTGTTTAAATGTTGTAGAATATAGATGAATGTGGGAAAAAGAGAAATACTAAGGATTTAAAAACTAAAAGAACATCCATGACTCGGTGCATGTATGTTGTTGAAGTGAAGGGAGTATGCAAGGATAAGGATTTGTTGAGAAATTTAGTGAGGATCGATTAAGTATGGGGTTGTTTTATGAGCTGTGTGCTCAGTTTCTTGCCTTCCCCGCACGGGAACGGCCTGATTTGGTATGTATGTATATTAATACAAATATTAACTATGCCTACTGTTAACTATATGCCAGATAAACCACATTACACTGATTACAGGCAGAGTTCATAAGTCAAAGTCAACAAGGTTTAGCGGTCTGGCGAAAATAGTTGGAGGCCGCAATGCAAAGTTAAAGGAGTTCCCATACTTAGTAAGTATTTGTTATTTATTAACAGTCACTTCAACTATGTGACATTTTATAGGCCTTATATATTCGCACACTCATTAATATTTATACATGGAGCATGAATCAGGTTCAGACAGGTATGCCGACCTTCTTACCTACTGTTGTTGACCTGCATAACACAGATGTTTACGAGGTGTTCTTGCCCAGACATATTCTTGTCCGACTTTGAAAATGTACTCTCTCTCTCTCGGTGACCTGGTGGTCTAGGGGTAAGGTGTCAGACTTCTATGCTGGCGGCCGGGGTTCAATCCTCGGTCCCGGCAAAGATTTATCTGATTACCAAACCCTTCCTTCACCTCTGACAAGACATCTTGTGAATGTGAGGAATGCCAGGCCTCCACCGTGGTTCGGATTCCACGTTAAACTGTAGGTCCTTCATTTCATCTCACAACTACCTTACCATTACACATTAGCGTAAGTGCGTATAACCCGAACGGTAGTAAGACGCGGTGCTAATAATACTCTCTTCACTCTCTCTCTCTCTGAAAAGACAACCCTTTTCCAAATTTTACCCCGACATTTATCATACTACATTCATCAGTGTTGCGAAACATACACACAAGTTAAGGATGGGAAAAATATAATTTAAAGGTCACATTTGAGTGACGTGTGAGCAAGAAACTATTTAAGAAAATTTAACCTCATTACACCTGGCAGGAATTTAAACCCCCTCATCATCGACAAACAATAAAATATGAGTTTAATGACCACGGGCGTGGAAATATGATGTTGGAGGAGTTAATTTTAACCTTCCCCCTTTAAATTGTTAAACCCATCAAAGGCAGGATTCACATATGCGTATGAAAACAGGTATAGTGTGATTCATTTTTATACTTTACAGCCAAATACTTATTAATTCATATTAGATTAGTACTAACCTTCAAGATGCGTTAATTAAAACCTCCTATTGCAAAAATAGTTATGTCAACATCTCATTTAGACTGTTTTCAGTACATACAATTTGGTTTCAGAGTATAAAGTACTTTTATTAGAATTCAACGAGATAATAGTTCAGAGAAAATAAGGCAAACATTTTAAGTGAAAGTTCATATTTGAGTAAGAATCTGGGGAAAGACCAGCTCTAAAGACTGCCGTAATCTAAGTTAGCTGCTTATGAAGGCCTACTAACATTCCCCTACTTTCAAAACACCTACTTATCCAGTTTAAACTTGAAATCACACACAAAGGTTGTAAACTATCACCAGATATTGCAATATTGTAGAAGGTTGTGTTTGCTAAACTGTATTAGTGTGATTTGTTTTAGAGAAACACAGTAGGTACTGTATTTATCAGCTATAATAAATGTCTCACAGGACAAACTTATACGTCAATGTTTAATTTAAAAAAACCTTGTTTATTTTTTATAATCAATATTCATATTTAATTATGATCATTCAAATATTTTATAATGCATCTCCCCCTACCTTTATCTCCTCCGCTATCCCGTCTCATAATCTGAATACAACAGGTCCATTCCTTTTGTCAGTGAACTGTACCTTGCCTCCTACCTCCGCTCCAAAAATGTTCTTCTTTCTTTCAAGTCATCCAATATTTGAATCTCCTTCTTCCTAAGCTCCTATTTACATTTTGATTTTTGACGTTGTACAGAATACAGTTTCTCCTAAGGATGTGTCCGAGCCAGTTATCTTTGTATTAAGGATTCACATTCAAAATGGTTCTCTTCTCACCCACTTTTATTAGGATTTTTTCATTTGTTAACCTGCAGGTCCACCTGATCTTCTCAAGTATTCTCCAGCACCACATTTCAAAGCTATCGAGTATTTCTTTCCATCTTAATGAGAGTCCAAGTTTCTGCTCCAATACAGCGCGATGCCCTAACTGTAGCATTTCATCATTTTTTCCTTCTCACTTTCAAATTCAACTTTCTGGTCACCACTAACCTACTCTTGTTGAAAGCTAGCTTGACCATTTCCTTGGTACATTAGGTATATTTTGTCAGTAGATTTCCGGGTACTTGAATTGCTGTTTTCCAACTCCTGGAATCCAATTTTGACTTTCAACGGCTCTTCATGTTTTAAAATCACCATTACTTTTGATTTCTCAATGTTGATTTCCATGTAATATCTTCTCCCTGTCACCAACAGCTGGTGCATCATTTTCTGCAACTCTTCTTAATTTTTGGCCAGCAATGTTATATCGTCTGCGTATTCTACTGTGTTGATGACGCATCCTCCTATCCTGAAATTGCCACGTCCCTCCATGGATTCTCTGATCAGCCATTCCCCATAAAGTTGAACAGATTGAGTGACAAACAGCATCCCTGATACACTCCTATTTCTATCTCTATACTGTTGTCTCTACATAATTCAGCCTCACCTTCCCTCGCTGTCTCAAGTACAGGTTTGCTATCAGCCTCGTGTCCTTCCAGTTAATGTGATCTTCTTGAATATTTCCATTAGTTTCTTCCACTTTACTTTATTGAACGCTTTTGACCGTCGATTAAACCAATGTAGACTTATTCCTTGACTTCCAGCATTCTCTCTGAAATTATTCTCAGGATCCCGATGATATCTCTGGTTCCTTTTCCTTTTCTGAATCAAATCGGTCTTCTTCCATCACACTTTATATTTTGTGTTCAAGTCAAGTGTTAAGTATTCTTTCCACAATCATCTTCCCATGAAAAATAAGGCTGATACTCCAGTGGTCACAGCATTTCTTGGCTTGTTTTTTTTTTCTTTAGGGTAACGTCTAGAAAATTATTGGACTACAATCCTGCTTGGTAGATCTTATTTATAAATTGTATTAGCTCCATTAATCGGTTGTTTACAAGTTTCTTCAGCAGGTCAGCTGGTAGGTTGCCATCTCCAGCTGTTTTCCTTCTTCTCACGTCCTTTATGTCTCTCTCCATTGCAATCTTTAAAACGCTGGATTCTTTTGGGTCTACCTCGTCGTTTACTTCAATCTCCAGGTACCACTCTGCACTTGTACTCTCTTCTGTCACCTCACTTAACTTTTGTTCTATTTAATTTCTCACAATTTCGTTATCCCACAATATACAGAAATAGAAAGTACACTCACGTAGGCCCTTTAAATAAAGCTTTTAGTGGATCCCCTTAGCAAAACTAACTTTATAGCCCTTATTCACCCCTTAGTGGGTGACTATAATGCAGATGGATTTAAGTAACATACTTCTTGACTGAAATCTAACGTTTCTTGTTTGGAAAAAATTAAATGAAGTCATAATTTGAGAAAGTATTGGATACTGGGGCGTTCATTAGAAAATAATCCAAGGGTACATTTAGGCTAACTAGATTTGCTTCACGAGAAGATTTAATTCAGATAGGTTTGATTCACAAGAAGATTTAAGCCAGATAGGTTTGCTCCACAAGAAGATTTGTTTCTCTGAGGTTGATTTCTACAAAATACTGTTTTCTATCCTATTCAAATAAAATATGGGGCGTATGAATATAATATTTTGCCACCATATTAGCTTCGGTTGGATATTTGACTGTACGAAATCCTTTAATAATCCTAAAAAGTAAGAATATAAATTCAATTATAAAAATAAGTAAATGTTTTATTATTAATGTGCAGCTGTCGCTGGAATTTGCCGGCTTCCATTTCTGCGGAGCATCTGCCATTAACCCCAACTGGGCCGTCACAGCCGCCCATTGCCTCTCAGAGTATGTATTGTTGTTCATTATGATAGCGTGTGAGTCATTAGCCTCTCTCTCCTATTTATACTAGTGGGCTCCAAACTTTTATCGACCGTAATTGCAGCTAGGGACAGACGCTGAAAGGCATCTCACACCTGATTAACCGGGATCTTAGTAAAAGATTGCACCCGAACCAATTACCGTCAGTGGGGCATGCTGCTTTCTTTAGTTGATTTTATAGAAAACGGGATAAGTGAAATAGATGTTTTTTAATTTCAGTTATTTTTTAAATTTTATTTTGTTTTTTTAAAATCTGGTAAAATGATTTCATCGCTCTCAACACCAGTGTTTTATACTGAAGACTCCGAGTTAACATACAATAAGGCAACGTCTGCTATAATCTGTATTACTTACCTAAGATAGTATCAATATTTTTCCCACTTATAAACCCCATCCATTTATTTTGTACATTTACCTTAAAGAAATCCATAGTTTTAGATAAAATTGTATTTTAAGAGTTAGAATTGTAAGGTCACTCACCTTTTTGAAATCGCTGCCCTTGGTTAGCATCAAAAAAATTGAAATAGCATCTAGAGCCAGTTAATAATCATAAATTACTGTGTTCGCCTCCAGTGGTTATGGTGTTGCACCCCTATACACCTTCCTCACCTCCAAAATTTAATTCTGGACACAGCATTGTTTGTTTGCCCACCTAAAGAAATCTTCTGATTGCGCCACCATAGGGTGGTAAGTTGTTTTTATTAATTCGTTTAACTTTCCCATTTCGTTCTTTATGTTTAGTTGTGAAACTGTTTAGTACAGGGATGTGCTAACTTACTTACCAGAGGGCAAATTTGAAAAAAAAAGAAGTGGCTGGCCAAAATCATTATTCATTAATTTTTATTTAAAAAAAATGATAAACATTTATAATATACTAACATGATTTAGTTTAAATACATTGAGAATGTATAGCAATCATAAATACTTTAGAGGTCTAGTATGTTTTAAAGTTCGTTCAGAAGATTAACTGTGAGCAGGTGATTCTCAGGTGGTGCTCATCAGTAAGCCAGTTTTTAAGAGTACTTTTCCTAAGTTTTATTGTTGAAAACACATGTTGGAATGAATATGAGGATGTAAATATTGCCATATAATTTTTGGTTTGATTTACCAAGTTTTAAATTGTTGATTTTGGCATGGTTTTATATGGTTTTACACATTAGAATTGAGGCTTTAAATCAATCACGATCAGGCCTAAAAGTTTTTTTCCATCATCGATTCAACTAAAGCCAATACGAACTAAACCAGGAACGATTAGTCAGTCCTAAAATATGATGTTTAACCTCTAGAAGCATCTTGATTCCTGACCCTAATATGCTCGAGGCTAGATCACATTCTCAGGATCAGTATTTTTTTTCTAGAAAAATAGCTGGGTATACTTTTTTTATTCATTTTATTTTAACGCTGTATTTTAGCTTAAAAACAATTTAAACAGTAAGATCAAAGCCAAGATTTTTTTAAATTTTGAATACATTAGTTCTTAGTTACAGGTGTAGATATTTGCAAAAAAGATTTACAATACCTTCCTAATTGAAAAATATGTATGATAAACTCCAAATCTGAGTCATGTCTGCAGAAGGTTGAATGTCTTTATATCTCTCTTTGCTTTTTATGTCAATAGCTGAGTGATGTTTCAAAAGTAACCAAGATTCAACAAATTTTATTGGATTGAACTGACGTAGAAGTGGCTCAACAATCTTTTATAAAATCACTGCCGATATTATCTTGATCAACAACGAGGATTTTAAGATTCATCTGTGAAAACCCCCGTTCACATTCACTTGAAGATATTGGAAAGATATTGAGGGTGTGTATCAATCAACTTCATCCATCTGGATTTTTTTTCTCCAGGTATTCTCAGAAACATTTTATCATCTCTCTTTCATTCAGTGAAGTTGTCTACTCAATTTCTTATTTCAACTTCCCCAAATGTCAAATGATTTTGTGTTTCTCCCGGTCATTGTTTAAGCTATAGCACTCAGGTCTATTTAGGTAAACTAGCTTCTTCATCGTCAAGTCATCTCTTTTCTAGTGAAAATTTCAAGTTATAAAATGAAACAGGATTGGTGGCTATGCTTTTCTATCTTTTTTGTATATAGAAATTCCTTGGAAAATGAGCGAATTGACAGCAATAGTGACTTCTTCATAATAATGTCCAGGATTTATTTGTATCTCTTCAAAGAATTGAGCAAGACATTTAATCACTTTATTGGCACCACACAAATTTATGGAATATTCCCGCAATATCAGACTCAGTTAAGAATGTTCTTGAAGGGCATCGCACATCAATACTAAGTCTAAAATACTCTAATGTTGTAATTTTACTCAACAATTCTTCATACATGCACCTATCTTTTCTGTCTCTGGAACAGTCAACCTTAGCATTTGTAAAATGACTCACCAATGCTTTGTAATCCTGCCAAAGTGCAAACACTGAAACAAACTGAACAATGAAAACTGGTTGCTACCTAACGAGTGCTTAATAGTCATCCAATTTTCAACAGCTGCATTTTCAGTGAATTGGCATATGCTTGCAGCTCTCCAGTATTTTTGGTGATTCTATGATTGGCGCAGTGCCATACAATAATTGATGGAAATTTAGCTTTCAATAATTTCTTAACTCCACCGCGAGATCCAAAAACTACTACCACACCATCACACGTTACAGAAACAAAATATCAAAATATTCATTGAGGTACTCCTCTATCAATCCTATAGATAGCAGGTGGCAAATCAAAGCATAGAAAATCCCAGTCGCCGTTATATCATTTAATTCTATCTAGGTGACCTGGTGGTCTAGGGGTAAGGTGTTAGACTTATGTGCTGGCGGCCGGGGTTCAATCCTCGGTCCCGGCACAGATTTATCTGATTTCCAAACCCTTCCTTCACCTCTGACAAGACATCTTGTGAATGTGGGGAATGCCAGGCCACCACCGTGGTTCGGATTCCACGTTAAACTGTAGGTCCTTCATTTCATCTCACAATCACCCTTCCATTACACATTAGCGTAATTGCGTATAACCCGAACGGGTAGTAAGACGCGGTGCTAATAATAATAATAATAATAATAATAATAATAATTCTATCTAGTCAAAAAATAAATTAACTGGTGTGGCCATTTCACAACCATAAATCATTGCACGAACATACAAGATCAATGTAGACCTCTGCATAATTGTTGTTGCTTCATCAATTATTAATATTATTTTTGATTTGGAACTTACAGTTTTGTTGACCAAGCTAGTTTTCATTTTCTTGCCAATGTGATTGATAATGTTAATGCAAGCATTTGTAGAGTGAAGTATTCGTCCCATATCAACACCGTTAAGTTTTTGTAGGTCAATTTCCATTTCAAAATGATTGAATGGTTGGCTTATTTTTTCAACTTTATAGCCGTGCGAAATTTTTTGGCAGTTATCTCTTTTAAACGTGAAAGAGATTTCAGGAACCCCTTATCAAGTGCTTCATTATTTGCTTCTTCCAATGTTTTCAGACATGTTTTGTGACCAACATTTTCTTTATGTTTAAATATTTTGACTCTTAAAAGTATTTATTAGCTGTTGCTCTCAAGTTGTACCAAAATGAGAAACTTCACAATTGGCCCATTCTTTTGATATCTTCCTTTCCATTCTTTTCTCTGTTCCAAGCGTTAGAACTTCCCGGAAAGTACTACAACCAATATTCCCGTATTTCACACAACATACATAACCAAACATTATTTTACCAGAAATCATAATTTTGTTCTAAATTCCGAACGGAAGGCCACCTTATTTTGCTAAATTTGTTCCTTTGCCTTAGTATAAACTGCGAATGGAACAGCAGTGGATTCAGATGAATTAACTATTCCTTCTGGGACTTCAAATTTCTTTCTTTTAGGTATTGGTGCTGAGAAAAAGAAGTTATTTTCTTCAGTTTATAAAGAAATATATGCATGCGTTTTGTTATTTAATTACGATGTATACTCGATTTTTATGTTAAATTAACAGATTAATATGAACTCAAATCACAGTAAAGCTTCACTAACAGCCGAATGCGCCTTGTTTACTTGATGACGGCAGCACAGCCATAGATATTAAAGGTGAGCACAACTGCTTACCGTTAGTGATGGGCACAATCGGGGTCACTACTAAAAAAAATCGATTGTTTATAATCGATTGATTTTACTTGCAATCGAATAGTTCACATTATTCTGTGTCAAGTGCCATTGCATAATTTATATATTTATTTCTATCTCTTTCCTTTGTGTGTAAATATTTTTTCATTTGAAATGTATATAATAATAAAACCAAAACTTAAATTAGATTTTTAAAAAAACGTTGGTATACGGCGTATACCCGCGTATACTCAGAAAAAAGCACTCCTCAGTACTATATTAGATGTTCATGTTTCAAAATATTCGTAATGTAATTTCAGAATCGTAAGCATTGAAGATGTAACTCTAAGAAGTGGTAGTTTGAAAAGAGAAGATGGAGGTGTAGTCTACCAAGCTTCCAGCTTTATAATACACCCAGAATACGGCAGCTTTTCGTTCAATAACGATATAGCATTAGTAAAGGTAATACCAATGCAATATTATGAGTGGGGCCCGAATTTTGGTGACCTAAAATTTATCGAAAAATACCTATAAAGTGACCTTACAATTCCAAAAAATTAATTTTTATTATTAAAAATGACTTTAAAATATGAATACAAACTCGTAAATGCACACGACTAAATCAAATACGCACTTTGCGAAATATGTAAATGACAGCCTAGGTGCAGTGTCTCGACAAGAATGTGTATTTTACAACAATACAAGCTAAGAGGATACAAAGTTCATTGCCTATATTATTTTTTCGTTCCATATATTGTGTGTTGAAAATAAAATCGATATTATATAAAAATATACTTACTCAACATAAATGCCTAAAATGACTCGACCCGCCTCGATGGCGTAGTTAGCTAACATGTTATTCGTGTTGAGCTAGATTGCCAAGGACGGGGATATCAAGGTTCGAATCTCAGTCGGATGAACTGGAGTGGTTTTTCTAAATGGTTTTCCACTCTCCTTCCACGCAAATGTGGGCTAACTTTCTCTAAACTCAACCTTCCCAATTTCTAGTCCATTAACGTAATTAGACTTAAGCGTAAAACCCGAACGGGTAGTAAGACGCGATGCTAAACAAAACAAAAAACTCAAAAGTGCTTAAAATTTACCTAAGATGGCTTTAAAATTACACAAAAATGACACAAACCAAGAATATCTTATCTTAAATTCCAAAATGACAAAAAAAAAAAACTTCAAAATATGCATGTCTACAACAAAGAGATCATGAGCGTAGTTTTTTATTTTTAAGCATTGTATGTGACGAACCAGAATATAGATTACGTCATCAAAATCCGGGCCCTGGTAATGAGTAAGTTCAGAAAAATGTCATGCGGACCGGCATATGAGCGCTTTTATGGCTCATCTACAACAAAACGCACCCGCTTGTCGGACTCGCAACAACGCAATAAGGTAATGTTGTCTGGCTACAATAGCTTACGCAAACACAATCGTATATCGGAACTTTCAGACTCACTTGTCGGAAGGAGATGAACATAGTCCATCTATTGCGTTTACGTAGTTGTTTTCAGCCAATAAACAACAAATATGAATGGATTACTATATTAATAATATGAAGTTATTTGGTATTTGAAAACAGCTCTTGGAAATGTATAGTAATGAATACAGGATTTCTAATTAAAATCATATATATTTAACCATTTAGATATTTAAAAAATATTTATTTATAATTTGAAAACATTAATATGAATTTGACTTTAATAGTCATCTTTGCTGATTGTTCCTATTGGTTGAAATTACGTCTTACGACTTTTCATTGTAGACAGTCTATTTTGTATTTAGGTGAAGCGTAATTACGAGTGTATTTGCGATTGCGGAGTTGCGAGTCCGACAAGCGGGTATGTTGGTTGTAGATGATCCATTAGTCCGGCTATACTGACCAACCGATCTACCATCACACTGTGGATTCACTCGTTTGCCGAAAAACCAGAGAAGAACTGAAATGTGATCACATGACTAGCTCTAAGCCAATCCATCACAATAAGTCAACGTGAACTGCTTTGGTCGCCCTGAAACAGTAGAAACAATCTCAGCCATATCTACACTGCTCTATAAAATCTTCTTGAGATAGCCAAACCCATTTCAAAACGCAATGCGCAAAGCGAGATACAAGTAGACGATCACCTTAACTCTTGTTGTGAGGAGATTTGAAATAATTCGATAAATATAAAGTGGATGTCGTTCTTATTCTGTGTTGATTTATTTCATGACACAACACAACACAGTAATATTAAAACGTTAATCATTATATTAAAGAGGTGCTTACTCACTGGAAAATAAAATATTATGACAGCCAGCCATTCCTAGTTGATGTTGCAAAGCATCATGATCAAACATTCATTTCTATTAGCATGTGATTTGTTGCACCAATCAAACAGATTCTGCTCTGAATTTTCGGTGAACGTGGTAATAAAGTTTTAAATTACGCAAAAACTCATCCGTGTGGGCAGGGTTAGATTTATTTACGTATTTTGGGGGCCTCAGGGTAGCATACAATATGTGAGCCTCCATAAACTAATGTAAATTACATCATAGCATGTCCGAGGAAAGGTAAAGACTAAGCAACTTTTTGTGTACGGATAGACTGGGCGAGCAAGCGAGCGACTGAAAAATAAAATATAGCACATGTGTTGAAATGAGAGGTGGCTAGACTGGAGCGAGTGAGCGAGCGAGCGACCCGAGCGACTCGCTTGAAAGACAGAATTGGTTTTATTTTTCAAGCACGATTCTCAAGCAGGAACAGTCTAGCTTATAGGCGCTGGGCAGTTTTTGTTATGTTGGTCCTGTGCGTGTCAGGAAAACTTTTAAATTTGGCACGATAAATTACTTTTATTACTATTGATACGCTTAGCGCACTTATATATAGAAAGGCTTGTATAACTCGAACAGAGAAATATATATATATCTCCGTTCGAGTTATACAAGCCTTTCTTGCTACTAACGGCCTAATCTAAGTGGTAAGATCAGAAAAATCATATATATATATATATGATTTTTCTGCAAGACAGGCTTGTATAACTCGAACGGATATTAATACGTCGTAGTGTTAAACATAAGATAAAAAGTAAGAGCCGATGTCTTAATACTTCAATATTATAATCAAAGGAGGCCTTTACAAACAGAAATCACCGTTAGCGTGGAGAGGTGATGGGAAAACTACAACAATAGTTCCTTTTTTATAAACTTGCAATAACTTTGTAAGAATTTTTGAGTAGCTGAGATGAACGAAGTGTATTTTACAGATACATTTTCACTAATAGACTGGGATCAGTTTGGGAATTACTCGCTGGCCCGCTCAACATTTTGGCCAGACAGTCGCTCAGTCACTCGCGCGCTCTCTTTTCAGTCTGGCTAAACTCTTAAGGTACCTTTTATTGGATCACATAAAATATGTTTATATTATGTCGATATAATCTTCCACAATAGACAATTCTACCATTCACAATTCTAGTATTCTGCTTAACTATCTGAATAAAACACAAACTGGGACTCACCAAGAACACAACAGACATCTGAATTTCAACGTTTCTCGAGAGTAACTGACTAAATTTGTCAGAGCAACAACGAATTGGAAAACAAAAATTGCATCAAAGGCACCGCTGAGACAGTAGTTCGGTCAGCCGGTTTGTGGAAACACTTTGAGTGGAATCGCCCCAGCACGCCGAAAGGGAGGCCAATGTATATTTTAGAGCGAATGCGCAAAATTTTAAATTATCAACGGGGAATTTCCTAGTAAATCTTTCAATTGTCGTTAGGATTTTTATTTTTAATCCAAGCTGCACACACATGAATTTGTTCACACCTAATTATTTTGTGCAGGGATAACATTATGTTAGACACAAATCAAGAAAGCATTTACAATAGAAAATATACTTTTTCTTTTTTCTTTTGGGGGTTAGCCCCTCCCCCCCTTAAACCCCTACCTGCCTATGTGTGTCAATGTAAGTTAATAGTACCACCACTTGCTACAAGAGCATATTGCATTACCTCTGTAATGGCCCTAAGAGCCCTTTTATGCAGGCGTTTTGTGCTGTGTGCCGCATGACACACGACGTTTTGTGCTGTGTGCCGCATGACACACGACGTTTTGTGCTGTGTGTGGCATGAAAAACGACGTTTTGTGTTGTGTATCGCATGACACACGACTTTTTGTGTTGTGTACCGCATGACACACGACGGCAAAAGCCGTCACGTTTTGTAAGTCACTGGGAGCAAACTAGTCCTTTTATGCTCTTCCGTCTGAAAAACTTGCCTTATAGTTTTATAAAACATGCCATCGTGTCCTAAAGAACGCCAGTGGCAAAAGTCGCTTGAGATATTCTAATTACATGACATCTTAAGGGTCTATTCATGCAAACGCGCCGCTTGACTGCCATCCGTTGTTTAGACACCCTTGCCTAGTATACAAGATTGGCCCCGCTGCGTGAAGGTTTACAAGTGGGATTATTTTGTCATTTAAATAAATGATATTTTTTCTAAGTTTTATAAAAAAGAAAGAAGATTTGGATATTGAACATTCTAAAGATGAGGTCAAGAAAAATATACCAATTTGGGATTCATCATGAGAGGAGTACAAAACCAAAAATATCAAGAAAAGTCAATACATAGAAAAAAGTGTGTGATAAACTTTACCATTCAAAAATAGTTTTTTTTAAAACGTGTCTCCATCATTTCTTAATCTTTTTAGACCCGCCTTGGTGGCGTAGTTGGCTAATGCGCTTGTCGTGTTGAGCTCGACTGCTGAGGACGGGGAGATCGAGGTTCGAATTTCGGTCGGGTGAACTGGGGGTGGTTTTTCCTAAATGGTTTTCCACTCTCACTCCTCGCAAATGTGGGTTAACTTCCTCTAATTCAACCTTCCCAATTCCTAATCCATTAACGTAATTAATACTTAAAGCGTATAACCCCAACGGTTAGTGAGACGCGGTGCTAAATATTATTATTATTAATAATCTTTTTAGAGGTTACAAAATGCTCCATCTTCAAATATTTTAGTTTATGTAGTTGATGGAATAGACTTCCCATTTTCTTTTCCGTCTATTCAACGTGATTTATCCTCCACAACTACTAATTATTTTTTTAACGGGTGGCAAATGCCACGTGTATAAAATGAACCTACAAAACGTGATGGATTTTGCCGTCGTGTGTTGCGTGGTATGAAACGCCTGCATAAAAGAGCTCTTAGTTGAAAGCTTACAGTTAATTAAATTAGTCTTTTCAGATGACGTTCTAATGGAGTGATTGTGTAAATTCAGAAAACAGACAGGCACTGGTTTCAAGCCTGATTAGGTTAGCTAATTTGGTAGAGCATTTGTTTCGTAGAGGAGAGTGACCAGTGTTCATATCCCTGTCCAGGTCTTATATCTATGAATGTAAAGCACATAATTATTCGAACAGATTAAGTTTGTATTCCATTTTCAACATTTGTTCTTTATCTTGCCACTTTATATCTGTTTCTTCTCCCAGCCAAAGAACAACAGGAAAATGAGCTAGTCATATATAAAAATTGTGGTTTCTACAACTCGTTAACTTGTGTTTACAAACTGACAACGCCGTATAGGAGAAATGCTGCTGGAACCACCATCTTGCAACGCCGCATTATCTCACCTTCACAGTACAAGAAACGTCAGACACAAAGTTACGCTACAGCAACTGTAATACTCTCTGATGAGCTAGCATACCTGTATTGGACTTTGCTCACTGCTATCCCTTTGTCATCATCCACTTTTTCCCAGCCTGTGGCTAGGTCCGTTCAGTAAAAGCTTGCCGTGTTCAATAAATGGTTGTTAATCGTATGCACTTATGTGCACATACAGATTGTTTCTAAACGCAATGTCCAAACTTCCCAGCATCTGTGGGCAGAAATAGACAGAAAATTCCTAGTAAAAAAAAGTCTGGAAAAGTCATCTTGTATAACTAAATGAAAGTTGAAGTAAGACGCAACCACGCCGGATGTGCGCAGCTGTAAGTACGTGCGTGTACAACAAGTTGCATATCATTAGGCGGGCAGAAATGCCCAACCACGGGCAACGTTGCTGAAGACTCGAAGCCCGCGTCTAACGCAGTCGCCAGATACTGTTGTGACCAAGGCGGGATGGTGTTTGTGAACACCTGATGTGATGTGTCTACCTAATGATATGCAACTTGCTGTACACGTACGTACTTAAGGCTGCGATCTCCCGGCGTTGTTGCGTCTAGCATTCAACTTTCATTTAGTAATACAATATGATTTTTCCAAACTTATTTACTAGGATTTTATGTTTCTTTCTGTCCACAGATGCAGAGGTTTAAGTTTGGGCAAGATACTTTAGAAACACCTGTACATGTGTGTGAATCAATATGGTTGATTTAATTTTGTGAACCCAGGTTGAAAAGCCTTTCCGTCATAGAAGATACCTGAAGTTCATCGCTCTACCTAATGCGACAACCGAGGTACCTGTTGGATCTCAAGTGTCAGTCGCAGGATGGGGGAAGACACACAAGGTGAGTGTTGGACAGTCAACAAGGTAGCTACAAGGCACTTAGCCAGGGGGGGGGGGAGTAGCCGAGACTGACACACCTTTAAATCATAGTTAATACCGCATTTAATAAAAAAAAACTCTTCGGTGGCCTCGTGGGCTAAAGCGCTACTCTCACAGTAGACTAGACTGCCTATGACGGGGAGATCAAGGTTCTAATCTCGGTTCGGGTGTACTGAGGATTGCTTTTACAAAATTGATTTACACTCTTTTTCCCTTCAAATGCGGGTACACTTCCTCTAAATATCACTTTTTGATCCCTAAAATTATTAGCGTAATTAGTACATAAGCGCATAACCCGAACGCCTGGTGGGACATGGCGCTAAAAAAATGTTACGTTTAAAATTTACTAACTGAAAAATAAAGCTATTCTTTAATTTATGAGTAAATTATCATAACATTATCTATGAATTACTGTAATATATGTAACATGCAGTTTTAATAGGCGTATCGTGTCATACAGTCATCAAAGAAATTGTGTATGCTGCAGGTTTTGATTAAGATTATAAATAAACTGGCTATTTTCATTTTACCATGAAAATGACTTTTAGGGTACCTTACAGAAGCAGAATCTTCCGTATCTCCACAACTATTTGAGATACTAAATAACTTATCATTTTAAAATTGTATTAATATTAAAAATTAAAAACTTTTATCTGAAATATATTTTTATAAATCCAACAGTTTCTAAGATATTGGCAAATATATTAATACAATTTTATGAGCTTTAGTTGTAAAGATATACTACTTAAGTGTTAACGCAATAATTCTCCAATGCCAAAGAGTAATTAGATATATGTAAATCTCTAAAAGCTTATGTTGTTTTTCCTTAAACCTCTTAGGAGAAATGTTTGTACAACAATGATTTCTATCCATTTTAAACTCAATAGTCAATATTTACATTTTTCATTGATCAAAATTTTTAAATGAGGAATTTAATAGCAATGCGATGGCATTAAGATTTGCAACACCTAATAAAATGTCGAAAATTTTAACTGGAAGTGAAATTTTAATACGAAGTGTTGACCCTTGTGAACCCAACATCGATCTTTTTTTATCGGTCCAAACATACAAATGAGGACATTAATTCTGTAAAAATAAAATTACATAATTTAAAACCGAGACTAAAAAAAAGTTTTACATAAGTATAGTGCAATCTATACTTGGGTTTGCTAGTGTATATTATTTCGTTTCACATATATTACGAGTGTTGAGTGAATATCTCCATTTTTAAACAATAGAGTGAGAAAGTCCGTGCGGAGTTCCGTACCATTTATTTTAAATAGTGGTATTTGACCTGGGGTATGCGCATCCCTGTGGGACATCTTAGGGGCACGTAAATTAAAAAATAATACAAACATGTACACATACAAGATGTTTGGAAACTCATAGCTCAATTTGCACTTACAGTTTGTTTAAACCAAATGTAATACAAGATCCCTAAACACTTACACCCAGAAATCTATGCTAATATCATTAAATGTTGTCCAAAGTTTTGGCGTTCAGTGCCGGGAGAGCAAAGCTGTTCAACCATGCGTGTGCAACAGGTTGCATAGGAGTTAGTCACGTGGCACTACACACCTCACATCTTGGAGTACGGCAGCAGAACATAGCACAATTCATAGTAAACAGTACACCAGTACATATAGAAATGCGAATACGTTCTGAGATGCATGATTATACACCACAGAAAGTGCTTACAATTATTACATGTGCAGTGCTGCGTGACTAACTCCTATGAAACTTGTTGTACACGCATTCTTGAACAGCTTTGCTCTCCCGGAACTGTACGCCGAAATTTTAAACACAATTTAGTGGCTAGCAGAGTTTTCCGGATGTAAGTTTGCACGTATTTTGTATTACTTTTGGTTCAAACAAACTATATGTGCAGTTTGGGCTATGAGTTTCCGAACACCTGTATATATGTATATTTTTAAACTTATTATTTAATAAATCGTTTTGGATATAATTTATTTAATTTATAAATTATAGAATATATATATATAGTATGCATTATGCATCAACAACTTTGGGGGTACAAAGGGGAACAGAAATTGTATCTGGGAGTTCATGAACAAAACATTTTTATTAGCCCTTTATTGTATATATATATATATATTTCATAGTGGTGTGTTACTAGGGTAGTCAGAATTTGTTGAAACTGTACTTGGGATATGTTCTACCTAGTCAGTCCCCACCTGACCAATCACTTTGCGCTACATTAATCGCATGGAAACTGTATCTTTGTTGATACTGGGCCAATGAGTGATAAGAACAAATCACTGGTACAGTTTAGATTAACTCTGTTTACCCTGGCAGCACTCCACGACAAGCCCCTGTTTGTCTCAAGATCTCTGATGGCGAGTACAGTCAGGTGCTGATGAAGGTGACTGTAGATATTCTGAGCATCTCAGAATGCCGCTCGAAGCTCAACAAATGGGTGTGGTTTCCAGTCACCAATAGGATGATCTGCGCCATAGCCGACAACAAGGACTCTTCTCAGGTAAACAAAGACATACGAGGCGGTTTTTTTTTTTTACGTAAGTGCCGTTTTGAAATTAAAAACATACACGTGTACTTTTTTTATAAATTTAATTTTTACATGAAAGCCTGTACTTTAATTTACTTTTCAACATAATTTCCATTAATATTAAGGCACTTGTCGTATCGTTCAACCAGCTTTTTAATTCCATCCTCATATAAATCTGCCGCCTGATTTGATATCTACTGCAACACAGCCGTTTTGAGGGCTTCACCATCGTCGTGGCGCTGACCACCGAGATGCTTTTTTAAATGCAGGAACAAGTGGTAGTCATTAGGTACTAGATTGGGGCTGTACGGTTGTTGTTTCCAGCCAAATGATGCAATGAGATCTTGGGTATGATTAGCCACATTTGGACGGGCATTGTCATCAAGCAAAACAATCCCCTTATTCAGCATGCCACGCCTTTTGTTTTGGATTGCACGGCGCAGTTTAGTTAAGGTCTCAGAATTTATTATGTCCCCACGAGGCAAGAAATCCACAAGCAACACCCCTTCCTATCCCAAAATACAGTACACATGATTTTTCGGGCTGAAATTGTTTTCTTGAACTTCACTTTCTTGGGTGATGTTGAATGCCGCCATTCCATGGATTGTTGTTTCGATTCCAGCGTATCATGAGCCACCCATTTTCGTCACCTGTGACAATTTGGCTTAAAAAATCATCACCAAAATCACTGTATTGCTCAAGGAAAGTCAACGCACTGGCCAAACGTTTGGTTTTGTGCACCTCAGTCAACATTCTTGGTACCCAGCGTGAGCACAACTTACGATAATTTAAGTGTTCTATCACAATTGCATAAAGAACACTTCTTGAAACTTGAGGAAATTCATTAGATAAAGATTAAATCGTAAAGTGTCTGCTCTCTCAAACTTTTCCATCAACTTTCTGTGCCAAGTATTCAGTAATGACAGAAGGTCCACTTCGTTCCTCATCATGCATATTCGTGTGGCCATCTTTAAATGCTATAACCCATTTTATTACTATTTTCTTCGCTCATAATGTTTTCTTCACAATCTTCACTGATCTGCTGATGAATTTCAGCCACTTTCACATCTTTTGATGAAGAAAACGAATAACAGAGCGTATTTTACAGTCGGTGGGGTTTTAAATTGACTGAGCCATTTTAAATACTCACAAAGAGACGTAAACAAGGTCGAATACTTCCGTAATGGCGTTTGTAGCTAGCCAACAGATGGAGGTACTCAACGCGCATGCGCGGAACGGCAGCCGCAGCGCTGCAGCGGCCGAATTTTAAAACAGTACTTACTTTTTAAAAAAACACGCCTCGTACATATAGGCAGCCCCTCTAGCTAGCTATTATATTTGTTAATAACGGTTATAGCCTCATATGGTCACGGGATGACTCTTGAGTAGCTCAGTGGTTAGAGAATTGGCATACTAAGTCAAATGTCCCGGGTTCGATTCTTGTGTCCAAGTGTCATTTTTCAATTTAAATAATATGAGTTTAGATGAGACTATACCAGTAATTAATACATATAATTGCTTGGCTATTTAATAATCATGATATGCGCATTAGTACAAATTGTCATTGCACTATTGTTAGCATAAAACCCTCTCAAGTTGAAGGTGGTGCTGCGTTATCCAATACTCATGATCATTGATCACTCATGTGTAACTGATGATTTCCACAAGTCCATCACAGACTCTGTCTTAAATTATGAGTGAATAATGACCCTGATCAAGGGACAACTCCTGGATAGCTCAGTGGTAAGGTAGATAATTGGCGTACTAAGCCATAGGTTTCAGGTTTGATTCCCATGTCCAAAAGCCATTTTTCAATTCAAACATTATGATATTTAAATGGGGCCATAACCTTAATCAATAGATGAGAATATACCAATATTGACTACATTTTAATGAATTGTTTGTTTCAGGGGACTCTGGTGGACCTCTAGTGTGGGTAATAGATAGGGTCCCATATCTTGTCGGCGTGGTGTCCTGGGGAGAAGGAAAAGGCAGTTTAGAAAGCCCGGGGGTGTACACAAAAGTGTCATTTTACAAGAAGTGGATAAAGACTCATACAAAGGTAAGACCAGTGGCGAAGCTTGATGTCTGATGACAATTTTGGATAAGCTGATTCATGAACATTCATAAAGGGGCACACCTAACGATGTCGAAAATGGGATCTTTATGATTGGCAGTACTGACAGACTACTACTACTACTGCTAATAATAAAACCCATTTTTTATACACCTATCGAGAAATAGGAAACAGATGTAAATGAAACAGCTACTTACATTAAAGCATACCCCATCCTATTTTAGAGAGGTTGAAGACGTGGGTTCATGGCCATCACAGTTGTCTACGTTTTCTTGTAAATCAATTATAAGATTCTTTGTTTCATTTATGAAAAAAAAAATATCTATCACCCTTACAACTTACAATAACTTACCAGAAAGTTTCTTTTCTATTGAAAGAGTAGCCAGGTTGGATAGTCTGTAATTAGCCATAGAATTGATCAGATGTGTTTTAATACCTTTCAATGTAGCTTCCTTATTAAACGTTCTATAGTAGCTGAGCCCATTGGAATGCTAAGAGTCAGTTGCAGCAACTTTTCCGCTTGTTCCTACACTGTTTGGAGGTTGTTATCTTCAATGAAGCACAATCATTCAATGTAAAGATTGGCTTTTTTTTCTAAGTTGTAGATATTATCTAGTTCATCGTGTAGTGTCACAATGTTAAACACCTTATTATTATTTGGATTTTGATATTTTCCATCATTTGAGCTGTACACATACATTAATTACCCTAGTGAATTAGGAATGGGGAAGGTGACAATCTAGATTGAATGTACCCACATTTACGTATATTGAGAATGGAGAACCATTTTAGGGGAAATTAACCTTGTTACACCCGACTGGGATTTAAACTTTTAAACTTCCCACCACCAGCAATCCAGTCTAATAGTGTGTGTTACCCGCCGTGTTTAACTGACATGCTGAAGATGGGGATCACGGTTCGATTCCGGTCGGGGGTACTCAGGTGGTTTTTCCCTAAATAAAAAAATATATATATTTTTTCCGCTCTCACACCACGAAAATACGGATGCACCTCCTCTTAATTTAACCTTCCTGATGCCTAAAGCATTGATTAAAGTAATTAGTACATAAGCGTTGGAACTGTTTTAAGAAGAAAAAAAAACAACCTCGGTACACTCTATTGGGAATTGAACCCCGATCTTGTCACCAGCAATCCAGTCTAATACTTAGAAAGTCGAATGAAAAAATGTTTTCTTCAACTAGGTAAGCTCTGACAAGACATCTTGTGAATGTGGGGAATGCCAGGCCTCCACCGTGGTTCGGATTCCACGTTAAACTATAGGTCCTCCATTTCATCTCACAATCACCCTACCATTACACATTAGCGTAAGTGCGTATAACCCGAACGGGTAGTAAGACGCGGTGCTAATAATAAAAATAATAATAATAACTAGGTAAGAAATATAGGGACTACTGATAATTTGAGTTCAACCTAAATAAAGCAACAGATTTCTGCAAAGTAAGTGATCATTGATAAAAGCCGCACTCTTGCCTTTCCCTTCCAAGAAACTTGACCCATGTAAACAACAGATTAGCTCGCTCCCCCTTCACCCTTTCAGTACAAACTTGACAGATTTGACAACACCGCAACTCGCCTTATGTTTGGCCAATCAGCTTTTCCTTTTTAATGTATTTCGCTATGACAGTAATAACTTTCTTGGACATTCCCTTAACACTTTTATCTCTAGAGACATTATAATATCCCATAAAACGTGCTTCAATGTTTTTGTCATAAACATACCTAACAAATATGCTGAGTTGTGCCTTTGCAGATAAGTCAGTAGTTTCATCCCTCTGAATCGACACAAAACTTGAGTCATTTATCTTACTTTGAGTTTTCCTATTTATGGCAAGAGTGACTGATTCGATTAAATCATTCTGAATATCTTAAGGAGTTCCTTTAAAAACCGAGCTGCTATACAAATAGTCCTTGGCTAAGCTAATCATACCTTCAGGGCAAGAAAATTTAAGGTTTCAAATAATCTAGGCTCTCATCGAGCCCCCTGAAAGCTTGTTCTTTTTTCCTAAATTGTACACCATATCAATGAGGCACTCTACAATCTTTCGATTACGCACATCATTACTGTTACATGTTTAGCAGTTTGAATGCGGGCACTTTCTGAAATATAATAATCAATTATGTATCTCCCCATAATATGAAAAGCCTCAGCATTTTTAATATGCAGTTTGCTAGTAGCATGTTTTGAAGCTTTAAGTTCAAACTTTTTAATATCGTCTGACCAATTTTACTCCAATATTCTTCTCCACTGAACATTAGGCAATACTAGCGATGATAAGTTGGTTTTAGTTTGTTTCCTGTTAACTGTATATCTTTCGAGTGCTACTTTTCTTAAAAAGTTCTTGTATATTTCCCATCCTTCTGTGAAATATCTAATTTTGGTCTTGATATGTTTCATTTTAAATAGACTTTTTGTTCAAAAATCAAAGCCTCAATAAAATTAGTTAACAAAAAGTTAATTGAATCCATAGAGTCATTGTTGATGTCTACAACGTCTCCATTTTTTCTTCGGTACAGACACTAAATCCTAAAACATTACTCTTATATATTGTAAAAATAAACTTAAAATAACTCAATAAAATAATAAAATTGAAGTCACAATCACAAAGCTAGGCTAGTCTGCATTGAAATAAACATTTGAAACACATTCTAAATGCTCGGAATTTAACACTCACTAGTTGGGGCTTTACTGGTTGCCTTCAGTGATTGTGATGAACAGTTGCGCGCGCATTGCCCTCCTAGTTCCCCTCAAGCCTGATTTTACAAGTGCGTTAGACCGAAAGTCATCAGCTTATCTTCCCAAAAGGAACTGACACATTCGCGATTCGTTTCACGTGCTTGCTAACTTGTCACTACGCTTTGTAAAAATAATAATTTAAATTTAAATTTTACATTTGTTTTATGTAAAAGGATGATTTTTTCTTTTTCCAAAACCTTTTGGGATAGCTGGGCTTATCCTGCCTATCCTAAAGCCTCGCTACCGGTGTAAGATCACACATTGTAGACTTAACAGTGATATTTCTAGAGAAGTAACGGCCAGTAAATTAACCCCGGTGTGACCTAGGCTTAAGACCCAAACTTATTATTTATTTCACAACATAAATATAACATTGATAACATTTTACTTTATTGTTTTTGTTATTCTATAGGTATTGATAATATCTATCTAAAGTTACAGAAGCAGATTATATTAAAGGAAAAGATGTTTGAGTAGCTTTAATAACTAACTTCTACTGTTCTTCCTACAGAAATTATACTATAGATTAACTCCTTGAGTTGTTTTATGGAAAGGTCAAGCTCAGTGCGCGAATAACTTAATATAGACGTGCGAGGAAGAAATGCAAGAGTTGCAACTCCGCCAGCTGAACTATTAAGGTAAGGAGGGTTCACATTTCAATCAGACTGAAGAAGCAGAACGGACTAAACTACAGGGACTAAACTTCAAGAACAACAAGAGGGTGCAACCCACTACGTACTATGTCGGAGAGTGGGTCTATTTGATGAAGACCACTTTGAAGAAGAACCAGGTTAGAAAATTCCTGACCAAATTCACAGGTCCTTATCAAATCTTAGACGTCCTGAGTAAGGTTACTGTACGCATCCAGCTTCCTCATCACTCATTAGTGTTTAATGTACGGAGGCTGAAACCTTTTGTGTGTAGGGATCCTATCCCAGTTCTGTCCACAGATCCAGAAGTTCTACTATAAGGTAGACTGGGGAAGAGAGCTATCAGCCAGAAGGTCGATACGAGACGGAAAAGGTCAGTTCTTCAAACCTAGGAGACAACACCAGTTACCCAACGAGTGGGAAAACCAATTAAATAAAGATTAGCCTATGTGTAGCCATTTTGTTATCAGAACAAGTATAATAATTGAATATATTTTCATTTTATTTTTTACAGAAAAGGAAATCCCACCACAATAAAAATAGTACAAGATCATTCGACAAACTCGTAAAAGAGTTTATGTCTTTGTTGAGATCATCGAAGAAGAAAGCGCACATGACAGACTGCTCCAAATGTCCTTCTCTAAGAAACCAGAAGCAGCCCAAAAGGTGGGATGGACAAGATCATCGAAGAAGAAAACAATATAAGTCAGACAGCCCTAAGTGTTTCTCCATAAGAAGGACTATCGGGAAGTACAAGATCGCAATGTAAAATATTAGTCAAGAATCATTGAATACTGGCTTATTCTTTGAGAGTGAAGATGGTTTTAACGCCACAAAACGCTTTGAATGTACATAACCAAAGATAACACTAGAAAATGGACGGAAATAAATAGGGCTAATTTATATTTAAACACTAGTTCCATACATCACCGCTATGAAGCACTAGTATAATGGTGTGACTGAGGGGCGAGGGGGTCGCAATAAATCCTATTAATCCTTTCTCTCAAGGGTAAGATACATCAAAACTTTTTTCTCAACATGACTAATTTTAATTTTGTTTTATTTCAAACAATTTTTTATTATTTTATCTGCTTTCAAAGTTGTCTGAACTGATGAAATTTGGCGTGTAAAATTTTTCTAAGCAATTAATGTAAAGTGATTGATTTTTATATTTGACTTAATAGTTTTCTAAAGATAAACGTGTAACTATTTCAATGCGATCACTCGAATACTTTCTAGGCTATTAAATATTTAATACTACACATAAAAATTACAATTTTAAATAGCAGTTTGTTTTAATTTATTTACTTTTTTCTTATTGTGTTAAGATTTTAACTCTATTTCAAACTAATGGTGGATTAATTTTGAACCATTAGATGTTCGATTTTATCTTTATAAGGTCGGTTTTTAAAAATAGCTCGAGCACAATTTTGGTGACGTTCATAATTTTTAAACATCCCTTCGCTTAATACATTTTGTTTGTCAGTGCAGGGACACTATTGCCAAACAAGAATATCACTTTCAAAATATCACAGATCATTCAAATAAAGATATTGTTACTCACAGTCCAAGTTTAATTGCTTTAGTGGGATAGGAAGAAGAATGCTACCTACATTAGAGGCTACCAGGATAGATGAAGAGGGATAGTGGCCGGGATTCAAACCCCGACCACCCCGTTACATGTAAATGATCATATACGAGATTGAAGGTTAGTCCACGGGTCCACCTAACCTCTAGGTGCTATATTACATACATTTTTGTTTTCAGTCGGTAAGATATGAGTTTATTGGGTTTTTAAATACATGTATCTTTATTTAACTTAATATGTAGGCTATATATTATATAATCAGGGCTACTTATGTTAATACATTTTATTAATATAATTTATTTTCAATCTTGGTGAATATTGGGGTAGCCAGCAAAATCTTGAAGTGGATTGTATAGATATTAGAGCAATGACCTGAAGAATGTTGCTTTATTAAATGACGAACTAGGTCCTTGTAAGCCAGATTTCTTGAGACTATTTCCGCCATAATTAATATTTATCACCTAGCTCAACCTTCCACACTAATGAACTATTAATCATTAGGGCAAGGAATACACTAAAGGCCGATACACACAGTATGCTAATCTAAGCTAAGCCATGGTCTCTCTTTTCACTCCAGAATTCAGTGTTGTTTCTTTCTTGTATATCCAGTGAAGTTTAGTTAAGATGGCGTTCTCCAAAATGTATTTTTTGAGTTCAGAAGATAGTACTGAGTAAGAAAATATGCTGCTATCAGCAGATGTTTTGGAAGATGAAGAAAAATTAGGAGGTGGAGGTTTTACTTGTTCAATTAAAGCTTCCATTTTAGTATAAACATATTTATTAAATATAAAACCTAAATATAATATCACTTAATTACACGTGAAACAAACTGAAAACAGAACTTCAGCACTTCTTTAGTTACTTTCACCAAACCAGCACTGCGTCTGTTCAACACGGAGCCCAAGTTGTGTTATGCGCATGCGCAACGTAAGATGGCTCAAGATAGGAGTTGGAAAAATTGCCCAGCCAGAAATGGAAAAAACATAGCGTGGCGTAGCGAGGCATAGCTTAGCTTAGTATTTCTGTATGAACCAACACATTTAAATATAAGATCGGCTATTTTTCTAAAAAGATCAAGCAAATATCTTAGTTAGCTTAGCGTTAGCGTCCTAATGCAATAGGCCTTAAAAACATGCAACCAAATCTAATGTAAGACTTAACAAAAATCATTCGTTAGTTAAAAGTGGCCAATTAATGGCAATAAAGAAGGTAAAGTGTGTCCCATCCTCGGAGAGAGAGGCCTCTCATTGAAGACTTGTAGAAAGAAGGGTAAAACCTACCTCCCATCCATCGGAGAGGGAAGGCCTCTCATTGAGACGTTGTAGAAAAAGAAGGGTAAAACTACTCCCCATCCATCAGGAGAGGAAGGCTCTATGAAGACGTTGTAGAAAAAAAGGGTACAACCTACCTCCCATCCCATCGGAGAGAGAGGCCTCATTGAAGAGTTGTAGAAAAAGAAGGGTAAACTACCTCCCCATCCATCAGGAGAGAGGAGCCTCTCATTGAAGACGTGTAAAAAAGAAGGGTAAAACCACCTCCTCCATCAGGAGAGAGGAAGGCCTCTCATGAAACTTTAGAAAGAGGGTAAAAACCTACCTCCATCCATCAGGAGAGAGGAAGGCCTCTCATTGAAGACGTTGTAGAAAAAGAAGGGTAAAAACCTACCTCCCCATCCCATCAGGAGAGAGGAAGGCCTCTCATTGAAGACGTTGTAGAAAAAGAAGGGTAAAAACCTACCTCCCCATCCATCAGGAGAGAGGAAGGCCTCTCATTGAAGACGTTGTAGAAAAAGAAGGGTAAAAACCTACCTCCCCATCCCATCAGGAGAGAGGAAGGCCTCTCATTGAAGACGTTGTAGAAAAAGAAGGGTAAAAACCTACCTCCCCATCCCATCAGGAGAGAGGAAGGCCTCATTGAAGACGTTGTAGAAAAGAAGGGTAAAAACCTACCTCCCCATCCCATCAGGAGAGAGGAAGGCCTCTCATTGAAGACGTTGTAGAAAAGAAGGGTAAAAACCTACCTCCCCATCCCATCAGGAGAGAGGAAGGCCTCTCATTGAAGACGTTGTAGAAAAAGAAGGGTAAAAACCTACCTCCCCATCCCATCAGGAGAGAGGAAGGCCTCTCATTGAAGACGTTGTAGAAAAGAAGGGTAAAAACCTACCTCCCCATCCCATCAGGAGAGAGGAAGCTCTCATGACGTTGTAGAAAGAGGTAAAAACTACTCCATCCTCGGAGGAAGCCTCTATAAGCGTTGTAGAAGAGGGAAACCTCTCCCATCCCATCAGGAGAGAGGAAGGCCTCTCATTGAAGACGTTGTAGAAAATGAAGGGTAAAAACCTCCTCCCCATCCCATCAGGAGAGAGGAAGGCCTCTCATTGAAGACGTTTAGAAAAGAAGGGTAAAAACCTACTCCCATCCCATCAGAGAGAGGAAGGCCTCTCATTGAAGACGTTGTAGAAAATGAAGGGTAAAAACCTACCTCCCCATCCCATCAGGAGAGAGGAAGGCCTCTCATTGAAGACGTTTTAGAAAAGGAATGGCAATTCAAAATTCAAATCAACACAATAAACCAAACACAAACTAAATAAAGTCGGTTTGTGAGTCTAATAAAAAAAAATTACACTAAATACTGAACATTGGGGCTTACAATTTTTTATTTTTTCGCACTAGGACTCCACAGCTATAAATACAGCCCTGTGTGTCTACACTTCAAACAAATTTGATAAACTCTGTTTGAAACTCAATATGTAACAGAAAGCATAAAGCTGCACTGTTTTAATTAGTGAAATATTCATGAAAGTGGCTTTACAGTATAAAACAATGGTTAAAATTCCTAGGAATATTTTCAGAAACAATTAAGAAATTTGAAAGACAGACATAGATGGTCGCATAATACTGTACCATATTCTTGATACCGTCTATGATCGCAGTGGATAGGGATACTTATGAGATATCATGAGAGTTGAGTGAGGGGCTTTTTATTCTTCCTCATATTCGTACGACGAGTAGAAGTAGGTTGTTTATTCACACGTAATTTACAGTGACGTCCTTCTGTCAGATTGGATCCTAACTATACTTTAGCTTTCATCTGTTCACTGCAGCCCACAAATCTGTTTTCTCATCCAACTTCGAATAATTGGATGCGAGTACTTTTATCCACAATTTCTCAGTAATATCATGATCCACGGTGTAACATCCTGACAGATATTTAAACGTTGATTAGGTTATATCGTTTTCTTTACAGGCACGGCATAACTGTTAACACCTAAATTCCCTTGTTTAAAACGTTTTACCGACTTGATACATGGTCCGCAGTAATGGTAGCCTGGTGTATGCAACTCAAACGGTAGTTAATGGATAATCTTAATAAAAAAAAACTCCTTTCTTTCTTCGCTTCATGGCACACACTGATAATAATCAGGCACGCTCATTATAGTCACTCTAGTTGACACGCAGGTTGTGAAACAGACAGATCCGTTACCTGTGCACGATAATGGTAAAGATATGGGTAAGGCCTTAACTCAGAGACACAATACGTTGCTGCCCCATACAATTGGGGGTAGAGTCAATTTGGGGTTGGAAGCTTATTGGGTTTGATATGTGCTCACCCTCAAGGTGACTGGCCTGGCTAGTACGAGACAAAGGGCTTCCCCTCTCTTCCTGGGGATGTTCCTCATCCAGTATTATTATTATTATTATTATTAGCACCGCGTCTTACTACCCGTTCGGGTTATACGCACTTACGCTAATGTGTAATGGTAGGGTGATTGGAAGGACCTACAGTTTAACGTGGAATCCGAACCACGGTGGAGGCCTGGCATTCCCCACATTCACAAGATGTCTTGTCAGAGGTGAAGGAAGGGTTTGGAAATCAGATAAATCTGTGCCGGGACCGAGGATTGAACCCCGGCCGCCAGCACAGAAGTCTGACACCTTACCCCTAGACCAACCATCAGGTCACCCTCATCCAGTAATCCTGGTAGAGTGCCTCCTTAGAGTGGCTCCCAGCAACGTCTGGAGGGTTCGAACCATCCTCAAGGGGAGGATGCTCAAATAATATAAATAGTAATACAAAAAAAGAAACAACAATAGAAGTGAGTGCTAAGGAGTTCAAGGCTTTGAATGTTCTACCCAAAACATTCCAATACCGAAGCTCGCAACTCAAACCTGTTGCTGGGTTATTCAAAAGGGGCCGTCTACCTCTAGAAAGCAGTAAGAGACTGCAACCTGCCTATCAGTTCACAATAAATTAATAGAAATATATTAGATCTAATACCTAGGGTATGGAGAGGCATATATAGTAAAAATTAGTATAAGTCGTGATAAGTCGATATTTATTTGCAATTGCACAATTAGATATTTAACAGTTCTATTCAACGTTAACATTGTTGTAGTGAAGATGTATATAAAAATAATATAAACGAAATTCATATACCACAACGAATTGTAGCCAAAGTTAAAGAGTCTGAGGTGAAACATATATCAGATTAATTAAACGTTAACATAAGATATTGAAAAAAGTTATAAATGTAAATTAGACTCATAAAAGTTATGAACATAGTCAGACGGCATTACAACAAGAAACTTTTGTTAAACGTAGTTAATTCTAAGTCCATTTGATAGGGCGCCTTTCTTATTTGCAAAAAATAACGACAATATATTCAGTATTCAATTATTAAATATTCGTTCATGAGAACTAGCATGTTGCAAAACAACAACAAGAAATTTAAATTCAAATATTAAATATCTGCCCATCTGAACTGGCATGTAGCAAAACAACAACAAGAAATCTAAATTCAAATATTAAATGTCTGCCTATCAGAACTGGCATGTAGCAAAACAACAACAAGAAATCTAAATTCAAATATTAAATAGTTCACGTGAACATTATATAGATATAGCTATTAATGGAAACGATACCCATTAAACATACTTATCAATACAATCGATTAATTATAACTCAACTGGCGATAAGACGCCATCACCTAGCAATGAAGCGACATCTAAAGAACAATAAAGTAATTTTCTAACCGTCTGATGTATTTATAAAGTATTTTGAATCTTAGCAAAATAGGCCGAAAAGTAATTTTGAAACATCTTACAATTAAAAAAAAGGAGTTAAATTTGCCGAGAGTGAATTTTGACCTTACATTTTAAGTTGAAGAAAGCCGGAGCTTATCCTATCTCAGTTACGACTTAGGCCCAATTGTAAATTTTGTCGGCACAGGTGCCAGAATATATACCATAAAGCACAGAAGAGGGAAAGATGGGAAAATTAAGGGGAGATCACATTCTAGATCACCAAGGAATACATAGTTAGCGCATGCCGACACAGCTTCGGGAAGGTCCGTGGCCGTTCGGGAACCTTATCGAAGGAGATATCTTCACTGCGCATGTCAAATCAACTCAAGGTGTTCGTTGCAACTGCGTCACATTTTACCCTGCCAGTTTTCTATTTTCCCGGTACCGCGAAGGTGCGTCCGATGGGTTTGTGTCGTTCTTCCACGCAGCCCCAGTCAGCAAGCAAACGGGGTAATTCTCGTCTATTTTTGTTGTTTAGTGTCTTTCGTAAACCATCCTATGCTACAGGTTTACCCAAAGGATGGCCAAATCTCCATCAATTTCTCTGTGTGGGAGTGAATGGGTAAAGGAAGCTCCCACTGCTCGCCACACGCTAAGCGGTTTATAGCTATAATTTCGGAGAAAGCTGGTCATGCCAGTCCAACGAGGTCCCCACCGGGTAACTTAGGCTGAATTCCTTGTTTAGGGTGATTTATAAGGCTAGGTGTCTGACCTCCTTCGAGGACCAAAACAGGGTGGCATAGGTCAAAGCCCTCTTCAGAGTGATTCCTGTGGTCAATTTTTGACTACGAATAGAGAAATCTATGAAAAGGCCCTCTTCAGGGTGATTCCTAGGTTGTATCTTATTTTCCTGACGTATTAGTCTAGTATAGTGGTACCCAACCTTAAGGTGGCTACAGACCACTCAGTCGAAAATTGAATATAGCTCGGACCACTCTCCTCCTTCACCCCTACACTCGATCAACATCCTTCCCCAAGCCTAGGAACTTCGGACAACTAAGTTAATTTATTATTATTATTATTATTATTATTATTATTATTATTATTATTATTACTATTATTATTACTATAACTAAAAATTACAAATTTTTACAATACTTTTTCATAATAAAATATGTTTGAAAAACATGTTAGCATGTTAGATAAAATAAAAAGTAAAATTAACACTCTGTATTTGTTAAGATTTTCAGTGTGATTTTTGATCTTGAATTTGTTTTACCAGTTGAGAAATGCTTGTGCTTATACTCTTGCTCAAAGCTAATCTCATGTAATTGCTTGTGTCTAGCTGATTTATTTGCAGGTTTTTGAATAAAATTAAAGTAGAGAATCCATGTTCACAAAAAAAAGTTTGTCGAAAACACCATCAGATACCGTAAGGCGGCTCACCAAATATTTGGTTAAGATATCGCCTTCTTACACAACTTTTATATGTTTACACCAGATTCAAACGAGTCCCTGAAGCTACTATGGCTTTGAAGTTCAATTCCCTCTTCTTAGATTTCATCAGGAAGGTCCCTGGGCTTGGCACTGAAAGGATTTCGAATTAGTTTCTTAATAATTCACTTTCATTTTGCCATTTGCTGGAAAATAACGTGTGGATTCGTCCTTGAGTATTTGTAAGTGACACAAAAAGTTATGTTGGACATCATCTGTGACGGTAACGTAGTTCTTATCGTCAGCAAGGGCTTTCAACGCCGGATATGCTAAATAGTATTTCTCTTGAACTTTGTCAATACACAGATCAATTTTGCACAGAAATGCGTGAAGTTTGTCTTCAAATACAAAAATGTTGACGACAACTTACAACTTTTAATTTCCAGAACCCTGTAGCGACAAATTTAGGTGACTAAAATGGGAGAAAATATCCACGAGATAGGCCAGCTGTATCGCAAATTTTACTTGTTATTGGGTGGGAACTTTGACTCGTGGGGCACTCCCGAGTCTCTCACGGACCATTGATTGGGAACCACTGGTCTAATACACACTAAAGAAGGAACCAACTCCTCCCATCGATGGAAGTCTGACCAAAGTGTGTGAGGGGGAGGAGATGGGTTCCCAGATGTCCGATGATGACAGGACAGGGTTTGACGGCAGACACGGGGTTGTTGGTCCCTAAATTGCACGTTGCGAAAGCAATGTCCGTGACTACGCTTGGAGGTCACAGCCATGATAGACTGAAGGAGCCTCGCAAGAGGTGTTTGTTTCCCAAACAAGTGGTTACCAATCCCTGACACGACAGGTGAGTTTCCACTTTGAAAAGTTCATTTGACTTCTGTATCATATTATGTGGATCTTCAATTTGCGGGAAAACTAACGTCATGATCAGTCTGCTGGGGGAACCCAGCAGTTTCGCTTCAAGAACATGTACGTCTACACTAAATAGTTGTACCAGACCGAGTATCAAAGTTTATCACAGGTCCTCTCGCTCTTCGAAGGCTTGGGCTATTTCCCTTATTCAAACTACAAGGAGGTAGTTTCACCGTCCGAGGTGAAACCCGACTCTGTGTTTATTTTTGACAAGTTTACTTGCTATAAATATATAACCTACAGACCTATTTCAGTTTGGGTAGGCATAAGGACTTGTACGGTTTCTATCTGTGCCAGACCTACTCTCGCATCCCTAAGCAGATGCTGTGAGATAACTCCAACACTACCAACGTTTACAGGATGGACTATATGAACCTGAGACACGTATATAATGGTCACATTAACTTGGACACGATGTTTCCAGAGTTTAAAGAGATGTGCCTGCTATGATAGAAGAACAAACACAATTTTCTGGCCTTAAGAAAATATAATGAGATGGACAAGGTACGATACCACAGTGAGTTCGAGTCCTTTATTAGAGGTGATTGATAAGTGCGTATACTTTATACGTGATAGAATATAATGTCATTCATATCGAAATTAGGACATAATCTCTACAAGTATACATCGGGTAGGGAAATGGAAAAGATTCTGACTCAAACATCTCACGGACATAGTGATGCGAGATCGAAATGAGCCGTTAACGTTGAGGAACTTGTCAATATGAACGATACCTTTAACATTACTTATGTAGATAGTAGGGATTTGAGACACAGTAACGAGAAGATACTGGCTCTCAACGTTAGCAGGGATATTGCTAGACGTGTACATTCTTTTGCCAGGGATTAAAGGAAGCATCCTGCAGGGAGGTTGGGATCAGGAAATCTTACAGAAAGCGGAATTCTTTAGGTCCGAGGTTAAGGAAACTAAAGGATTCTTTCGCATCACAGCAGATTATATAAACCTACTTGCATGATTTGTTCTAGAGAAGTCATGTGTATATCAATATTATGGGTGATAATCTTTATTTAAACGTACAAGCTGTCCCCATCCGCATCACCGGTCAGTCAAAGCCAGATTTGGATATAGTATCTAAAGCACATATAGATTCGCGCACTAAAGGGAGTTTCTGGTACATATACTTGGAATCAAAACTTCTCAGAATGGATTTGAGATCATTCATATTAATACTTACGAATCAGCCTGAATACTTCATGAAAGCGGGGATTGTCTCTTATATTGCCTTGAACTTGAACGATAGTGTCTTCATATTGGGCCTTAAACCTATAGGACCACCGTATTTTCCATATCTGTGTGCTTTTTATTCATTTGTATCCTGCATTATGTCAACGAATTGTAGCCTAGGATATCGTCAAAGTGAGTAAGATCATTTAAATGAAGTATAAACAGTACACAACACGAGTGGAATAACATCTTTGGAGACAAATTCAAACCTATCACGGAACGATTAAACGAGATGGTGTCGATTATGGTGGTGTAATCTGATGAAACTAATCGTGAGGTTGTTAAGGAGGAGGAAGACTCACTTGAGAGGAAGCAAAACAAATTACTACTTATTAGTCTCATCTTGGTACGCCTCAAGCTCACTCTGATAAAACTTATGGTGTACGATAGTAACACGACCAAGCTCGAGGATACAGATATTCTTTTTGATAAGAGTGATGGGACCTTAATTTCCAGTGGTATCCTGGTTTCTTTCATCCTGTGACTTTAAGAACTATTCATAAAATAAACCTTTAATCGCACCAAGGACGATCTCGACGCTTAGAAGGCTTTGCTCGAAGAAACGAACGAGGCATCAATTCAGAAATGAACCTCGCGGTCATTTCAAGTCAAGCACAAGATCACATTATTTACGCATCATCGAACATATGTTTCATGATGAAGACGAGCTCGAAGGAAAAGGCGTATTTAGACAAAGAGAGAAAGAGGGCTTGATTTCACCTATTGAGATGATCCTAACGAATTGTTCGATCTATTATGGCTCTTACACGCATCTACAGAGGCAGATAATTCAGATCATAACAACGAGATTGTTCAGATCATTTAAGAATCACACGAGTCTGGAATTATCGTATAAAATATTAATTAAATCCAGATTTACCATCATAATAATTTACCTTGTCAAGTGTAAGATTGCACGTTGACTGATAATCCTGCCAGACAATAGTTCGCCAGAAGACATTTTAGAGTACGAGGGTTGAACGAGCTAATTTGGGCTGATCTGGTAGCGAGAATACCCTATTCCGGATTGAACCAAAGATACAAGCACCTTATCACTGACATCGATGTGTATTTCAAATGAGTTTGAGCTGTATCCATCAAGGCTAAGACAAGGCAGAATGTTACGGAGGCTATGTGCTTCACCGTATGACTGCCAAAGGTCTCCCTACAGTACATCATCTACAGATGCATACTAGAACAGTATCATAAAACGTCGATTTAAAAGCTCTCAGTGATAGGAACAAGATCAATATTTTTTCTACGTTCAGCAAAGTCAAGGCAGTTCATACGATCGGAACGATCCAATTGAGAGCTCAACATGATGTGAACGAGATTTACCACCAAAGATTCCTACCAATGAATCGGTATGATCTATTATTTACTCTATGAGTATAATCGAATGGTATACTCAACCATAAATATGAATATTATAGACGTTAAGGATGACAGACTTTCACGTACAGTCTATCTTCACAAGAAAGCGATTGATCCTACACCAAATAAGTTTAATGTTGGTGATATCGTTCGTATCAGTAAATACAAAGGTGTTTTCGCAAAAGGGTATACCATAAACTAGTTCGTGAAACTGTTCAAAATACGTAAAGTTATCAATACGAATCCTGGGACCTTTATACTCGAAGACATGAGAGGTAAATCTACCAAGGATGTATTTTACGCCAAATATCTTGAGAAAACATAACATCACATTCAGATGTGTATCTCATTGATAATATTATCGCACGTGTTGTGTGAATGTCAAATGGAAGGTTTTGACCTTACGCACAATTTATGGATTGATACGGTGAGCATCGTATAGAAAGAGGGTACCACTTGACTGGTAAGTTTCCCCAGGATCCTTTCCAGCTTAGTCTATAAAGGTGAGCATGAATGAGGGGTTTCATAATATTCAGTATGTTCATGCAATTGGGTTACCTGTTGGAGGGTATGTATGAGATTGAGATAACCGACAGAGACATATGTACTAATCGCGGAGGATAAAAAGGCTTATTTGGAGACGTGAGATTCCAACACGCACTGGCTAGCCTGTCAAAATCTGGGCATGTGGTAACTTACCTAATTCATGGAGGGCTGTTCGGAGACCTTCCCCGTCTACAGGCTGAGGTAAGGGGACAAACCTGAGACCCAAGGCGTTGGATTGAGTTGAGCTCATGGAACACGATCGAGTTAAGGGCTTATTCAAACTCTAAAGGCTCAAATATATATCGTGTGTTGATTAGAAGGAGAGTAGGATGATGGCGATGACGAAGAGGAACCTAATATCCTCATTCTTGATCGTGTGGGTAGAGTCCATCATCTGCCCAGTAAAAACTTTGGTCAGGTATACATACCTATCTGGGAGAAGACTCGTTCGAATTCATCAAATGGCTAAGCGTAGGCTGACCTGCGTAAGAAACTATATATTCTCAACATATCGTCTTTGTAAGTGTCGTATGATAAAAAAAACAACTAAATGTACTAAAGTGAGCCTATCTTCACTGTATGTGTGTTAATCTTAAGAATATATCTACTTAAAGAAGGCAGACTATTTATTTAACCTTAGTCTCTATAGTTCCACAAAGCATGTCAAGGTCAATCTGAAAACGGTATACACATTATTGCTTTAACCCTCCCAGTATCAGAGAGTATTGATAATAAGGATGAAAGAAAGAGGGTGTTAGTGAATGGCTCAGGAGGTGCATTGGAATAAGTGACAAAGAAGGGGCATGGGGGTGGGGGTAGGTTATGGCCAGGGAGTAGGGAAAAGAGGGGGATAGGTGAATGGCTCAGGAGAGTTTGGAAGATCGGGAAAGAGAAAGGGAAGGGGGAGGTTTGGCCCAGAAATATGGAGAGAGAGGGGAAAGGAGAAAAGGAGGGGCCGCCATTGGCTGTGTGGTAGCCCAAATGATGTGCTGTCATCATTTGAGATGTCCCGAATGGTAGGGAGGAGTGTTGAGTATGATTGGGGTAGTACATGGGTGTGTGTAACGGAGCTACTTGAAACAAATTGCCGCCAGGGGAAAGTTGGTCTCTGATTGGTGGGGTGGGACGTGGGAAGCATCATTAAACTAATTCATAATAATTTTTATTAGAAGATTACGATAGTTCCATGTCGTTTATTGATTTGAAAAAAAAACGTACCTTTATTTGCGATAAAATTCCATGTGTGAATAGCAGAAAATGTATCCTATGAACAAAGTTAAAATACTAACTTTTCCATGAATTTAATAAATTAATTAATAATATTTTATCTAATCTCTTTCGATAGACATATATAAATTTATTTGAACTGCATTATAAAAAATACCATATACCCCTACGAAAATTTCATAATCCCGGGAAAATGTGGCAAATTAAATGTTACAATATTTCTGCTCTTTCCTCAACCCTACACTTCCAACGTTAAAATATAACCTATACATCTTTAGTGCTCAGTACTTTAATTCTGCATTATTTATTTAAGGGGATTTATTTAAATTATGTTCAAGCTTGGGTTTTTGGATAGGGTGTGGGTAGATTTATCATATTTGCACCCTCTTACTTCCTTCACCTAAGTGCACCACTGTGCCAAATTGTTTTGTTTCATTCAAGTTTGATGTTAATTAAATATTAATTTTATACTTCCTATAAAAGTTTAATTATTACATTTAATTTGCAGAGATTGAAAAAAATTTGAACAAAAACAACAAACACATTCATCATGGGAAATAATATATAGTAAACTTTTTTAGATAAGTCTGGAACAAATAGAATTCACTCACACACGTCATTAGATAATTCAGCTTAACATACATGGTTTACAAATCAACATCCTTTTATATTTAATAATTAATATAAATATGCACGTAACGAAGTGGTATTAAAAGTCTCAGTAAGCGCTGCCATGTGTCGCAAATGCACAGTCCAGAGCTCTCAACAGGTTTTGTATCCAATACAATTTGTGTAAACGCTTGACCTGTTGCGTTACATTTTGAGATAGATGAGTGAGTCTAGTGTACATCCCCTTTGTACGAATTGACTGTTTCATGTAAGTAAAAATATCAACTTTGGTTTTTAACTGTTAACAGTGATAGTACTGGATGCTAGTATGCCTCACCCAGGCTAGAAAAACTTTCATAATCCATCCTTCTTCACACCACATCTTTTGCACCTGTCACTTTTGACAGATAGTTTCACTCCCAATAAAAAAAAAGTAATAGAGTTACATTTAGCAATTATTATAGCAAAAATTAAATATCATATATTTCAAACCTGACCTAAAACCACGATAATATTTTAATTATATTATTCATCTCCGTCCACTTGGGCATCTAGGTTCTCTTTATCCTTAGTTGATTATAGTTTATGTTACACGTGCTCACGAGTAAATAATATGTCGAATTGTACGGAACCATCACACGTCTCTTCACTTCAATGATGCCCGCGGATATGCTGATAGTTGATGTAAGCATCGTAGGCATGGACTGCGCCCAAAATGTAGCCGAAAATCTAGAAACAGTAGTAATAACATTATAAGACCAAATTAAGAAGTAATTTAAATACTTGTCACAAAATATAAACGTTTTACATAAGAAAGATGTCTGCGAACAGAGAGTGTAAGTACTAATTTCGTTGTGCGCATTCGTGGAAGTGCATTAATACTATACATATTTGTCTGCGTTCCACCATCTTAAAAACTCTAACCTTCATTGGTTACTTTTTTTAGCATCACTTCTTACTACCCGTTTGGACTATCAAATACCTATGAGCTAATTAGGCTAAAGGTATTGGTATTAGGATGGTTATATTTAAAGGAAGTGTAATCGCCATTGCGTGGAGGGAGAGTGGAAAACCATTTTGGAAAAACAACCCTCAATACAATCAAACGAGATTTGAACCTTGATCTCCCCGCTATCAGCAGTCTAGTCTAATGCGAAAGTAGCGCATTAGACCACAAGGTTGCCAAAACAAGTCGTTGATTACTTAATTACTTACTTACCTTACCTAATTTATGGCATTAGGAACTCGAAAGTTTATTGCCATACTTACAAAAGTTCACCATCTAATCCTATCTTGAGCTATTTCTATCCGTTCCACCTTACTACACCCTATATCTTTCAGGTCTATACTAATGTTATCCTCACATCTGCATCTAGCACTTCCAATGGTTTTTTCCCATTGGGTTTGCCAGTCAGTACCCTGAACAAGGTTCTAGAATCTCCCATTCACGCTGCATGTCCTGCCCAATGTAATCTACGATACTTTATTATCCTAACAATATTTTATGGTGATTACAAAGTATATAATTAATCACGATGTAACCTTCTCCACTCCTTATTAGCCTCATTCCTGTTTGGATCAAATATTTCCCTAAGCACCTTGTTTTCGAACATCCTAATTAATTTTTTCGTCATTTAAGCTAAGAGACTACTTTTCCCAACCATAGAGAACAACCGGTAAAATTATTGTTTTGTATATTCTGAGGTTTACATTCCTTGAAAGCAGGCAAGATGTCAACAACTTAGTGATCGAGTAATCTCATGCATTTCCCGACAGTATTCTTTTCTTTATTTCCAATCTAATATCATTATTGCTATTTAAAATAATGTTCTTAAATAATTAAATTCATTAACCCTGTCAAATGACATGTTGTTCCAAGTAATCTGTAATTTTTTTTCCCCCTAATTTGTATTCGCTGTATGATCATTATACTTCGTTGATTATTAACTAAAATTATACAATAATTATCTCTTTACTTACAACAACTTGACCAAAATCTAAGTTTGAGATTATATTTAAATTTAGGTTAAGTTTGTCTTGATAATATGCTAGTATCTATAGCACACATCCCACTTTCTACTAATGACATATCTGATAGCTAAAAAAATCTACTAGATCTACTTTCACGCTGTCACTTTTGAAAAATATTATCAATACCTTTATAGTAAATTTAATAATAAAACAGTCAAAAATTATTAATTTTAAGCTCAACAAAATATTTGTATTACATAATGATGAGTTACATACCCTGTACTTATCACAAGACATTTTAGGATAATCACATCTCATACATTACGGTAAGCAAGACATGCAACACGAACGGGAGATTCTAGAACAGGCGTGTCAAACTCGTTTGACCATAAGGGCCACATTAAACATTGAAAATAATGAGGGGACAACATTTCAGAGAGTTCAATATTGTCACCATTTTAAATGAAAAATTTTCAATTTCAAAATTCTTATCAAAACAAAATAAAATTAATATTACATAAAATGTATTCTTTTTTTTTTACCAACAATTTGAAACTTTATATTTGTTCAAGCATGTGAGTGGCTTTAGATGTGTTGTGGAAGTCACGTTCAAAATAGAGAACACATTCGTATCAGTAAATGTGATCGATCGGGTGTTTGTTCCTTTACACGGGTGAAAGCATATATTTTGTATGTTGACAAATATTTAATATATTTTTGGTGCGTAGACTCAAACATTTTTAGAAATCGATCTTTGGTGAGTAATGAGTAAAATGTGTGCACCAATCTTACTTGTTAGATTTCAACAGATAATGACCTATTTCCAAATGTTAAAATCTCAAATGTTGTATTCCTACAACTTTTATAAAAATACGAATAGGGAAACATTGATTGTTGGTTCATTAAAAGGTCCGCTGGCCGCACATAATGATGAATCAGGCTGCAAGGTTGACATGCCTGGTCTAGAACTTGGCAAATACAATGGGAAGCGACCATTGGGAAGACCAAGACGAAGATATAAGGATAACATTAGTATGGACCCGAAAGAGATAGGGTGTAATGAGGTGAACTGGATAGAACTATCTCTGGATAGGGATAGGTTGTAGTGAGATGGACTGGATAGAACTAGCTCAAGATAGGAATAAGGTGTTAGGAGGTGGACTGGATAGAACTAGCTCAAAATAGGGATAGGGTGTTAGGAGGTGGACTGGGTAGAACTAGCTCAATATCGGAATAAGGTGTTAGGAGGTGGACTGGATATAACTAGCTCAAGATATGGATAAGTTGTAGTGAGGTGGACTGTATAGAACTAGCTCAATATCGGAATAAGGTGTTAGGAGGTGGACTGGATAGAACTAGCTCAATATCGGAATAAGGTGTTATGAGGTGGAATGGATAGAACTAGCTCAATATCGGAATAAGGTGTTAGGAGGTGGACTGGATATAACTAGCTCAAGATATGGATAAGTTGTAGTGAGGTGGACTGTATAGAACTAGCTCAATATCGGAATAAGGTGTTAGGAGGTGGACTGGATAGAACTAGCTCAATATCGGAATAAGGTGTTATGAGGTGGAATGGATAGAACTAGCTCAATATCGGAATAAGGTGTTAGGAGGTGGACTGGATAGAACTAGCTCAATATAGGGATAGGGTGTAATGAGGTGAACTGGGTAGAACTAGCTCAAGATAGGAATAGGGTGTTAGGAGGTGGACTGGGTAGAACTAGCTCAAAATAGAGATAGGGTGTTAGGAGGTGAACTGGGTAGAACTAGCTCAATATCGGAATAAGGTGTTAGGAGGTGGACTGGATATAACTAGCTCAAGATATGGATAAGTTGTAGTGAGGTGGACTGTATAGAACTAGCTCAATATCGGAATAAGGTGTTAGGAGGGTGACTGGATAAAACTAGCTCAAGATAGGGATAGGGTGTAATGAGGTGAACTGGATAGAACTAGCTCAAGATAGGGATAGGGTGTAATGAGGTGAACTGGGTAGAACTAGCTCAAGATAGGAATAGGGTGTTAGGAGGTGGACTGGGTAGAACTAGCTCAAAATAGAGATAGGGTGTTAGGAGGTGAACTGGGTAGAACTAGCTCAATATCGGAATAAGGTGTTAGGAGGTGGACTGGATATAACTAGCTCAAGATATGGATAAGTTGTAGTGAGGTGGACTGTATAGAACTAGCTCAATATCGGAATAAGGTGTTAGGAGGTGGACTGGATAGAACTAGCTCAATATCGGAATAAGGTGTTATGAGGTGGAATGGATAGAACTAGCTCAATATCGGAATAAGGTGTTAGGAGGTGGACTGGATAGAACTAGCTCAATATAGGAATAGGGTGTTAGGAGGTTGACTGGATAGAACTAGCTCAATATAGGAATAGGGTGTTAGGAGGTTGACTGGATAGAACTAGCTCAAGATAGGGATAGGGTGTTAGGAGGTGTACTGAATAGAACTAGCTCAAGATAGGGATAGGTTGTAGTGAGGTGAACTGGATAGAACTACCTCAAGATAGGGATAGGGTGTTAGGGGGTGTACTGTATAGAACTATCTCAAGATAGGGATAAGTTGTAGTGAGATGGACTGGATATAACTAGCTCAAGATAGGGATAGGTTGTAGTGAGGTGGGCTGTATAGAACTAGCTCAAGATAGGGATAGGGTGTTAGGAGGTGGACTGGATATAACTAGCTCAAGATAGGGATAGGGTGTTAGGAGGTGGACTGGATAGAACTAGCTCAAGATAGGGATAGGGTGTTAGGAGGTGAACTGGGTAGAACTTGCTCAATATCGGAATAAGGTGTTAGGAGGTGGACTGGATATAACTAGCTCAAGATATGGATAAGTTGTAGTGAGGTGGACTGTATAGAACTAGCTCAAGATAGGGATAGGGTGTAATGAGGTGAACTGGGTAGAACTAGCTCAAGATAGGAATAGGGTGTTAGGAGGTGGACTGGATAGAACTAGCTCAAAATAGGGATAGGGTATTAGGAGGTGGACTGGATAGAACTAGCTCAAGATAGGGATAGGGTGTTAGGAGGTGTACTGTATAGAACTATCTCAAGATAGGGATAAGTTGTAGTGAGGTGGACTGTATAGAACTAGCTCAAGATAGGGATAGGGTGTTAGGAGGTGGACTGGATAGAACTAGCTCAAAATAGAGATAGGGTGTTAGGAGGTGAACTGGGTAGAACTAGCTCAATATCGGAATAAGGTGTTAGGAGGTGGACTGGATATAACTAGCTCAAGATATGGATAAGTTGTAGTGAGGTGGACTGTATAGAACTAGCTCAAGATAGGGATAGGGTGTTAGGAGGTGGACTGGATAGAACTAGCTCAAAATAGAGATAGGGTGTAATGAGGTGAACTGGATAGAACTAGCTCAATATCGGAATAAGGTGTTAGGAGGTGGACTGGATAGAACTAGCTCAATATAGGAATAGGGTGTTAGGAGGTTGACTGGATAGAACTAGCTCAAGATAGGGATAGGGTGTTAGGAGGTGGACTGGATAGAACTACCTCAGGATAGGGATAGGTTGCAATGAGGTGGATTGGTTAGAACTATCTCAAGATAGAAATGGGGTGTAGTGAGGTGGACTGGAGTGATATAGCTCAAGATAGGGATAGGTTGTGTACAGTTGTAAGTGTGTCAATGAACTTTCTAGCTATAAATACTATAGAGTAAGTAAGTATTTTCTAAAAGGTGCTTCAATTCAAATGTCCATTTGGAAAAGAATAATTTAAATTATTAAATTGTAAATGTGCCTGCACACAGTTTAAAATGTTCTTATATCTACATACGATCATAATAATATAATTAAAATGTAGATTTTTATAAAACAACAATAATGATGAATTAATATAGTTTTTAAATTAAATTAATTGCTGTGCTAAATAAATAAGATAAAAAAAAATGGTATGCCATTAATTAAACAATTTTGCCAAAGTTTTACTAAAACTGTTTACATACCAAATCTACAATTTAATGAAATTCAAAAACCTCAAAAATTTGCTAAGCAACCAAACATAGTATGAAATAAAAATTAAATGAGCTATTTTAACGTACGTAAGTAGCTGTCATGGCTGGGTAGACCTGGTAGTAGGGCGTGATGATGTATTTGGGCCAAAGAAACACATTGACGATGTAGCCCAGGTAGGATGCCGCTGAGAAATATAGGAAAGAGCCACAGCGTTGAACATCACTTCCTGATAACAAAACCATTTTATAACCGGCTAAGCCGTTCACGCCATTTACTCATAGCATTTCTCTATGCTCATACTTAAACGTTTTTCAACAGATCAAAAGATAGAACCGTAAACAACAATTTATTGCCTTCTCGAGTTTTCTTATTTTATAGAATTAAAGAAATTTGGTTGGTACACCTTATTGCTTCATATAGTGGGTGGAGTAAGGAATTAATTAGTGTATACTCAGATAAACTGTAGCATTCCATTTTGGACAGAAGATTGTTTATTCAGGTAAGAATAGACACAACGTACGTTACGTTTGCAGGGCCGGATTTACTATGGGGCCTCAGTGGTAGCAACATTGTGGGAGTTCCCCCATAAACCCATGTAAAGTACATCATAGTATGTCCGAGGAAAGGTAAAAAATAAAGTAACATTTTGATTTTACACAACTTTAATTATAACAAATTAAAATTAAGTAGCCTACAAAAAGTTTTCATAAAAATCGCTTGAGCCGGAACAGTCTAGCTTACAGGCGCTGGGCAGTTGTTATGTTGGTCCAGTGCGTGTCAGGAAAACTTCTCAATTTGGCACGTTAGATAACTTTTATTAATTTTGATACGCATAGCGCACTTATATACACATATTTAAGTTTGTATATATCCTTTCTTGCTACTAACGGCCTAATATAATTGGTAAGACCAGAAAACTTATATATAAAAGTTTTCTGGTCTTACCAATTACCGTTAGTAGCAAGCAATAATTGTATATCACGAATGGGTAGTAAATATAGTACTAAAGGTAAAATAAATAAAAAAGTAGCTATAATCGATATGTTAATACTTCAATATTATAATCAAAGGAGACCTTTACAATCAAAAATCACCGTTAGCGTGGAGAGGTGATGGGAAAACTACAACAATAGTTCCTTTTTTAAACATGCAATAAATTTGTAAGAATTTTTGAGTAGCAGAGATGAACGAAGTGTATTTTACAGACACATTTTCACTAAGAGACTGGGATCAGTTTGGGAATTACTCGCTGGCCCACTTCCAGTTTGGCCAGGCAGTCGCTCAGTCACTCGCGCGCTCTATTTTCAGTCTGGCTAAACTCTTAAGGTACCTTTTACTGGATCACATAAAATATGTTTATATTATGTCGATATAATCTTCCACAATTGACACTTCTACACTAGTATTCTACTTAACTACCTCATTAAAACACAAACTGGGACTCACCAAGAACACAACAGACAATCTGAATTACAACGTTTCTCAAGAGTAACTGACTAAATTTGTCAGCGCAACAACAAATTGGAAAACAAAAATTGTATCAAAGGCACCCAAATTTTTATTTTTAATTTAATCTGCACCATATTACTTTATTTATACCTCATTAATTTTTGCAGGAATAACAAACATTATGTTAGACACAAAATAAGAAAGCATTTACAATAGAAAATTAAAGTTTTTTTTCTTTCTTTCGAGTGTTTGTAGGGGCCCCAGGGGATCACCCCGATTGACCCCTCCCCCTTAAATCTGGCCCTGAGTATTTGGAGGGAATATTGTTTACGCAGATAAACTGAAACACCATGTAGCTCTACCTGGTGGGGGGAAGATTGTTTACCCAGATAAACTGAAACACCATGTAGCTCTACCTGGTGGAGGGACGATTGCTTACTCAGATAAGATGAGGCACAATGTAGCTCTACCTGGTGGAGGAGATTGTTTACCCAGATAAACTGAACACCATGTAGCTTACCTGGTGGAGGGAAGATTGTTATCCAGATAAACTGAAACACCATGTAGCTCTACCTGGTGGAGGGAAGATTGTTTACCCAGATAAACTGAAACACCATGTAGCTCTACCTGGTGGAGGGAAGATTGTTTACCCAGATAAACTGAAACACCATGTAACTCTAACTGGTGAGGGACGTTGCTTACTCAGATAAGATGAGGCACAATGTAGCTCTACTGTGGAGAAGATTTTACCCAGATAATGAACACCATGTAGCTTTACCTGGTAGGGAAGATTGTTTACCCAGATAAGATGAGGCACAATGTAACTCTAACTGGTGAGGGACGATTGCTTACTCAGATAAGATGAGGCACAATGTAGCTCTACCTGGTGGAGGAAGATTGTTTACTCAGATAAATGAGGCACACTGTAGTACTCTACCTGGTGGACGTGGAGACGATTGCTTATTCAGATAAGATGAGGCACAATGTAGCTCTAACTGGTGGAGGGAAGATTGTTTACCCAGATAAATGAAACACCATGTAACTTTACCTGGTGGAGGGACAGATTGTTTACCCAGATAAGATGAGGCACAATGTACTCTACTGGTTGAGGGACGATTGCTTACTCAGATAAGATGAGGCACAATGTAACTTAACTGGTTGAGGGACGATTGCTTACTCAGATAAGATGAGGCACAATGTAACTCTAACTGGTGGAGGAAGATTGTTTACCAGATAAGATGAGGCACAATGTAGCTCTACCTGGTGGAGGGAGATTGTTTACCCAGATAAGATGAGGCACAATGTAACTCTAACTGGTGGAGGGAAGATTGTTTACCCAGATAAGATACACAATGTAACTCTACTGGTTGAGGGACGATTGCTTACTCAGATAAGATGAGGCACAATGTAACTCAAACTGGTTGGGAGGTATGATTGTTTACTCAGATAATGAGGCACATGTATAGCTCTACCTGTGAGTGGAGGGACGATTGCTTATTCAGAAAAATGGCACATGTAGCCACGGGGAGAAGATTTTACAGATAAACTGAAACACGTAGCTTACCTGGTGAGGGAGATTGTTACCCAGATAAGATGAGGCACAATGTAACTCTAACTGGTTGAGGGACGATTGCTTATCAGATAAGATGAGGCACAATGTAACTCTAACTGGTTGAGGGACGATTGCTTACTCAGATAAGATGAGGCACAATGTAACTCTAACTGGTGGAGGGAAGATTGTTTACCCAGATAAGATGAGGCACAATGTAGCTCTACCTGGTGGAGGGAAGATTGTTTACCCAGATAAGATGAGGCACAATGTAACTCTAACTGGTGAGGGAAGATTGTTTACCAGATAAGATGAGGCACAATGTAACTCTAACTGGTAGAGGGACGATTGCTTACTCAGATAAGATGAGGCACAATGTAACTCTAACTGGTTGAGGGACGATTGCTTACTCAGATAAGATGAGGCACAATGTAACTCTAACTGGTTGAGGGACGATTGCTTACTCAGATAAATGAGGCACAATGTAGCTCTACCTGGTGGAGGGAAGATTGTTTACCCAGATAAGATGAGGCACAATGTAACTCTAACTGGTGGAGGGAAGATTGTTACCCAGATAAGATGAAACACCATGTAGCAATATAAATTTACTTACAAATAATGAAGAACGGACGAGACGGAAGGAGTTCTCTGAGATGAGGTAGCAGGCTAGCAGAATTCCTGTCGTCATGAAACACGACGAGGCTGTTGTGAGAAAACTGTCGTAGGATGAACCAATATCTCTGGAGTAGGATAATCCGTAGTTGAGCAGCATACTCTGACAAACGCCACCCAAAATCTGTGAGCATGGCAGCACGGAATTACATTCATAAATCGTGGCACAGTTCTAATTTGGAGGATGCCACTGACTTGATTTTGTTTATGATCGTATCTTGACCAAATATAGCCTCTTTATTTGAGAGTAATGGCTATACTAGTGTTCAAAGAACCGACTTATTACTATTAGACCACCCTTGAATAGGCATTAGTGATGTGCCGGACACGGCCAACATTTATTTGTGAATGTGAAGTCAATTGGTTCATTGTACTTGTGTAATGTACGAGTATTTCCATTTCATAACGCATGCGTAACCATTTACCATGCGCTGAATAAGGTCATTATTTATGATTGTGGCGTCACTAAAGACAAACAAATCTAGTTTTGACACATTTTGATCCTGCTGGCAAAAAAAAAAAGTTTGCTAAAAATGTAAAGTGCCCCCGTTCAAAAAAAAGTAAAACGATATTTTGTTTGTAGATTTTATGCGTTATCAAGGAATAATAAGCCCTTTGTTCAAAGAATATACAAATTAAAGTTATACGCGGTGTATGGAAACAGAGTTAAATGAGTAATTCTAGATTGAAATTATACATTCTGCCTTAATACCCGTCCGACTACCCGTATGTAATCGAACTGATGGAATAAAGCTGAAGTCAAAAATATAGATTTATGGTGATTACTTGGAACTGCGTGGAGGGAAAGTGGGAAGCCATCGAGGGAAAATAATATATATATTTATGCATCTATGTTCTACATCCTGTGTTACTACCCATCCAGACTATCCGTGTTTAATAATACTAATTGGATTGGGATGAGGACGGTAAAACTTAGAATTAATGTACTCGCAATCACATGGAGGTATATGCGGAACGCCATTGAGGGAAAATAATCCTTATTACATCCATTAGGATTTGAACACTGACCTCTCAATCTCTGGTGGAATGGACTAGATGGGCTTGAAGTTTGGTCCGCGTGTCCACCGACGGGAGTCGTAAAATAAGTAATTTCATCAGCTACTGTATGTAATTAGTTCTATCGTTTATTTTATCTTTGAAACAATGTAAATTCTGAGATATTGAAAAAACATAGTCTGTTATTTGAGCTAATGCATTTTATTTAGAATCCATCTGGCTGCCGTTTTGATTTCTGACAATTAATTAACGTTCTGCGGTCGCAAAGATGAACTATAATTGAACACCGAAAAGGCACACGATCCTCAGTATGTGTCTTACCACCTCTGCCAATTTGCACACCCCTGCTGGAGTTCGGAGGAACTGGAGGTGGATACAGGTACAGCACGTACAGCAGCAACAATGGATGCCTCCATTCCTTCCACCGCTTCCACCGGAAATTGTCACTATGCGGGGCTGACCGATTCTCGTACCCATCTTGAGTATTAGAGTCAAAACCTTTGCTGGCACTAAACAAACTTTGATGAATAACATTAGGAAAAACATCAAAATAAATACGTTACTATATCAGGAAAGACAGCAAAACAATTGAAATAATTAAACATTAATATAGAACTTTACATAATGATGAGTTACATAATATGTACTCATCACAAGACAAGTCTTGTAGATTACGGTGAGCAGGACATGCAGCGCGAATGTAAGATTATAGAACCGTGTCCAGGGTATTGACCAATGTAAAAAGAATAGAAGGTAGCACCATATAGAGAAATACACCCGATTGGATGAGCTTGTGACGTCACTCGGTACACGAGCCAATAAGTGATAGACACAAAACTATATGGAAGACAAAATAAATTGTTAATAATTAGATATAATTTTAGAACTTTGGATAATAAATAAACCTTTAAAATCCACACCAATGTCCAATTAAAATTATGACTTTATTTTTTTTTAAGTATGTTTGGATGTCTTTGTATCAAAATATAACTTACTATCTCCCTTCCCCGTAAAAAAATATTGTAAAGAATCCTGTAAAACAAAGCTTCAAATCATCCATCATGGTAATATAAAAACAAAACTTTTTTTACTTTTTTTTTTTAAATACAGTCCTACCATCACTGTATAGCCCCCTCCCTCTTTTTATCCTCCCTCCTATTTTCATCTCATTCCTCTTTCCTCACCCCTACCCCCCGCCCCCTTCACCAACCCCACTTTCCCTTCAACAACTTTTTTTTTTCCAACAACTATATAATAATATACTATCGACATTTTTATGAGGAATAAATTACATTTTCAAAATAAAATATAGCCTATGTTACTCGCTGATAATGTAGCTTTATATTGGTGAAAGAATTTTTAAAATAGGTCCAGTAGTTTTTGAGTTTATCTATTACAAACAAAAAAACAAATCTTTCCTCTTTATAATATTAGTATGGATGTGTGCTGGGTGACGTAAGCAATGACATCATCCAATTCCTCCAAGTGGCACTAACTTTCTATCCTCTTCACATTGGTCACTTATCCTTATCTTGATCTACTATCCAGTCCACCACACTACGCCCTATTCATTTCAGGTTCATTCAAATGTTATCCTCCCATCTGCGTTTAAGTCTTCCCAATAGTATCTTCCCACTGGGTTTGCCAGTCAGTAACCTGAACAATGTTCTAGAATCTCCCGTTCTCGCTGCATGAGACTTGATTAGCTTAACAATATATTGTGATCAATACAGGTATATAACACCATTATGTAGCCTCCACCCCAGTAGCCTCATCCCTTTTAGGAACAAATATCTTCCTAAGCACCTTGTTTTCGAACACCTTCAATTTATTTTCGTCATGTAAGGTAAGAGACCACGTCTCACCTCCATAGAGAACAGCCATTAAAATGATTGTTTTATATATTCTGAGTAATCAAGACCGTAGCAAAGGGCTGTTTTAGGGGTTCAGGGGGGGGGGGACCCTCCTCTCCCCTGAAAACTTACGAACAAGATATATATGACTTTATTTATGAGTCAAACTATATCAAAATTAAGGTACAAATACAAATTGGTGGGCTGTATTACCATAGAAATCACTTCAGAGGTTGTCTAGGGGTGTTTAGTATCTAGAATTTGTCCTAGACTCCGGCGATTAGGGGACTATGCTGCCATAAAAAAAAAACTTCAGATAGCTTCTAAAGATGATTAATATTTAGAATTTTTCCTAGCCCTTAGCAATTAGAGGGTTATGTTGCCATAAAACAATTCAGATAGCCTCTAGAACCGTTTATCATTAATATTTTTTTTCCTACCCTACCGCAGCTGGAGGATGTGCCCCCCAAACCCCTCTCCCCCCTCCGAAATTATTGGCCGGCTACGGCCTTGTCTGAGTTTCCCATTCCTTGACAGCAGGTGAGATGTTAATAATTTATTGCATTTCCCGACTGTATTACTCTCCTAACTTCCAATCTAAATTTCCTCTAAATACCTATATTATTATATAGGCCTATATTTTAATGCGTAAGCATTTACTTGGCAAGAGGTTTAAGCAAAGGTGGACCAAGACAATATGTGGACCGCCACGTGTCTCTCGCCTATATCTAGTACTTGTTATAAGAGCTTACACATCAGTAATACTCTGCCTTAAAATACTGATAGGTGCATTGATATTGACTCATTGCGTGCGTAAGTGTCTCAGTTGCGAGAACGCTGATAAGCAAAGTCAGAGGTTCGATTAGAAACACTCAGAAATTGAGAACATTATATTTCTAAATAAAAATTGTAAATAGTAACTAAAATTTATATTAAAAATATTTTATCATCAAGGAGAATTAAACCCGGCTCCTTGGAGTTATAAAAAAAAGCAAGGCCAGAATGTTTCACACCTCTTGGTTGGAAAATATGTCCAAGCAAGCTCTTTATTTTATTATTACAAAGCTTTTTCCCGCCCGTTCGAGGTATTCGAACCTTTGGCTATATTAATAATGTAAGTTCAAAGAACGAGGAAGGTGAATTTGAAGTAAACATACCAGTATTATCGGGAGAGGAGGGGGGGGGGGGAGAGAGAGATAGGAACAGATTCGATCATAGCCCCGTCATGTCGTAAATACTTGTCTGGACCTAACTACCCGATTAAAGAAAAACCTGGATATTATTATATTTTATAGAGCATTTTTATTTTGCCTTTATAGCTTTCATTTGATTTATTTGAGGTATTTAACGTGCACTTTCTGCAAGCCCGTAGCCAGCCAATAATTTCAGGGGGGGGGGGGGGGGGGTTGGTGGGCACATCCGCCAAATGCCGGAAGCTAGAAAAATTATAAATGATAAACAGTTCTAGAAGCTATCTGAAGTGTTTATTATGGCACCACTTAACCCCTTAACTGCCAAAGACTAGGAAAAATTCTAAATATTAAACCCCTCTAGAAGCTATCTGAGTGTTTCTTTTTGCAATATAACACCATAACTGCCGAAGACTAGGAAAAAATCTAAATATTAAACACCTCTAGAAGCTCTCTGAAATGATTTTATGGTAACACAGCCCCTAATTTGTACTTGTGCCTTAATTTTGATATAGTTTGAGCCATATATATTTTATTAATAACATTTCGGGGGAGTGGGAGGGGGATTGAACCTCAACCCTCCCGGCTACGGCCTTGACTTTCTGCACCGACTGATTATATCAGTAAATTACTTTTAAACTAACTTAAGTTTAGAACAAACTCAACATCCATCCCCCGGCCATTAATTCCTAACTGGTAAAGGGGAAACCCCCATTCTACCAATGAAACATTTTTCGGCCATGCCAGGAATCGTACGCGGGACTCTGAACTCAGTAGGTAAACGCGTTACCAACCTAGCTAAGGGTGCAGACGCCTATGAAGCTAAACACTAGGCCGATCTTCTTGTGAATTACAATATGAAATATCTTTTTCCTATCAGATGTCTTTTAGATAGTAAGTAGGGTTCTAGTAAAAAAAAAAAAGTCCTTTCAAAAAGTTATGCGTAAGAAAGTTATACTCAACCAAATGCAATTCTCAGAGCGTCATTATGCTTGGGACAGAAATATACAGGTTTCATAGTGACCTCTTTGTTTTCAACGGCAATTATATTTATAAACGTGATGGTTTCGATCCTCATGAATAGCTTTTTTTTTTTTTCTAAGCGTTTGGTATTACTGACTGGGATGAACATGACATCCAGTCCGGTCATCTGTATGTAGACTATTTGACACTCCGATGGCACAGAGCGTTCGTTGCCCAGGGTACCCCGATTGAGGTTGTGGTGTTAGTGTTGAGATATTGTGGTGATAGTGAATATGGAGGTGTGAGCCAATGAGAGTTTTAAACCTAACTTAAACCTAATTTACAAATCCCTGCCGCCGTTGGAATAATTCCCCTTAAGAGAAAAATATCCAAGGTACCAACTTTGAATCCAACCCGGGACCACTATGTTTGTAGCCATAGTGACATTAGGTTTGTTTCCTTGTTCTAATTAACGCCTAAGCATTAGGTTTATAATTCCTTACTAAGATTGGACGAGCTTCTAATAAATATAATGTATAGTCGAGAGATGTGACTTCCCAAGAGTCATATGTGGAGGGGTGGGTGTTAAAACCCCTTCCATTGAGATATAAATTTACTCAATCAATTTCAATATAATAAGATGAAAACAAAAACGGTTCCAGTAGTATATTCCAGCGAGAACTGTTGTGTATGGCCCAGGACTATCCGCATGTTAAACGTGCCCCAGTAAGAAGTATCACTCACCTTTTAATGTCCCGATAGTGGATCACGAATATATGAGACCCTAGTTAGATTCTGTCCCACGCTGACGAAGATATTTACTGTTCGCGTGCTGGTCTGTCCTGTTGTCCAATAATTAGTAAATATTCAGGCCTTACGACGGTTTGTATGTAGCAGGTTAAGTTAGCTTGTAAGTCGAGCGACTATATTATTTAAAAAAAACTGCACGGTAAATAGAAAGCATATCATTAAAATAATTAAGAACTTGCACTTGTAACAAACACCTTCGTAACTGCGGTGATAAGCAGCCGGTTGTGTAAAATGTGAACGCTCCTGTCTGAAGAAACACGTGCGTTGAGGGGGAGGGCCATCGCCCTGAACTTGTGACGGGACAGGGGGGACTACTCTATTCTTAGCGCCGTCGAAACCTCCAGACGCTGTCCCCCAACCCACACAGCAAAACCTTTTGACTACCGTTTCAATGAGGTCGAGCTGTTCCCTTCCGGAAAGGCTGGCGTTTCCGTAAACCCCCCTTCCCCCTAAAGACTATTTTAACTAGTATTGCAGATTATATAGTCGGATCAGCATTGGTAGTTTAAAAAAAGTAATTTGAGCTCTTTTCATGAATACTTGCTCACGCAAAGTGTTTTACAGATGTCACCATTAACTAACAGTGTCAATTTTGACATTGGTAGTATAGATATAACAATATTTAAAATGTTTTCTATTTAAGTGGTATCAGTAACTGCATGGCCTAACACGTCACTCTCGTGTTAGGCTGGATTGCTAGTATTGGGGGCGTTCAAATCCTGATCAGATTTTTTACTTTAAATTGTTTCTTACTCTCCCTCCATGTAAATGGGTGTACATTTACTCTAAAGTTTCACCTTCATGCATTGACTATGTATTAACAGATGCTTCACACCTATTCAATGAGCGTTTATTAATGTATGGGTATATGTATAATCCTTGCCAACAGTAAAAAAACAAGAAAAACTCTTTCTCTACATGAGAAAGTAACAACTAAAGAGGTCAAGGTTGGTTTCTCATTAGGGTGAATTTTATTATCACTAAAAACTTTCTTTATGCGAAAAAAAAAACAATGACTTAAGGGGCCAAGGTTTATTCCTCAATAAGATAAACTTTATTTTATCTATGAATTTTCTGTTTTTATATTTCCCTCTCCAGGTAAATGATACATAGCTTTAACATTTACCCTCTTATCTATTATTACTTAGCTGTAGTGGCAAGGATAAAAGAGAGATCAATATTAAATAAATATATTTATGTCATTGAGCTTGTAGTCCCTTGTAGGAGGAGTTAAAACTACAGAGGCCCTTCCTCTATATGATAAATTAATTAAGGATTTGGTTTATGACTTAGTCTGAGATTTAATTATGATAAGGCTAGTAGAAGCTATACCCTAATTTTAGGAGGAAGAATTGTACCCGACCCACTTTGGTGGCCACATGGTCTAAAGTGTTATTCCAGTAGTAGACTAGATTGCAGATGAAAACCAGATCTAGGTTTAAATCTGAGTGAGGTGGTTTTAACAAAATTGTTTTACATTCTCCTTAAACGCGAATGAAGGTACAGTTCCTCTAAATATAACACATTGAATACCACACCCTAGCTTATCTCGGGCTAGTATAATTATCTATTGTTATCATGGCCTAGCTACACTTAGGCCCTTTTTTAAATGTTTACAGACGCAATGGAACTAAACACACTCTGGTATAGTGTTCTGTAAATGTTTACTAAGATTATCTTAGTTAATACAAAAAACTAGGTGGCAGCACTTCCCATAAGTTGTGAAAAATGCAATGTAGCATTGTGTGCGCAAAATTGTTTTGCTCTCTACCACAATAAGGCAAATTATTGTTAGGCCTAAATATAATTTTTTTTCGTTTAGTTTGTAATTTATTTATGGTAATTTTGTCAAGCTTTTGTAACAAAATGTGTACAAAGCTTAAATTTTTTGCCTAATAAATTTGAAAAATATATATATATATATGTGTGTACTAAGTTTTTTTTTTCTTCTATAAAACAAAATAAAGTCCATACCAAATCTGAGAGTTCACAAATAACTCTCTAATAAACACACACACAAAAAAAAATTATGTGTCAAAAACTATTCTCACGGTTAAAATTACAAATCTCATAAATTTTGTATCTGACAGTTCGCGGTGTGATTTCATGCCAGTGTGCAATGTGATAGCCTACCTAATCCCTAAAACCATTAGTAGTTAATTAGTACATAAGTGTTATAACACAAACAAGTATTAAGATGCTGTTCTAAAAATAAAAGAGTTTTGGTAGTTTCTAAAACTATTCATACAAGTCACATTATTTTATGCAGCTTTTCCTTTTGATACTTGTAGATATTATTAATACCTACCTGTAAAATGTTATCAATGTTGAGAGTAAGGAAATATGATAGAATTTCCTAAAATGTGACTGATGATCTTGGTCAGACATGTTTGAATTAATGTAGTGGCAAACAAGTTTACCATATTATTGAAAGTTACATGGGTGTAAGAAGAATTTAATTTTGAGGGAGGGGGTTCAAAATTGTAAGTTCATGACATGTAAGGATTTACAATTAAATCCTAAGAAATAAAAACATTGTGGTTTTTTGTGTAAGAGGGGAACAGGTGAGAAGGACCAAGTAACAAAATCATTATTTTTTTAGGGACATTTTATCCTCCTCTAAACTAGTTAATGTTGGAAAATTTGGATTATCCTAGAAGCTTTTTGTAGGAATCCTCGTTCAGTTTTTTTTTTAAAAATAACTATACTCTTTTTTTATAACAGCATTTTAGAATGAAATTTGGGTTCTCCTTTAGGAGATTTTCGAAAATTGGATGTCTCTAGAAGGCGTTGAAAATTAAATGCCTCTATAACCCACAGTCCACCTTCTTTCGCTCATGGGCAGTTACATAGAAAATGGCTTGATAATAAATTAGATCAAGCAACACTGTTGGATTATATAATAAACTCTTTAATGTTATGATTTTATCTTCAAGCTTAGCAAATTGATTTATTGACAAACTATCTAAGGTGCAATCTTACACAAATGGTTTGGGCCAGTCAAACAAATATATATATGTGTACCTCCAGATATAATTTATCTTCAATTTTGTACCCCAAAGTTGTTGGTACATAATACAAGTTAAAGAAATTTAATTATTTACAGTAGAATCCTGACTATCTGAATTCATATTGCAGGTACGGTTTTTCGTTAAATTAGAAAAAAATTTTTTTAATAACTTTTCAGTTTTATATGTTTTTTTTAGAACTATATTTTCAATAACTAGAACTATATTTTCAATGGATTCAATTTTCCAGATTTTTGACTAGACATACTAACATAGATCCTAATTTGGATAGTCAGAGTTGTATTAGAGAAATATATTTACCCTATATTTCATGTATTTGTTTGAGCTTATTTTAATTTAAATTTTCCCTATATTACTCTTTTCATTAGAAAAAATTCAGGTTTCCTTGACAGAAATATATACTGATTTGAATGCTTCTTATGTTCTTGCATTCACTTACTTCACTGAACTGCTCTCACAGGAACACAGGTCAGTGGTTAACGTGGAAGTAAAAAAACACCACAAACACAGTTTGACACCTTAGTTCAGCCAGTGATTCCCAACTAGGGTTTGGCTAGCCTGATACTGGGGTCCTGCAAGTATTTTAAAAAGCTTGAATTTTATTGTTATGTCCATAGTAATTTTTGGACAATGCGGAAATACTTGATTAGAGCTTGTGTATTCGAAGAAGATGAAGAAAAGAGTACAGGTAATAGTGTTCAAAGTGAAGCAAGTAAGAATATTGATGAGACAAGTTAAGTACAGAAGGACAGTAATTAGTAAATTTAAATAGGCAATAAATACAATTGAAATATTTTATTCAAAAGTATGAGTTAATTTTTATTATAGCAACTGGTTTACACATATATATTTTGTAATTTACCCCTGTAAACCCAGGTAGGGGTTCCCTGATATCTTATGAAATATTTTAAGAGTTTCAACAAACAAATATGTTTGGAAATCCCTGGCCTATTGAGTTAAAAGTCATGCATTTGATTCCCAGCACTGCTGAAAAATTTATCATTGGTGAAATGTGAGTTTCCTCTTTCAGAGTGATGAATGAGTAGATGTTGTATTATTTATCATTGGTTGAAATGTGAGTTTCCTCTTTCAGAGTGATGAATGAGTAGATGTTGTATTATTTATCATTGTGAAATGTGAGTTTCCTCTTTCAGAGTGATGAATGAGTAGATGTTGTATTATTTATCATTGGTGAAATGTGAGTTTCCTCTTTCAGAGTGATGAATGAGTAGATGTTGTATTATTTCTCTATTTAAGTTAGTTTATAAGTTGTATGTTAATTTATTAAGAGTATTCAGAAAGTAATGTTAAATACTTCATATAAAATAAAACTAAAGATAAACAACTATCAATTTAAATATAGCATGTTTAAGGTGAATTAAGAACTGAAGTATTTAGATGAAATATTTTCTCCTAGTTGTAGCCAAGGTGAATTAGAGTTGGTGTCAACTAACTTTACCTGCTTCAGTGACTGAACGGTCTTAGGCATCACTCTCTCGTTATACTGGCCTGTTGACGATGGGGAGATCAGAATTTGAATCCTGGTCAGGTCTAATGTAGGTAGTTTTTCTTACATTGTTTACCAATCTCCTTCTACTACACAAATGGGGGTAAATTATCTATAAAATGCTTCCTTTCTCATCCCTACCCAATTATAGTAATCATATAAGCATATAATCTGAACAGGTAGTAAGAGACAGGGATAAAAAGAAACTATCCCTTCACATCTTAATGCAGCTGTATTTGTGATGTTCTTTCTAACACAATCGTAGGCGACCTGGCAGTCTAGGGGTAAGGTGTCGGACTTCTGTGTTGGGAGTCCGGGGTTCGGTCCTGGCAATGATTTATCTGATTGCCAAACCCTTCCTTCACCTCTGTCAAGACTTGTATTAATCATAGCTTGTGAATGTGTGGAATGCCAGACCTCCACCGTGGTTCGGATTCCACGTTAAACTGTAGGTCCTTCATTTCATCTTCCAATCACCCTACCATTACACATTGATGTAAGTGCATACAACCCAAGCGGGTAGTAAGATGCGGTGCTAAAATTAATGGTCTAACCCAATCAGAAGATTTTTATTTAGCTTGTTACAGACATTGTACAGTTAGACTGAGGTAGCAAGGAACTTTTTAAATAGTTACAACCAAATTTACTAAAACTATATTTGTAAATTCATACAGGAAGTTATGAGATCTTCAGCTATCCTTTTGATATATCAATGCAATAAAACTTTGATATTCTATACTAAATGTTGGGGGAGATAAGTCGGACCAACCAAAGAGCAATAAATTAAAAACAATCATTGTGTACAACATACAATTTATTATCTGCAAACTAGTATTATGATTAATAAAGTAGAATTGTTCTGAGTGTTGACCACAAAAAGTGCATTTTCTAAAAGTTTCTTTCGCAGGCCTATTTTAAACTTCCAAAATGTGTTTAATAGCTTGGCTGAACATAGGCATCTTCAATTCATTTAAATAATACTGTTAGAACAAGGGTCATTAAAACTGTATCAGTATTTAACCAGGCTGGCTCAAAATCCAATATCGGGGAAAACCTAGTGCTGAAGGTAGGGATTCAAACCAAATATGCTGGTTTCAAGCAAACTCTGCCACTAACAATTAGATTAGCAGTGTTAACCAAAGCATTTTCCTAACACAATATTAATATAAGGTGTGTTAGTGTTTTTATAATTTATCTTAAACCAAACAGCCTCGAATGGCTGTATTAAGAAAGTTTATGAGCACACTGGTTAGAGTAAATAATATAAAATGTAATTATTGCAAGGTTAATTTAAGTTGTTTGTTTGAGTGCTTATTTTAGAATGTGTCCACACTATATGAACTTTTGATCATCTTTGACTCAAATAATATTAACTACCTATAAGAACTAAAAGAAAATAGATTAATTATGTTCCAAGAGAACACAGTCTTAATTTTTTTTTTTTTATAAATGTTATACTTCAAACTTGTTTTTTAAAAATTTTGATTAACATATTTTGTTTCTATAGTAGATTATGGAGGGCAGGACATTCATTCAGTGCAAATGAAAAAATATAGACCTGTGTTCAGAGTTTTGAGTGGTAAACCCAGTGGTAATAAAACATTGGAAAGACCAAGAGAGAGAGAGATGGAAGGATAACATTAGAAGGACCTGAAAGTGACAGGTGGCGTGCTTTTGTAAGTGTGGCAGTTAACTTTCGAGTTCTTAGCGGCATAGGGTAAGTAGAAACATTTCAGTTTTGATATGTGTAAATCATTCTGTTGTACTCTAATTCAAACATTTTGTTAATTATTTATTCTCAAACTTCTATAGGAATTTGTTCAACTTTTCTTTCTACTAAAATATCTATTTCTAATTTCTGTAATATGGCACCTCAAATAAAGGAAGTAGGCAACAAATTGTATTGCTTATTAGGGTCAAACATGTTCAATTTCTTTTTTATCTTTGACCTTTAGGAACACATTGGTGGGTTATTTTCACTGTAAAATAGTATGCATGGAAGAAAGGAAGGCAAAAGGTATAGGTATTAATAAATTAACAAACACTATTTGAAGAGAGGTACACATTTCAACAATTTATACTACTCCCACAGGACAGAATCTTGTCGTGGCAACAGCTTAATGTAACAGTTTAGGACAAAATTTAATAAGCAATTTTATAACTAAAACATTTGTAAATCTTAATTTGATGTTAAAAGTTAAATATAAATGTATACATTATAATATTTCTTCTCAATATAAAAAAGTAACAAAAATATTTGAACCTAATTCAATTTTGGACATATTTAATACATCTTTGATTAAACTTTGTCTAAAAAAGACATTTTGTAAGAACCTATTTTGTTAACCATGCAGTGAAATATCATCATAAGAATTTTTAAACAAACTTTTCATGTTTGTTTTATAAGGTATTTTGCAAACACAAAAAGTTTTAATGTAGTTTATGTAACAGTTTCGAAAATGTGTGGTAATCCCTTTGCGGTGGTTTCTTCAAGTACTTTTAAAGTATCTCTGTGCACATCTCTCGAGTTGCGCTCTAGCAAGTGCTCAAGTCTCCGGACAATCAATCTGTACCGACTCCCATGAAGAGACAGTTTCACGTAATATGCCTTGAAAGTGAGCCAACGAGCTGCGTGGAATGTCAATAGAGTAGCTAGAAAATATAAATATACTATTAATAGTAACCATAATCAGGATCATGTCTAGGGGGCGGGCAAAGGGGATAATTGCCTCGGGCCTCACGTTCCAGGGGGGCAAAAATTCCCCAAAGGCATTTAGATTAAGCTACAGTTATTCTAAATTTTGTATCAAATCGTGTACCTAATTAACAGCCATAAGTATTCACTTAGTAATAGGATTCCATTCCATATTCCTGAAAACCCTAACTTTATGTAATTTAAGATTTACGTTATTTGAGTAATGTTTTGAAGGACAGAAGAATACGCCACCATTGTGCTACCGCTGCCAGTTTACAGAAAATAACGATGAAATGGTACAAAGAGGAATTTACTTTTGTTAACTTAATTTGTTTGCATTTAATAAAGTACAGTCATTTAATAGTTGACCAATATTCCATAAAACATGAGAAATTATTAAGTAACATAAATACTGAGTACTTATCAATATATTATAACAGCTTAGTGCTAAAACTGATAAACTGCCGTACAAAGGGGGTAAGGGGGAGCCTCTGATTTTTTTTTTGCCCCGGGCCTCACATTTTCTTAAAACGGCCCTGGCCATAATGATGTAATGAGGATGGAAAAAGAGAGGATGTCCAAGAAAATTTTGGAAATTAAGTATGTAGGAAAAAGACTGTAAGGGAGGCCAAAAAATAGATGGGAGGCGCAGAAAGTTTGTAAGTGGGAGGATAAGAATGGAAGAAATTAAAGGAGGAAGATAGGTGGAAGGATAGAAGAAGGTTGAGGTATTTTACTAAACTGACCCGGCCACAGGCTGGAAACTGACGAAGATAATGATGATGATGATAACTATAATAATTAAAACAATCCTTATAGTCTTTTAGCATTCAACTGGTACCTATATATTACTTCTTACAACTACTACCCTAACTCAGACATTTTTTCCTATACACACATATTATTCAACCCTAAAATAGTATTGTATGTAAATATATGTGTAATGCCTGAACAATTAATCCCCCTTTCTTCCCCAGCAAGCCAGTCTCCCTTCCTATGAGCTATGCCTCCAAAAGTCAACCATTAGATGTCATGATGGATAAATTGCAATTTGGACATTAAATTATTTTATTTGGAAGTTGAATCCAGATTTAGGTACCAAAGTATTAATACATTTGCAGGAAACAACAGAAGTAACTGTGCCAAGACTGTTAAAAATTGGCTGAATCCAAATATTTTAAATTCTTTATTTATTTACTAATAACTAGATAGTTCCAGACATTACTAAAACATTTAAATTTACCAGTGTTTAGTTGTATTTACACAGATTTTGATTCTTTTGGTTTTGTATTTTGATGTATTTAATTTTGTGTTTGATGTATGTTGAATTTGATGGATAGTCAAAAATACAAAAATTGAAAAATAAAACAAATCAAATTATTCAAAAATAGACTAAAAATTTAACTCGGATCAAATGTGAAGCTTTTGAAAGGTTTTATAAGTTATTACGTCAGATTTAAGTATCAATAGCAATACTGAAAATACAATGACAATAGTATTCTAGGGTTAAAAAGTATTTCAAACTTGTTATTTGTTTAGTTTAAATTAGCTGAAAAATGAAACCTGGACCTTGTCATTTTTCAACTAATTTAATTTAATTGTGATTTCATCCTTATAGACATTTGTGTAGTTACAATGGTGTGCAACTTGTGTGTTGGTATTCATTGTTATTTGTTGCAAAAGGAAAATTCTGAATTTTCTGAATTTTTTAAATATGTTTGTTGAAAGTATTTGTGAAGTATGCAAGAAATATCCCATAAAAATATTATGTAAGAAATTGAGCGCATTAAGCAAAATATAATATGTAATTAGATAAATATGATAGAATTGTAGAAAAATGAAGCACAAATAAATACAAGTATATAAAAACACACCTAGAAAACATTAAAACGAAAGTACCATTTTGACCCGAAAAGAGAACAAATTTCCTCTCTAAAAACCACCTTTATAGAACCACGGCAGATGGTGGTGCTCTTTACTGATTAATTTAAACAAAAATCAATGGCCATGATACTCTGATAGTAAAACAATAACTTTAAGCTAAAATTAAATGGTCAAACCTGTTAGTAGTATTTTTTATGTACTTATTTTTTAAGTCCATTGATCACTAATGTTATTCAATGTGACATGAATTTAGTGTATTTGTTTACTAAGTTTGGAATCTCACGCATGGGCGATCATCTAGGAAAAAAGATCTCTCAGCCAATGATTAAGACATAGAAAGAAATAAGGTGTATTTACTTTCAAGGATTGATTTCAAGATCTATTTTTTTTTTTCCTATTAAAGTGACCATATTTTTAGGCTTTTCAGAGTGGCTTATTTTCGGGTCAATAGCCTATAGTTACTAGCCTTTTCAAACTACTTTGCTTTAATATTCTATAAGGTTTTGTATAATCAAGCATATACCAAAATTACCAGTATTTTCTATAAATATATGGTATTCCAGTAGCAGTGTATAAATTTTATAGCTAATTCAACAGTGAATTTGAATTAATATATGAAAAAGGGAACCTTAACCTAACAGAACTGTCAGATTAATCACAAGCATTGTTCTGAACTAATCTAGTTTGGTTTCAATATATATTTGAGCAAAAAACCTTTAATACCTGGGAATGCTTGGGTGGCCTTCACCACCTTTCGAGCTAAGCTGGAGGCACATGCTGCAATGATCCTCAAAACAAACCATTGGTTGGCTCGTGATAAACTAGTGAATGTGTGACGTATGATGGCATGTAACCTGAACGCACTCAGAATAGCTGCATTGAATACACTCTGAAGGACTAACAACTGTCGGTTGATACGCCCGTCAAGGTACAGAGGATTTAGTTTGAGGCCTCTCAACAGACAACTACGCTCTCGAAGAAATCTAATGAGAGGGGAGAGAAGGAATAAAGATGAGATGATATATTAATATAATTTAAAACAATAGTAATGAGTAAAGTCTCCTTATGCAATTTAAAATATAGTTTATAAACACAGGGTTATAGCCAGAGCCCAGAATGGATAATTTAAATAGCATCCAAGACCACCTCACATCTGCAAGGCCTCAATTCACATTCGTAACTATGAAATTTGCCTTATATCCACGTCTGAAGCTATTGTAATATTTTGTAACAAGCATAAGCATAACCACAAAATCAATTTATTGATAAAAGAATAATTTACAGTAGATATAAATTTAATCCAGAAAATAATATTTTATTCATATTGTTGAGCATTTTTTCTACAGCAAGTGTGTGCACACAGTTCCAGATAAAATAAATACTATTTATTGCCACCATTTTATGTTGTTGATTGATTTGCAGTGCTTTTGTGTGTGTGTGTGTGTTGTATGTGTATGCATATATATTTTCACAATATATTTCTAGTTGTTTAGGTATTCACATACAAATAATAAAATTACTATTGTTTGTTTGTAAATCTTGCTAAAGTTTTAACCACAATCCATGTTTCTAATATACAGAATGTTTCAGTGGCAGGTTCCACTTTTTAAACAGGTGAATCACTCAACTTAGTAGCTAAATAGTAACATAAATACCTGTAGATAAGGGTGAATGAATCATCATCGCATCAAGTGCTGAAAGTGTCCCCCTCCTTCTATAAAAATGTTTGCACACATTTCATCAAGTTTTCTGATACATGCCTCAACATGCCTTCATTAATATTGTTTATTTTGGTTGCTCTATTTGCGTAGAGATCCTGAATGGTTCTTGGTTCGTTTTTGTAAACTTTCGCCTTAAGATGATCCCACAAGATGTAATGCACTGACGTAAAGTTCAGAGAACTGGAGGGCATCAGGTTTTTTGAGATAGTAGAGGGCATCAGGTTTTTTGAGATAGCAGAGGGCATCAGGTTTTTTGAGATAGCAGAGGGCATCAGGTTTTTTGAGATAGCAGAGGGCATCAGGTTTTTTAAGATAGCAGAGGGCATCAGGTTTTTTGAGATAGCAGAGGGCATCAGGTTTTTTGAGATAGCAGAGGGCATCAGGTTTTTGGAGATAGCAGAGTCCACAAAGAAGTTGTTGATAAGCACCATGGACTCATTAGAGGTGTGGCATGTGACACCATCCTGATAGAAGTACCAATGCTTAAGCTCGATGTTGTCTAGTTGCTCCATAAAAATCATGAAAATTTCCCTGTACGCATCAGTGTTCAGAATCCCTTCAAGAAAATTGATCCAATGACTCGCTCAGCGGAAAGAGCACACCATACACACACCTTAGTCTCTCATTGATACCATGAGGGTTTTGTGTTGTTAAAATTCTTATGTTTTGGGGATTAACATATCCTGAGAGATGAAACCAAGCTTCATTGTTAAACCATGTCATCATCAATATTCCAGGGTTTCTTTCCACGAAGTTGAGGAACCAATTGCAATAACATACCTACATGCTTGATATGGTCAAGCCCAATAAACTGGTGTACAGCTGTTACTCCATATGGTCTGATTTTTGCCTACTTAGCTGCTCTTTGGTACAATGTCACAGAAAAGCTGATCTCATGTGACAATCAGCATAGTGATTCACTGGGGTAGCGAATTAATCACTCACAAACATCTTCTGCATACTGCGGCAGTTGTGCAAAAAAAAAAAAACTTCTTATATTTTGTGCACCATTTGAGTGCACTTGACATTTAACCACCATCACACCCTCAAAGTTATAATGAATTAAAATGTGAGACTTCTCATTGAAACAACTTGTATTATTCGTCATGCAGTGAGTGCTCTACCAGAACCTACTACATACTCCAAGCTAGGAACTAGATTCCCTCCATTGCTGTGACGCCACAACAGCTCCTATATTGAACTGCGCCGTGGACACTATCGCCTACAGTTGCAGACTTAAATTGTGGACGTGTCACATGTTTTTTTTTTTAATAATATGCCTTCTCAAGGTTGTCACGGCTTATTTCACATAAAAGTCTGTGTTTTTTTCCAGGATTTCCAGAAGAAATTCCAATTTTATAAAGACTCTTTAAGGAGTAGTATAGAGGAATTAAGCTTATGTTTCATAAAATTCATTGGTGCTTAGAGCAAGATGATTGGATCTTAATGGGTAAATTTCTTCAGTTGCTAAGCAACCTAATGTAAAAGTAGGAAAAAATGAGAAGAGACATGTATTCGAATCAATGCGCTTTTATTCAGTTCACCTTTTCTTTTATGCATGGGCCTTTAAAGCTTGAAGTTTAATGTCCCAAATTCACAAATATTCCAGTGGTTTTTAAGTTATTTTATGAAATTCCCTGTGGTTTCCAAGAGCATTGCAACCCTGCTCCTAGTTGATGTGTAACATATTCAGGGCTGCTACACTCCTGGAAAAAAACAAACAAAAAAAAACAAGGCATTTTTTCTATAAAAAACTGGGAAATCACAATTAGTAGCAAAAAAGAAAAGATAATAATTACGGTACAGGAATATTTGTGGATTTGGGACATCGAACTGTAAGCATTAGAGAGTTAGCCTGTGCATGGAATATAAATCAAACTCAAAAGTTAATCCATGCTGATTCTAACATAATATGTATTATCTACCACTATTCTTTCACTCAATAGCATTAGATTATGTAATAATTGCTTACACTTATTAATCAAATTTCTTCATCAAATTTAAATCATCATTATTTTAAACATCTCACACTAGACAATTTTATGAAAAAAGAGACTTCATTCCTCTCTGGCTTATAATTCTCTAAATTGTCTGAAAAAATGGGAGTTTATTCTGAAAAACCTTAGAAATTTAGTGAATTTTGTATTTAAAAAATTATGGCTACCCTAGTGTTGTAATAGTAATTATAGTGACAAAGAACAAGTGTCAACATTTAAAGTTCCCAAAGCCAATTCTCATCAGAATACCACTTCTGAAACACTTATACTGGTTTGTATATATGAGTTATAAGAGATAGATTTTTAATATGTAGGTCTTGGTAAATTTAAGACTGATGACTCTGAAGTCAAGTGGCAAGTTTAGGACTCGATATGAAAGTTAAATTTGTGTTGTTTAAATTTTAAATTAAACAAAATTGGGACTTATAATATCTAAAATTTCATATTTGAAGTAACAGAAATTAAAGGAAATCTAGTGCCAGAGTATCAGTGACTATTTATATTTAATCTAAGGGAACAGAATGTGAAGAATGGATTTCAAGATTCATCTACATATGACTGTATAATATTTTAGAATCTGTTATAATAAAGCCATATTTTGGCATGAAGACCATTCTGGCAGGCCTTATTTTGTACCAGAATCCAACTGAATAGTAGTATTCTGGTAGGATAGCACGGTAAGATTGTGGTATAATATAAGGCTTTCTAGAACAGGGTTCCTGCCAAAGTCAGACCTACCAATAGCATATATTTAATTTCTATGCACACACTATGTTTGTAGGAATATACTTACTTCCCAGGATGCCCCACGTTGTTTAGGCGCATGGTGTAAGCTATTTCTTTGCCCTTGTAGCGTTTATAATCTCCTGTCACCTCCAAGGTACACGTGTCAATCACATGACCACAGAATGTTATCTTGTCTACACTCAAATTCTCACCAATTGAGAAGTTAACCTGGGTTTTTCTCTTGTTGATATTGCAGTTGAATTTAGGGAAACCTTCTGTCATGCGGTTAAGGAACCTATTTTATGTAATATATAAAATATGACATGTTAAGAGGTTGGCAAATGAAAGACCACCAAAGCAAGCAATGGAAATAAGAATGATTGGAGAGAGACCCAGGGGAAAGTCCAGACTGAGTTGGAGTCAATTAAGAACAGCGTGAGTAGAAGAAATTTTGAATGGAACAAGATGATGCAGGAGGGGTGGTGGAGAGCGATGAAGAGGTGGAAACATTCTGGCAGAGGCCAGATAAGGGGAAATGATGATGATAATGATCTAAAATATGACATACAGTCAACTCTCGATTCTACGACCCCGGGAATAGCGTCCTTCTCGAAGTAACGACCCTTTTTTGGGGAACCATGAAAAATGTGGGGAAAAAGGTTGAAAAGTTTAAGGAAATCGGCTGTAAAATGTGTTTGTTGCATTTATTTAGGTCACTGCGTTGCAATTATCTTTGTGAGTGCTGTATTACTAGTAACTGGGGTGGGTCAGGTATAAAAATAGACACCACCTCATCAATGCCAGCCAATAGCACTTGACTTTGTCCACCCCCTCCCACAAGAAAGACAATGTTTCCCCGCGCGCGACTGCCGCTACATCACGTGCCAGGCTTGTTTTGCCATTGTTATTTCGATTCTCGATTTGGTTACTATTTTGGTTTGATTTTGTGAACAATTTTTGACGACCCATGCTATTGTTTAACATTGTTATTTGATTTGGTTACGTTTTTGGTTGGATTTTGTGAACAATTTTTGATGACCCACGCTATTTGTTGTCTAAAAAATGCAAATTTTTCGTATGAAGGTCAGGGGTGGAACAAAATCCGTTAAAATTCCATTAACGACCCCTTCAAAACAATGACCCTTTTCCAGGGAACCGTGAAAGGTCGTAGAATCGAGAGTTGACTGTATTTTCTATTTGTTTCGGTTTAGGAAAGTTTAAATGCCTGAAACATGTATATTATAGTGAATTCCAAGCCCCTCATGTATAAAAGTGATCAGCATTTTAACATATGACTTGACCTAGCAGTCTAAAGCAAAGAGAAATCAGTTCAGCCTTAGTGAGAAACTAAACCATAATAAAGGGCTTTTTAGTTCAGGACATTCGATTCATAACTGTCTTAATGTTAAAAATACAAATACAGCCCCCCCCCCCCAAGCAATAAATACAGGCCACTCTATATAATGTAAAACAAACTCACTCCTTGATAAGAAAAGTTTTAGCTTATTTAAAAATAGTCTATTCCCCAATGACCCGAGAATTACAAATCATAAAAGCTACAAATTTAGCAGAGTTGAACTAAAGATAATAAGTTTGAACATTTCTAGCAAGTGATTTGACGGACCTTAATTTCATACACTGGGATTTACATGCATATTAACACAGAAACATTAACAGTATACTTTTCCTTTAAAAATAATCAGCCTTTTTGCCGACAGTTTGAACAGGAGGTTGAAAACAAAATAAAAGCCAGATCTATTATGTTAATTTGGTCCACATAATCATTGAGGATCATTAGCAGTTTTACAAGATTTTAACCGCATTGGGATGAGCACGGACTAAGGCGTCAACCTTGTCTAGTCTGGTTTGCCAATGATAGGGAGGTAAGGGTTCAAATTTTAGTTGGTATTAGTTTTGTGATTATTGTGTTTTATTACCTATCCAGGTTATACATATATTTATAAAAATTGTTAAGAGAGGAGGAAAGAAGAACTTTAAAGATAGCAATTTAGGAAAAACATCCCAGTATACTTGGGCAGGATTTAAACCCCAATACTTCCTTGTCATTGGCAAACCAGACAAGATGAAATAGATATATGTGGTATTTGGTGTTATTATGAACTACTTTGTTTCATTCATTGCTTAGTTGAATTACCCAAGGGCAGTAGGACCGTTACTTACTTAACCATAAAGTTAGGATGCCTCCCTGAATATTATGTGTCATGTATAAATTGAATGTCCCTAAAAATTTATATTTTGAATCTATTGTGCATTAAAAAATATCAATATGAGAAAAACATCATGAAATAAATAAACAGTGCTGGACTGTTAAGTGTCTGAATAGCCTGTCATAAAAGTATGTTGCTAGTTTTCATTTAATACCTAAGCAACACCCACCTTTCCGCTCTCTGCTTGTCAAGAGTGACAAACAAGTAATCGTCAACTATTCTAACAAGGGTGTCCTCCTCAGAGACTAACTTATCAAAGTGTCTGTCCACGATGCCGTAGTAGAAGTTGCAAAGTGCTGCCGAAAGAGTGGCCCCATGAGGTAGCCCTTGCTTCACCATGTACCATGAGCTGCCATAGTTTACCACTTGTTTCTCTACATAGCTGAACAACAGCTCAAATATTTTCTCCGCATCAATTTCCTGAGGCACAGCAAACGAAAAAACTTAGTGTGTATTTTTAACTAGAGAAAAAAGTGTGGTGAGCATATTATCGAAATAAATTAGGCGGCCATACAACCCATTCTTTTCCATGAGAAAGAATGTCATGTTGGAACGGCACAAATAGCTCGCATGAAATAATGGCACGTGGAAATAACCTTCCTTGCCCACACGGAAGAAGTCACCATGAGTAATCAAACGTAATTGGACGTGACATTTTGTTACCATGGGAAAGAATGTGTGTGTGTGTATGGGCAAAACTGTAATTTATCGTATCCTCTGGAATGGCATACATGCATCATGCATACATTCACAACATGATTCTGTTATTCTATGGAGTTTCTAGTGGTGTGTGTGGAATAAAGAGAAGTGACAAGGAGCTTGGGTGACAAAAATTGAAAAATATATATTGTTGTATGTGCTGTTATTGAAATGTCTGCTGTTTAGCAACCAGAAAATATTATGTTTATGGCAAGAGAAGTAGCTAGCTGAAACGGAAAGTCACTGTCAAATTTTTAGGCTCTTTACAGAAAGAGCACCTTCTAGACTGTACTTTATTTGCAACAAAATCTTAATCAACTTTTGGATCCACTTGGTGGTAAAATCTACCAGAGCATCATATCAGATATTTTTTAAAATTTATAATCATATGCTTTTCCCTTTCCATAGTGTTAGATGTGCCTTATAAATCTCTATAAATTCAGAAAAAATTATTTGCTAGCATGAAGAATGTCAGTCATTTTCATACAGCTAATACATTTCTAAATAATTTATAAACTTAAAACACTCAGAGAGTAAACACAGTTGAGGCAAAAACACATGTCATGGCATAGCTTATTTGCAACCTTAACAATAGAGGAAACAATAGTACACAAGAAAGTCTGTCACAAACCTTCCCATACTTGATAGTGAAATATGGCAATGACCACTAACATATATTATTTCCCGCGTCAATCGAGATATGCCATTCTTTCTCGCAGTAAAGCACGCATGTGCATGGCCACCTAATTTCATTGGAGGGAAACTAAATATTGACTAAATAAGTGGTTCTCAGCCTTTTTTTTGTTGCTTGTGGCCCACTTCTGAGTTTCATCCATCTCTGTGGCCCCCTCCTCTTCACATGTTTAATAAAAATGTATTGTATCTTATCAACTCCTCTTTTCATTTATAATATATATTATTTGTCTATAATATAATAGATAATAATAAAAACGAGTTTATTAACTACAATCTTTTTTTATCATAGGATTTTTACTCATATAATATTTTGTTTATTTACATTTTACAATAAATAATTAATAATTATGCTCTTAACAAAAAATATTACAATACTATTATGATCTCTTACTTTAGATAGGTCTTTGCGGCTGATGAGAAGAAGCAAGTTTTTGTATATCAGGATGCAACCTTGTTAGAGATAAACAAAGATCACCTCAAGATCAACCATGAAGTTAACACATGTCCAAGGCGGTGATGTGATCATATTATTTATGTAGGGATGTGCGAGAACAATTTTTTCAATTCGAGACGGGGATATAAAAAAGAGTATCAAGACACAAGAACGAGACGAGAAAACATCCTTTAAAAGTACAAAAATGTAAATTATGATTATTAAAGTAAATATATAGTTTATAGAGTTCCTTATTGACATTTGAGCTGGTGCTTGCTTTAGATTGTCTTTTATATAGTTCATTCAAACACTCGAGATATATCTCATACACATTTTATATGCAATTAATAAAATAGTGATAGGTAGTTACAATGAACCCCATTTATAATTTAATTTTGTAGTGTAAAAGCTTATATTGTCAAAGTTTGATGTTGAAAAACAATATTTTTAACCAAAACATTTCTTAATAAAGGCTGTTTTTTGGGGGGGGGGGGGGGGGAACATGGCCTATTTTTGGGTTATTATGGTATTATTGGAAATAATACATTTCTGATTTTTTAAATTTCTTAGGGGCATTATTTGCTCTTTTTTTTAATTTCTTGAATTTTCGATATTGATTTTTTAACTTTTGAGACGAGATAGAGATATTTTTGTTCTCAAATTTTCAAGATTTTTTGAGTCTCACCCATACCTAATTTTATGTTGAGCAATGTCTTTTTGTTCCAAAAAATAATAATTAAAAATTTTCACCCGTTTCACACAATTTTTTTTAGTGATATCATTCAATCATATTAAAGTAGTGAAAAAAATAAAAATACTTGAATTAAAGAATTTTATAATTTCAGACGCAGGTAATTAAAATAAAAAGCAGAACAAAATACGGATATCTGCCATACATGAAAGTGTATTTAAACCATTGAACATAACAATTTTAAAATTGGTCCATGGGAATATGCCATTTTTTGCAGTTTGGATTTTTTATGACTGCTTTATTTCTAAAGATGTAGATTTTTTTTTAAGGAAGGTATTCAAATTCTATTGAAAGATAGTAATTTATTTGTAATGAAAATTCATACTGTTATAACAGGTAATGCTTAGTTTTCGAAAAAATAGTTGCTGGAAAGTGTAACTTACCTCCAAAGTTAGGAACTGCCACAATATTAAAACTTGCACAGAAAAATATCTCCCCCCAAACACTCTGAATACTGAACTTGAGACTAGCTTACACCCTAAAATGTGATGATAAAACTCACGAGAATAGTTTCAGATACTTAATAATATAATAAATCATTTTTCCAGTTTACCCTATCGCTAGGGTTTTGCCTGCTCCGAGAAGGCGTGGACTGATTCACAAATACAATACCTATTTACTAGTTCTGGGAATTCTCACATACAAGATTAGAGTTAAGTAAAAAAAGTTCCGTGATCTGTCCCTTCTAAGTAAGACACAAAAAAATAAATCAAGATACTGTTTTGAGTTATTGTGTTAAAATATGTAGTGACCATTTCATATTTTTTAATTTCTTTTTTAAATCAGTAATATTTTTATTTTAGAAGTGGTATTTTCATGGCCCACTTAACAGTTTTCATGGCTCCTCAATTTTACGAATTTTACCTATGGCCTTTCAGAAATATGGCCTGGAACCCGTTGAGAACCAATGGAATAAATTACAAGCGTGCTAAATTCCTTTACCTTACCAGTTTTTCCAGGTGTTTATAAAACCTGTCTAAACACATGAAGTTTGCCTCTCTTACCATTCCCATATGTGAGTAGTTATTCAAATAAAGTTTAGTACAGTGTAACTTTTGACTGAACATTTCATGAGCGAGAAATAGATTATCATTTTATAGTGACCAAAATTACCTTGATTTCATTAGTTTCTATTAGCACACTATTAGAAGGAGTAATTAGAGGGCAGTTTTTGCAGGCATCCATATATTGGACTGTAATGTTGCCATTGTCCATCTTTAGAATAATGTACTTTGTCAATGTTATAGTGTTATTACCTGAAAAAAAAAGAATGAAGGGTGGGTCGGATTCATTATTCCTTTTAAAAAATCGGAAATCAATTTTGGTTTAAAAAAATTGACCGTTTTTGTTTTAAATAAGGCGCAAACAAAGCCCTTCTAAACACAATAGTCACATAAAATTAAGTGCACATATTTCAGTTAGTGTTTAAATAGGTTGTTTATTTTATGGAGCGTATGGCCAGTTGGTAGTGAATGATTTCACTTTTTTAAGTTTTGGTGGGAACCAAACGGTTTAAGATTAGTTTGTAAGCTTAGGTAGAAATTAAAATCAAGAAGTGAATCTTTATAAATGAACACAGTACCAGTTAAATATTTTGGAACCAGTCCATTACTTAAGAAATGTCATCATAGACTCAATCGAAACATATTTTCATTTTATAATACACTCAAAGAAATTTCTTTCGGTAATTGAAATAGCTATTTCCTTTCACTGTTCCATGCAAATGAAGACAAATTTTTTCAACCACAGCCCCTATTTAAAATAAAATTCTGTGTCAGGGAATAAAGCATTCTTTATGAACCTATTCTCTTTTCCCCTGTGAAACACAAATTGGATGTTTGATTAAAATAATTGACTAAAGTGAAAATAAAAACTATTCTAAGCTACATTCCTACATCTTTGTGAATTCAATTTTCTAAGTATATTTATGTATTCAATACAAGAAAACATAGCCTATATTTAAATGTGTCAAGGCATAATACATTTTGTTAATATCATAATTATTTATTGTAATTCAAGTATATGACAGAATATTCATAATAGAGTTTTATTTCATATTATTAATGTAGCTAATTAAATTACACTTGCATGTAGTTTCTTCAAATATATCAAAGTTTTGAAAGTTATGCACTTTGGAAGGATTAGACAAACTTACCTTTAGAAAAAAATTCATTTTTAAGTTTATTTATATAGTACAAAAGTGGGCGGTGTAAAATAGAACCATAGGCATCCAAGATATCTGTGCGCACAAAATATAGGGGTTGCCGTTCCCTCTCATTCCAGTTAGACCACAGCTTGGTCCATAACACATGGAAGTCATTAGTGTTGCCGGTAATAGAATACTTATTTCTCAAATTCACTTGGTTCAAAAACCTACGAGCTTCATCAGCCAAAATTTTAAGTTCTGTATCCATCTTCCTGAAATCATTAAACACATAGTATAGGTACTAGACATAATTCAAAGCAAATAAGTATTTTTATAGTTAGTAGCCTACATATCGTTAAGATATTTAAATTATCCAAGTTATCAGCTGAAAGACTTCATTTCCCAAATAAATTTAATCAAAAGTTGATTTAGGACTAATTTTAAAATGCGGAGTGTACTATTATAGTATAATATCACTATTAATTTAATTACTTTGAAAGATATCATCTCAACCTTTAATAAATCGGGATATTAAAAAGATTGAATATTTTCTTTAAAATGAACTATTCTGTTGGGTTTTATAATATTTTATTTATAGCTAATATAATTACAAGAAGGCCTTTATATACAATGGAAAGCTGGTGCTGAAATTGTCATTAGGGCAGTAAATAAAAATATAAAAATGCACCAATATATGCTTGTAATGTGGAAAGGAAAATATATTGTGAAATAAACTAGCCTCAGTGTGTCTGGTCGAGGATCAAACCCTTGCCTTTCACCTGTGCTATCATTCAGATGAGGCTGCCAAACAGTTAAATCATGGTAATTTATTTAATTTTGAGTTTCAATAACTGTTTTATTCACTTGTTTTCATAGGCCCTAATATTATGTTCTCAACAAAATTTATATTTTGTACTTTAGTCACTTGTTTACATTACTTAATTAAATATATTAATCCTACTATTGCATCTATATTAGTACACATTTTTCAAAACTATCTAGAATCATTCACATTGTACCCCTATTCATTTTTATTATACACTACCCTAAAAATTGTAGAATTTTTATCATAATAGCTTGTTTTTAATATAATTATATAAAATAAAATCATAAATTCATAGTCCTCTTAGTGAGATTAAGCTCTTTGGATCATGTTATTAACTAACAAATAAACAAATTCTAGCTAAGAGTGTATACAGCTTGTTTACTAATTATTATTAAATGGTTTCATCATTTAAAAAAAATGTATTTATTTAATGTGGTGAGGTTAAGATGTTTTATACTTAACCAGGTTAAAAAATGATTACTAATCAAAACGTGTTTTATATTTTTATTTAAAAAGACTAGCTTGATGAACAAACATATTAACAAAATAAACCCTAAGAATAAACAATTTAGAAATATTTAAAAAAATCAATCGAACTCGCAATCATTAGAATTTGATAAATTGTTACAAAATTTATCACAGATATTTATACTAATGAATGAGTTTGTCTGTCATGAGCATTGCACAATATCTACTGGACAGAGGTGTGACATTTTGAAATTAGTAGCCCCTGTGCACAAAGATGAACACCCCGAAACAGGAATTTTGCCATTTTTAATAATCTTTTTAAAATTCATTAAAAACCGTTTGGGAAACCACAAAATGAGAAGATTTTTGCTAGTAAATAGTATTCATAATTAATTAATAAAGATCACACATAATTAAAAAATGTACAGTAGCCCCATGGCTTCTTTGGTGCTGACTGACAGATCACAGCTGACAATTGACAGCTTTAAAAAGTTACTAGACCAAATTATGTATCCCTATGCTAAGCCAGATGATCTGCAAAAACATGTGCTTAGCAGCTGTCACTTTTGACAATCAAAATGTAGGTATACATCTAAATTTTTATTGTCAGAAGTCAGCTGTGAGCTGTCAATCGGCACCAAAGAAGGCATGGGGCTATTGTATATATTTTTAACTGTTTACCATTACAAGCAATTAATTTTAGAAAAACCATTGGCACACACCCATAGTTCCATAATACTCAATAAAAGAGCCCAAATCTAAGTGCTTACTTTACAAATGTAGATAGGTTCTTTTTGAAAAAGAGTTAATGTAGTCATATTTCTGGTGGTAGCAGTAGCTCATTTATGCCCGTGATGTCGCTAAGTGAAGGAATGGGATTTGTGTAGGGGTGTAAGATGGAAGAATAAATTGCTTGCTGATGTTATTTTTAAATGATATGAAACCTGGATGAGAGATACTCAGGGGAAGACGAGTTTAGAATTTTGAAGATTAAAATAAGAGTGATAACCATTTAAGCTTTTTGAAATATAGAATATGTGGTCGAAGTATTCTATATTGTAAATGAAGCAAAGACCCCTGTTCTGTAAGCATTGAAGTTGATTAGATAGTTTCTATGTTAGGTCATTGTATACACTGTCACCGTAGTCAAAATAAGGCAGTAATGTGAAAGCAAAGCTTTAAGAACACATGGTAACAAATGTTTTTTGAGTGTGTATATAACAACGTAGCTTTTTTTTTTTTTTTACAAAATTTTTGTTACATGATTCACTAAAGTCAACCATTCAGGTAGGGTTGCATCCAGCGAATGCAGCTCTGGAAGAAACAAAAGTAATAGGTAAACTTATTTAAAAGAAAGCCAAAATTTACATATTTATTGCCTTACTTAGCTGCTTTGGTGGCCACATGGTCTAAGGCGCTACTATCGCAGTAGACTAGACTATTGATGATAGCGAGATTGAGGTTAGAATTTTGGTCAGGTGTATAATATAAGCTTACTCATCCCTAAAACTATTAGCATAATTAGTACTTAAGTGTATAGAGTGAATGGGTAGTAAGATGCAATGTTAAAAAGACAAAACAAAAATTACCTACTCTATTATACTTTGTTGTCAAACCTAACCATTTTAGAGAGAAAGTAAGTAATAATATTTAGGTATATAAAACAGGGCTATGGAGACTAAGTCGGAAGCAATTTTGGATGGAGTTGGAATCCGTAAAAAGTAGATACTGATTCTGATAACAGTTTCGAAATAAAAACTTATAATATTATATAACAATATACAGTATGGTAAATATGTCATTTTAATCTTATTTTTTACTTTTTAGGATTAATATCATAATTTGGATTGACAAATTTATTTAAATATGTATTCACAATGACAAAGAAGCTTCTCATTAATTCTTCTATAGTAGAGAATTTTACTGCACTAAATATGTTACTACTAATTAATATACTTTATCCATTTATGACGAAGGTGGAGTCAGACAGTATAAAAATAAATAATCTTAGTCAGAGTTGAATTTGAAGGTTTGGCGTAATACCAATATTATGATTTTGGATGTGGCAAAATATATTGTCAACCACAAGATAAGATGCATCGTGGTGGATCAGAGTTTTCCAATCTGGGGTCCAGAAGAATCCTATAGGGGTATGTGAAACAAATCTAGATTTTTTTAAGTCATTTTTTATTTGTATTTTCATAGCATATAAACAAATTTGATTTTCACAATATAACTAAACATATCTGGTTGTTTTTTTTTACCCTGACTGTCCGATTAAACATATTTTTCCTTTTATCAAAATGAAATGGGTTATGTAGAGTACTAGGAAGGTGTGCAAAGGTTTTTAATTCTCCTTCGCATACATAGAAGATTAGAGGCAAATTATCATTGGCTTCAAGGGGGTCGCTATATGGAAAAGGTTGAACAACTGTGGTAGATGGCGCATACCCATGACGGTTGTAAATAAATACTTTCATTTCAAATTTGAATTATTCCAAAATATTGTTAAGAAATTAAACTAATAAAATTGAAGGCTGTCAAACAAATTATTGAGTTGTAAAGAGTTGTCAGGTTGTCGCTTCACTGTCAAAATTGTCCCACCACTGTTAATCTTGATTTCTACGTACAAGGTTGAATAACGTTAAGACTCTCATGACATCCATGCTGTATTGCCATTTACTCTTTTCATGAATTAGCACTTGCTCAGGTCTCCAAAGCACCATACACGTGTAAAGAGAATTATGCTGAGATAAGACCTTGGACTATATTTTGGTATGAGGGAAAAAAATACTGTGTCAATGGTTTTGTTTGTGTTTTAAACAACTAAGGCAAGCAGTTCCCAAGAAAAAAAGTTGTGCTGAGTCATAGGCAAGCTTTATTAATTTATTTTGATATTTATAGTTATATTTTAAATTTTCTTTGGTGGAAGTGAGGGGTGTGGCAGGGAAGGAATAATATACTAAAGCTATTATGCCTATACCTTTGTTCTTTGGATATGTGTCAGCATACTTTTTGAAAATAAGATAAACCTGGTCATTAAAAGTGAGTCCATGTATTTAACAAATTTGTGGGGCTCTACATTATTATTTTACTTATTGTGTTTTTAATCTTTTATTAAAATTAATTTCAATTGATGAAGAAGAATGTTTAAAAATTATGTAAAATTCAACTCCTGCTATTAACAAAAATATATTAATCGAGTCCTTATAAAGTATAATTTATGCGTTATAATTATCAAATATCATATCATATCGAAACTATATTAAGGATCAATCATCAAGCTTGGATGTTTATTTTCAAAACTAATCTTTCTTATTTAGGTCATATTTTTTTGTTATTATTTTGAAAATCTGAGCTTAACAAATATGTTTTCACTTGGTATGTTTATTTGTTGATTCCTAGCAGAAAATTCTATGTAAACTGGTTTCTTTATTGTTCAGAGGTCAGGGCTGTTAACAAAATAACTCCCCCACCACATTTTTTAAATCTTCTCTCAGCTCCCACCACTGTTGAACATAACCCTATAATTAAAAGAATAATGTCAATATTTGTGAATACCAGTATAATGCGGACCATGTATCACAATGTAGAATTTCTAAATTACCCAGCCCTTGTCCCAGGTTCAATTCCAGGTATGGTAGAAGATTTCTTCATTGACTAAATGTAGGGGTGCCCCTTTAACAGTGCTGAATTAACAGCTGGGGGCTCGGTGTTGTGTTTGTTCTAAATTTAAGTTCGGTAGTTAATAACAGGACTTTGTCATCAGAAGCAATTTGGGTATACTCAGAGCCAACGTAGTTACAATGAATCAATTACAATCTTGTATTGTACGAGGCACATCCAGAAAGCAAGAGTACTCAATTTTCCTATTTAAAAAAAATATATTGTATTTAAAACAAAATTACAGGATTTTGTTGGTAACTATGTCAGTTATTTCTCCAAGTAGTCACCTTCCCGTTCTATGCAGGCTGTGAGCCGTGGCACAAGCTTTTTGATACCCTCCTCAAATGTTCCCGCCATCTCCTTTCAGTTTATGATCTCTTGTTTCACCTCCTCGTCGGTTGAAATTTTTTTCCACCCATGTGAATCTTCAGGGAGATGAAAAGATGAAAGTCTGAAGGTGCCAAGTCAGGGAAGTGTGCGGGGTGGTTCAAAATGTCCCAACCGAAGAGTCCAAAAGCACCTTGGTGGCATTGGCCGTGTGCGGGCAAGTGTTGTTATGCAACAAGTGCACTCCCTTCATCAACATTCCCCTCCGTTTGTTTTGAATTGCTCTTTAGAGCTTTTTTAGGGTCCCACAGTATCGTGCTGCATTAACTGTCTCCCCCTGAGGGAGAAACTCGATCAAAATGATCTTTTTTCAGTCTCAAATCATAGTGATCATTTTTTTTTTTGTCTGAAATTGAGGTTTTGAATTTTTTGGCAGATGGGGAATGGTGTGCCGCCACTTTGATGAGTCTCTTTTTGTCTCAGGAGTGTAATGAGCCACCCATGTTTCATATCCAGTCACAATTGAGCTCAGAAAATCCTCACCTCCCAATTCAAACCGCTCAAGGAACTAGCGAGCGCTAGCGACCTGATTCACTTTGTGCTGCTCTGTTAGTTGTTTTGGGACCCATCTTGTGCACAATTTTCGGAATCCCAGAGTTTCTGTAATTGTTTCGTGTAAGAGAGATCTGGGAAGTTGTGGAAACATCGCAGGAATTTCATCCACTGTCAATCGGCGGTCTTCACAAACAGTTTTCTCGATTTTTTTCATCAACTCATTGGTCAAAATGGAAGGTCTTCCACACCTCTGATCGTCATGAACATTCATTCTGCCTTCATTAAACTCACGACACCACTTAAACACATTCGTTCAGTTCATAACACCTTCGCCATAAACAGTTTTGATCCGTGAAGAAATTTCAGTCAGTGTTTTTCCTTCAGCGAGAAGGAACCTGATGACAGCGCGCACCTTGCACTTGGCAGGATTTCTTATCGACATATTTCACACAAACAGACACTACAAGTCAAGTTTTCATACTAGCGAGGTCCGCCTGTGCTCGTTGTGTCCAGAAGAACTCCCACTACCACTCAGTCTTGCCAACCTTGGGGGAAAAATTCTAACAGCACGAGAGGGCAACCAGTACTCTTACTTTCTGGACGTGCCTCATTTATGTGGCAGCATAACAGCCCTTTTAAGTCACATACGGCTGAGGTGTCTAATAGCTCGCGATTCTATTGTTCATTCATATGTAACTAACAATTCCACACATCCACACTACTCTACCTTAAACTATGATTGAATAATGACCCTGAGCATGGGATGGATCCTGGATAGCCCAGTGGTAACTGGTAAGATCATTGACGGGCTTAACCAAAAGTTCTGAGTTTGATTTCCGTGTCCAGGTATCATTTTTCAACTAATTTAAATTTAAATTTAAAATAAGACTAGACAAGCTTGATGTTTAGTCCTGGTGCTCATCAATGCATGTATGTACACAATACCTGATTTTTATAGAAAGACCACTTTTGAGCACCAACATTGATTGAAAGTTAATAAAAATGTCCCATTTTAGGAATATATGTTTTACTTATTAAATAAAAAGTTATCAAAAGCTTCCAAAAGGTACCTTCTTATAAATTAGTATATGATTGTTATTGACAATATTAATTAAACCGACTAAAGATGTGAATATAATTAATGTATTTCTTTTATCCACGCTATTTTGGCAACATGAGTTTCCAGTTCCAAATAACAAGTTTCCTATATAAATCAAACTGTATCTAGTGGTTGTATGAACCGTATCAGCACAGCCTATCTAGTTGAGAACACCAAATAACTGAAATACATAACTTAGTCGAGGATGAACAAAGGAATGTGTGGCATAGTTGATCACACGAGTAACTTATTAGAGTGTGACCTGGGAAGGCGAGGTCCAATCACACTGGGGTTAATTTTCCCATTTAGTAACAGAGCCGTCTTGTGGATTGTCAGATAAAGCAAAGCTTCCCAAGACTGTACCTAGTAAATTAAACTGTAACCTGAGTGACTTAATGTAAAGGAATCACATGTATAATAAGATTAAAGAAATGCACAAGCATTAAACTGGATAGAAAATAGGGAAACAATAATTTTGGGGTAAGCATTTCCAATATACCAGATAAGGGATTAAACTTCAAACTCTCAAGTCATAGCTTCAAGTATACATACATAGCAAACTTATTCCGCCACTTAGTGCAGTTATATAAAGTGTATCCTTGGAGGTAAGTTGAAGTTGCTGAAAGAGAGTAATCACACTTATGTACAAGATTAATAAACCTCCAGAAATATTGATTTTTCAAGGGAAATGTGTCAGGTTTGACAACCCATGAAAGTATGAGTTACCTAAGATAGTAAAACTGAAGATTTGTTTAAGTCTGCAACTTACTTAAGTGACTGGATGTATCTTACACCCTCTTCCTTAGGAATTAATCTTATCCTTCCTATGCCAAAAGACAATTTAGACCCATGTTGATTTGTATTTACTCCAAGAGATGTCATTAACTGATGCTCACTCTTTTTGGCAAAGGTGCTGGTTTTCTTAAAGGCTTTTTCATGAATTATCTGCCAGCGTCTCTTCCAATAGAAGGAGATTTTGTTATAACCTGAACTTGTTTCTGTTATGTAGAAGTATGAAGTCAGAAGAACCATCACAAAATTTGTAAAAATCCAAAGAAGAACCTGTAGATTTTACATAATTTTACACAGTATATAATATATATTTTACAACATGGTAGGGCTAGCTTAACTATGAAACATCATACACAGTTTCCTGTCTTTACCGTAAGCCTCTCCATTTACTCCTGTCCTCCCACATTTCTGTCCTTCCTCTTTACATGTCCAATCTCACCTCTATCCTATCCTGCACTCTCTCTCTCTCTCTCTCACCCTGTCCATTCTTGTCAATCCTAGCCTACTCCTTAACTTGACTATGAATAAAATTAGTAAAATTTAAGTTAGACTAAAAATTGACATTTAATTGTTGTCTAGTCATAAAAGACATATTTATAAAGTAGGTTAACTAAACAATGGGGATGAAACCTGTGCACTGTACATTCTAAGTGAATTTCTCTGTCTAAGCAACAAAAATTAACAAAATTTATTTAGAATTATATTCACAAAAATGCAGGAAACCAAATTATACTAGATATAAGATCATTAAAAAACATTGCTGTGATGAACAATTGATTCAAAACCAGACTCATCTAAGTGAAGCAGAAACAAATATTATTGAAAAATTGTAAAGTTGCGCGACCAAAGCTTTATATATTGTTAGAGTCAATTAATATGCAATAATCTTCTACAGCGACTACGCTTCAATCTCTTTTGCAACAGACAAATTCCTTTAAAATGGTTAACCAACTATTTATGGTCCAAACGAGAACACTCTTGAACCTCCACTAACAATTTTACATCCAGTAAACTCACAAAAGGCTACATTAGAACTCAGATGAAAACGTAGGTAAGATTTGAGTGACCACACCTACTGGAAGTCAAATATTAAAATAGGTCCTAAAGTAATAATATAATAAGGCTAATAAGTGTTTAAATATATTAAGGATGGTTGTACCAACAGCCAGTATGCCCTTACGCTCATATTTGTATGGTAAGCAGTTCCATACTATTGACTCTTGGTGTTTCAATATCAGGTGTTTCAATATCAGGTGTTTCAATCTCAGGTGTCTAATAATCTTCATCTTGGTTTAAAAAAAAGTAGCTATGTTAACTAAACTAACATTTTGGCATTCAACTTCCTCTGAATCGGGCCCAGGCCATCCTAAATTAATTTTTTTACTGCATGAATATTGGTTCAAGTATTTTAACATGTTAACTCACTTGGACCATTACATTTTCCAACCAATTTCTTAATTTTGATTGGACTATGCCAAAACTTGAAAAAATTCGTTCAAGGTTAGCTAATGCTGCAAATGCTGAGAACGTCTGTTCACACAGATCTAACCAGTTCTTTATAATTTTGCCCAATCAAGTCATCAACAGATTCTATAGTATTAAACAATTTCCACGAGTGAAAATTATTTTTGTTTGTATTTTTTAATCTTAATTTGTTTTAACAACATATTCATGAGCATTGATTTAACTTGTTTTCAATGTTCACTGTTGTATACACACATTGTACTTAGGTCTATCTAAGTTATGTAAGTGTGTAAATAAAATATTGAAAACAGAATTGTAGAATAAAACGGGCTAATTTAGTTGCCTTGACTATTACTATTATTATTATTATTATTATTATTATTATTATTATTATTAATTAGCACCGCGTCTTACTACCCGTTCGAATTATACGCACTTACGCTAATGTGTAATGGTAGGGTGATTGTGAGATGAAATGAAGGACCTACAGTTTAACGTGGAATCCGAACCACGGTGGAGGCCTGGCATTCCTCACATTCACAAGATGTCTTGTCAGAGGTGAAGGAAGGGTTTGGTAATCAGATAAATCTTTGCCGGGACCGAGGATTGAACCCTGGCCGCCAGCACATAAGTCTGACACCTTACCCCTAGACCACCAGGTCACCTGCCTTGACTAAAATCCCTAAATCAATTTTGTTTACACAAAATAAAATAAATAGTTTAGATAAGTAATTATTGATGTGTAAAGTTATTTGAATCTCGCGCGTCACATACATTTATATAAACAAACGTGTGTGTGTGTTGAATTGAAAAAGAACAACACTATGTATTGGTTTAAAAGGACTTTGAAATATATCTAATATATTGATATTTATATAACTTAAATATCATGGTATTTTCGAACCCTGCAATTAATACTCACAGAATAAACTATTGTATTTGATTCGGGAGGGATCATGGATCAATGTGTTGGTCTAGTATGTTTAGGATTATAGGGGCTTATGTTAGGGTTTTATTGAGATGTCTAAATGTTGTATTTTAATTAACCTAATTTCAAATAAATGTAATTATAATATCATTGGATTAGTCATTTCCTTGTGAGCAAAAGGATAGCATTTAATTTTTAATTATTTGTTGTTTTAAGTGAAATACAATGTATTATATTTATATAAGGTACTTACTTCATTAACAATCCCCAAATAATAATCCATTACATATTTGTAGTATATTTAGCCTCGGCCAACCTACAATTGTAAAATCAGGCTATAGGTTGTATTGAAATATGTCTGTAGGTCTATATTTTGTGGATGTGGTGATTTACAGTTTAATCAGAACATTACAAGCATTCATGGAAGTGTACTCATTGCTAGGACTGCCTAATTAAATGGATTTTGAACCACTCATATCGTGTCTCTAAATACACCATGTGAGATCCTCCAAAAGGAGTCAAGGAAAATCCTATGACACCCCTTAAAGATGTACCAAGACTTGGGCCATGAGCTAATAATGGTTTATTTACTTACTTTGGCAAGAATGTGTCTTTTCATGGCATGTCCTGGCACACCATCCAACCAGCGAACCGTGGATACCCTTAATCCTCTGACTAATGAACCAAGAATAAAATTCTGGAACAGGCCAAGTGTAGTCAGTTTCTTCACTGCCATAAGAAATTTTGTGAAATTCAATTTTGTTCCAAACAACGCCAAAGGGATAACCCGTCTTAAACAGTTCCTCACAAACAAATACAAGAAAGTATCAGTGAATGGTTTGCCTTGATTATTCAGAGGAACATCATATTTGCATAAAGTTCTGGCATAATGCTCCAATAAAGACTTGTATGACACACGCTTATGCCTATTAACCAGTTTTACCAATATTTCCATTAGTGGTTTTAAAGATTCTTTCATATCCCAATATTTTGACAGAGATAATGGCTGTAGAGAAACACCAACATTAATCTTTAACATAGCATCCAAAATAGCTGTGCAATCGGCAGATGGTTGTATGGTAGTTAATATGTGTTTATCTGGCCATTTTTCAACCATGTTTCGTTTGTATAGCATCGATCGAACATTGATGCAAAGAAGTTCATCAAACGGTTTCCTGTCATCTAAAATGTTTTCACAATAGGCAGAATTTTTTTTCTTTTTACCTCTTCTAATTTTCTTGCCTAGGCGTTGACCCACATCAACACCGAAGTTTTCGTTGTTTTGAGAAATGATGTGTTTCTTTTTTAGTGTATTTGTCGTATTTTTATGCTTTTGGCAAAGTAAAACAGAAGAATTGGTCAATTTTGAGCTGTGTGCATGTTGAGAAAATGTTATGTCATCTTCTGAAATGCAAGTTAATATTTCTGGATCAATATCAGCACACAGTTTTCAGAGACAAAAGTATGAATATTTGAGACTGTTTTTTTCCTTATAGGCCGAAAAGAAACATTATCACTGTCTGTTTTGTTTGATGGCCATGTAGCACTCGGGAGATTAGAATGGGAAACGTTGGATCTAGAATGTGTGCCGCTGCTAGTTTCTGGTTTATTCTTTAAAAACATGGGTTTTGCTAATGAGGTATAAGATATTATATTTGGAGTTGAAGTGGTAGAGCTCGATTTATTTATGTATAAGGGACCTAATTTAAGGACAGCATCTCTAGAATGTTTACATAAGACAATATATGAACCAGATTTCAAAGCTATACAAACTATGGCTAAATTAATAAGGGAAAATAAGGCGCCTGTAACAGTTTGTTGATAAAGTTCCTTCCAAAATTGAATATTAACCAACCCTTCAGGTAATGTTTTAAGTAAATTAATAATATAGCTCCACTCATCAAGGTGACTTATATCTGTAGTTTTTTTAGAAAATTCGGAATCATAACAAACAAAATGATTATTAAAATTTTCAAGTAGGCTTAGATTGTGTTCTAACAATAAATCACAAGATTTTAGATAAAAAGGTAAAGTTTCAACATTTTCTGATAATTTTTTTAGAATCTCCATATTGCACAAAATTAATCCTTCTCAGCCTTCCTCTAAATGACTTTTCAAAATAATAGAGGTAAATAACTTTGATTTGAATAACAAATCAGTCATCCCCCTTTACGCCTATGAATTCAATCAGTTTGATAGAATAATAAAAGATTTATATACATTTTACCTACTCCCCTTCGAATTTGAATATTTGGACCTTATAATGATCGCTTCTATTTTAAATTTGTTATTTACTGATTGACGCTTTAGTAAAAGCACAATATAATGCATATACTGAAATAACAGACGAAGTCAACAAAATAAATTTGTAAATTTGATAGTGTGTTCTGCCATCTACCTTCATTTCCTAGATCTTATGTAATTTAGTACCGAGCTCGGTAGCTCAATAAACATCTCCAAGCATTTTGATGTAGTCATCTAAAACTAAAACATTAAGAAATAAATTAATAAAATCACAGAAAGGCTTTATGACCACTACACATTAAATACTATAAATAAACCCAAAATGTTCCAAATTTAATAGCTATAATAGCAATTTAAAGTTCAAAGGGATCGTATGTAAAAATAACAAAAGTGGTAAAATGGAAGTGCTTCTGACTGGTGTCACTATGTGACAAGTGTATTGGTAATGATTTCTTAAATCTAGAACTTAAAACAACCTTGGATACATATTATATCTGTTTACTAAGCCACTGGTCTACGCTATGATTTAGGCAAACTCAACTAAATTGTGTCTTTTTACGAGCCCTATTTTACTGCAATGTGTAGCTGCAATTATGTGGCCAGTATGGTATGTGACTGGCTATTTTGCAGCCGTGTATTGTAATGTTGTCGTATGGCGTAGCGATATAGCCGGTACAAGTACTTCTCTCTCACTCGATGAGTCCTCTCCACTTCCTTCATTCACTACGCAGTTCACGCTTGCTACACATGATTTGGTTTGTGTTATGATTTAATCATGATCACAACGATGAGTACACGCATAAATGAGAAGATAATAAACTCCATTAATGCAATAAAATACGTCCAATGTTATGGGATGTAAAAAAGTATACCTATGATGTAATAATTATTCCTGTTCAACCACCCTTTTCTTAAAATTGCCTCACAGCCCGACCCACTAGCTCCACTAACGGAAAACTTGGGCTTGTGCTGACGGTAGTAACCACATTAAATAGTGCGTGTAGAGGGGGTGGGGGAGGAATTTAATAATTAAATTTCACATTGCCTTCGGCTATATTGCTAAGTAAAATCCGTCCCCTTGTAATCTTCATCTCGACGTTGTCCGCAGGTGTCGATGTGCGAGCCGTTTCCTGACAAGCCAAAGATAATCGATCATAGAATATATCCCTACCATTTTACCCCACTGTTCTAAATGAAATATAAGCTGATACCCATACTGTAAGGTTTATTTGTATAATTTTTTTCATATTGGAAAACTGAGGAATGATTAGACTCTCTCTAAATTATGTAGGGATCCAGTTTGATAATGTTTCGGCATATTTATTAATTAATTTTGTACTAAATTAATTTTCCTGATAATTAGATTTGGTTTGGTTACGGGTATGTTATGGGTCTTATACCTTTTAGTGCTGGTTAGGTTATATTATTCGCAAACCAAATTAAGTAATTTAATCTTTGTGCGTTATCTTTCGCTATATTTTGTTTGGCTATATTCTTACAGTTGTAGTGTGTCTAGATGAAACTAATATGGTTTGGTATCATATTTTCAATTTCTACGTGAGTCGGAAATTCAGTAAATGATTGTAATATGTTCAAATTTTATTATGGACTATGTAAATAAGTTAAAACGATATTAAGCTTTACCCGCCTCGGTGGTGTAGTTGGCTAACGTGCTAGTCGCGTTGAGCTCGACTGCTGAGGACGGGGAGATCGAGGTTCGAATCTCGGTCGGATGAACTGGGGGCAGTTTTTCCTAAATGGTTTTCCACTCTCCCTCCACGCAAATGTGGGTTCACTTCCTTACCTCAACATTACCAATTTCTAATCCATTATCGTAATTAGTAATTAAAGCGTATAACCCAAACGGGTAGTAAGACGTGTCACATTCCGCGTCGCATCAGTGGAGAAGGGCGTGGTCATAGAGCTATTGGCAATGGTCCCCTTGTAGCATTGGACGTTATATGAGAGACGCTAAAACAAAACAAATAGAAGAGACTTACTGCATTCGCTTGTCGACTGGGCCTGCGGGGAAGAACGGCTCAAAACCTCCGGATGAACTTTCACTGACCCGGGAGAACAAGACACTAAAAGCGCATAATGACTGGCAAGCTCAGCCGACGCCCAGGGCTGGCTGGACATGCGCAGTAACGAGTTCCCGTTACGAGAAGGTTCCCGAAGCTCAGCATGCTTGCATATTGTTCCATTTAAGTCCAGAATATATCCCACCCCTTCTCCTTTCGTCCTATACTGAGTTTTGTATATATTCTGTTCTCTGTATCGATAAAGACACAATTGGGCCTGTGTCATAGCAGGAATAACATAAGCTCCGGCTTTCTGCGACTAAAATGTAAGATCTAAATTTAGTTTTGGCTTATAAAACCTTTTTATTATATACTATGATACTTTTCAAAATTCTTTTTGGGCCATATATTTAAATACATCTAAATTTATATCTTATGGTTAGGAACATTTCCTTGTTTTTTTTATAACGAGGTCATGGCGCCTTATCAACAGTAATGTCAATTATATTACGATAGTTTCGATAGTTTTGATCATAATGTATTTAGGAATAATTAATAACTTTCACGGAAACATTTTCTTGATCTTGTCGTTAAATTATTATGGATTGCTATCTGATATTAGAATTGTAACTTGTGCAAAACTTTTTATGCGCCATTTCTAATGGTTAACTATTTGATATTAAAATTTTTATCATATTGTAATACGCTAATTCTTGAGGAATACATTTTGATTGATGAGTTAAGATTGTTTGTTGTCATTTGCTAAGCTCCTTTTATTCTGAGCGAACATTTAATATTAAAAATAGGAAACAAATATTTGATATTAAAAATATAAAATATTTAATAATTTAGTGTTACTAGAAGGGCGCCTCTTCACGATAGAGTATGGTTAACTTCATTGAGTTACATTTTTATGTAATACCGTGTGACTATGTTTATAAAGTCTCTTATTAGTCTCACGTACACTATACATATGTTGTGAAAACAAATGTTAACTTTTCTATGGAATATTTTCATTGGTTTCGAGTCATTATGTTGTTTACCTATATTATATTGTATACTCTGAATCAAACTGTTACGCAACTATTGAGCGTTACTAATAAAAATCGGCCTTTCTTGACCTGTTTTGTATATTTCTGATATATGCCCCATCATTCCCAAGGAAATTCGTCTAATATTTTGGTTTAGTATGAACTTTAGGAAGGCTGCAGTCTCTTGCTGTCTGGTTGAGATAGAGGGTCACATTTATAAAATCCACAAACTGGTTCGAGGGTTGCGAGTTGTGGGAATGTAATGTTTTGTGTTAAGCATTTACAACCTAGAACTCCTCGGCACTCGCTTTGGGTAACCCCCCCCCCCACCATTTATTAGTTTTTATATTATGCTATGTGTTTTGTTGGCATCTGCCCCTTTTGGATGCTACACCCTAAATTTAAGATCGACCCCAAGAGTGTTTATTGTTGGGCGCCACCTCGTTGGCGATAGTGAGTCTGAACCTTAACGAGGAAATTCGTTCAGTCGCCAGATGTAGATATGAAGATTAACACTCCCCCTCGTAAGGTAGACCCGGACAAATAAGGAACCTCTCGGTCAGGGATGAACTGCTTGGAAGACAACGAGCCTCCCCATTAAACCCATAGGCCTTCATGGGTTTACCATGATCATATTTGCCCTACCTGATAATTCCTAATATAGATGAGAGCTATCCAAACCCCGGAAAATGGGAACCTAGGGTCACTGTAATAGTTAACAACACAAATATTGTTCAATAAGCCAGAAGGGCTTACAAAAAAAAAATCACGCTATATACAAAATTATTCCCTATCTCAATTTTAAATTCACACATTATTTTGGTTAAAATACTTCCAATTAAATGTTTGGTTAAGCCTTCGTCTTAATTTCATTAGACAATGGATTCAAGTTCTAAGCCTGAATCGAATGTGTGAAGCATATAATTATTTAAATAGTGAAAATATAAGTCTAAACATTAATAAGTTAGTTTAAAATAAATAGTAAACTACTTTACAAATTTATCACGGAAAACAATTTATTGACTTGACACATACTTCAGAAAATATAAACATTGAGAGCTGCGAGTGGCCACTGCAAAAAAAATTAATTAATGTGCACATCTCAACTAAACATAACGCTACTCTACAATAGGCACAACAGTCACTTCCTAAAATAGTGCCATCTAAAGTCCATATTCAAGTACCATTGTCTTTGCGAGAGAGAAAAAAAAACACAAATATAGCACTTAGCGGTCTATGCGAGTCCTGCGCGTAATCATACACTTCACGTGAAACTTCAGGGGTGTCCAGTTGGTCGGCCACTCGTGAGTGCCTCTGGTCACTAGCCCCGGGTATGCAACCAGTGAAGGAGTACCGCTGATGTGGTCAGTGGTTGACCGTACCCAGTCCGAGAACCCAGACGTCGAACCCAGACCCTACAAACCCCATAAATATGTAGAATGGGTCCAACCAAAAATATAACCTCTCTTTACCAATATCAAAACAATTTAACCGTAACTTCAGAAGTTATAAATACTACTAACATTCTAAGACCCCAACATTATAGGACTCAACATTCTAGGTTACTGCTCCACAACTGTCTGTCTGGTAATATGAGTACACTAATAATAAGCTTAAGTATATAACATAAATATATTATTACATAACTATAACCCCTCGCTGCATACAATAACATGTACATAAATGTTCTGACTCATTATGTATTGATCATACCAGTAGTGCAATTAGACAAAAATCATAAGTGATCAATCTAACTAGTTGAAATAGATAGTACATAAGCTAAGGATTAATTAATACGAATGGGTCTACCTTACCCCTGCCACAAAACTTCGTTCCCCAAATCCTCCCAACGGAGACAGAGGGTCTTCACACCCAGGCGTTCACGTCCAACACATGTACACACCCGAGTCCGTACCGCGGACAACTGACTCAAACTCTTCTCATATAACTCAACCACAGTTCACCGCTCAAGTTCGCTTGTAAGCCACGGATAGTTCATAGCGCTGTCGGATGTACTGTAGCGCCATGTGGCGTAAGTAGGCACCGTTAACGTCCATGCACCCCAGGACGTGTCCGATTACTGTGGGCATGCTTCCACAATAAACAACTAATTTAGTTAGCGGGCCAGGCTAATTATCGGAGGAGAGATCCATGGGACGGGAAACGTTACAGACGTGGTGCTAAATATAATAGGTATTAAGCTTTTGGTGTGTAGGCTACCCCCACATCACAGGCTGTTAAATGAGAATAAAGGCCGTGTATGAACAGTCCGTCTAAGGGCCCTTGGAAGCCATGTGCACTTTAAAGTTGGCAATGGCGTTGGCTTAAAGGAAGAAAGTGATTTTTGATAGTGTCTGAATTCTCTTAAAGTGTACAATTGCACCCCTTATTGCGCACTTTACTAAGGGGCAAATACGACTTGCACTTTAGTTAAACTAGCTTTTTATATTGAATGAAAGTATTATATATTTTGTGAAAATCGAATTAAACATTCACATAAAAAATAAATAAAAATAATATGGTTTGATATTTGTTTATATACATGATGTTAAACAATTCAATTTCTCTTTATAGTGTGAAAAATATGTCTCAAAAGGAAATTTATTTACGAGTTAAAAGATCTTCAATAAAATTTGTTTGAGAATAATACTTTACAGATATAAGTAAATTAACTAGTGCAAATATATATATATATATATATATATATATTATACATTATATATATATATATATATATATATATAATATATATATAATATTGATAGGATTGACATTTTTAGCGCACGTTTTTAACAATAACCCATAAAGGGTTAAATAATAAAAATATATAGTTTACTTAATTCTACTTTTAAGCATATTATAATGCTATTTTTATTATGACTATTGTAAAATTAACATAAGCGGCATATAATTGATTTTATTATTTACAGGGACAGTAGAACAAACCTTAAGGTTAATAGAATTAAGGAAGATAAATGAAAAATATGAATTTGCGCCTTAAAAAAAGTCACCATTGACGAATGACGCTATGACAAAACACTATCAATATTCAATATCGTTACCATGGAAACGCATGTTTCAGAACTAGCCACCAGATGGCTCTAGCTGTTCTTTTTTCTCCGAAAATTATATCATGTACTTACTACTTAGGGGCACCAGATACGTGTTATATTAAAGCGCGGTAAATTGCACAAGTGCCTAGCATAGAAAAGAAAGTTGCCTAGGGGACAAACTTTTCAGACACGGCCTTTGTTACTTTTGAATTGGTTCTGTTAACTTCTTATGAATGTTCTTTAATCTAGATAAATGCATTTAGTACTCTGTAACCTTATAATTTTTTTTCAAGTACATTAATTCGCTTCCTGATAAATATTGGATTATTTGGTATTGTGCACTATCTTCAATCAATAAAATTAAAATTGTTAACCTTTTGATCATTATCTCTGATAATAAAACGGCCTTCAGGCCAATGTCAATTTCATGTCATTTGTTATGCAAACCTTAACTTCCTTAACTTGAATACTTTAATTTACTTATAGTCAACACTGCTAGGTTTGGGTACTTGGGTTTTACATATTTGGGTGTGGGCCGAATAAAAGATCCCTATTGATCTAATTTTCTATTCTTTGTCTTACAACGCCTTCTCTATAGAGAAGGGTTGAATACTAATGCAAACTTTATATTGTTAAATTAAATAGTATTAGAATTTGTATGTTGTGATAGTGTAAGAATATTTATTTTAACTTTTTATGTCTTCGCTTTGATTCTTAATACTTTTAAAACCTCACTATAATAACTAATCAAACAATGTAAGAACTTTCTATCTGTCATTTCACAAATCACTTGTGTATATGATATATATATATATATATATCATATACACAAGTGATTTGTGAAATGACAGATATAAAGTTCCTACATTGTTTGATTTTTTATATATATATATATATATATAATAAATATAATATCAGTGTATGGGGTCATGTAGGGGGAAAACAGGGATTCAGAAGGTTAGAAATTAAGGTAGGAAAAGTGGCGGCAAATTATGTAGTGCCTATCAGCTGCATAGTTGTAAATATGCCCCTGCAGATATGGTTTCTTTATATACCTCTTCATAAGATATTCTTCTTTGATATCCCAAATGAACATAAAAATAAATTGGTATTGTGTGTTTACCACAGCAAATAATACAATGATGAAAACATGTTTGTAATTGAAATAGATGCTTAAACTATTTGGTGGACAAACAATTGCTATATGCTTCCCATCCATTGAGCCAACACAATTTGGAATGTTCCATCATCGACCGAAGATTGATGTTTTCGTTTCGTGCTCTTTGGGGAGTCCTCCTCTGGATGTCCTCGTTGTCGAGCCAAATAGTGAAGTGGGAATGTAGGGGATTGTATGATTCTCTTCTTTGGGAGTCCTGGGTTGGAGTTTGTCGTGATGATTATATGGGTTTGGTATTGATATTATTTATAATAAAATACATTAATTTGTTGAAATTTATATTTTATTAATTTAAATCCAGTTTATTCAAAGTAATTTTATTTGCACACCCGATATGGCAGCTTAACACATCGTGGACTGTTCTTGTAAGGTTGTTTGACAAGAGAAAATTTTAGATTAATGTGACACAGACCTTTACTTTGTAACGTTATAGAATGACTTTGAATATTTGATTATAGTTTGACACAGATTGTTCCTACAGTAAGGTTGCAGACCGGATGAAGAGAGGAGCCTTCCCTATGAGTAGACATATATGGTTTGAAATAAATTCTTCTAGACGCTTCTCTGTCTTTAAGTTGCACCATATTATATTTGTTCCAGAAAGGAGGAGGAGAGATAGTGTTTTTTTTTTCAAAATGGTCATATTTAACAAGTTCTTGCAATAGGGATGTGGGGATGTTTTAAACAATAGAAAATATAAGCTGACATCGAAGAGTCATCGTAAACAACAAAAAAATTAATAAATCATCCAAGTGTGAGGAGATTTGCTAACATATCTGGATACATATAGTTTTATGTTCTGCAACTATTCATTAATTTGAAATATGTTAAGGGTGGGAACCTTTGATTTGAATTATTAAATGAAAATCTATTTCATTACACAATCTTTGATGATTTTGATTGTCGTATTCCACTCACTGTCGGATGATGGCACATTAAAAAGAAATAAATATTATAATTAGATTTGTTATTTAAATAAAGATTTATACACTAGTTCCCCCGCTTTCTCCCCCCTCCCCCAATCAATATTAATTTCATGAGCAAAAAAAAAAACCCTGAGGAGGTTACATATATTCTTATACTCTAATTTATATTACTTCCTAGGAAAATGTCGATTGCGCTTTTGCCTTTTAGCCATCGATGATCATTATAAAATGAACTGTGATTACAACAGCAAATTTTATTTTTCAGACTCAATAAATAGAGCATTCTGAAGTTGAAGATGATTCTATAAATTCTGAAGCACCACCAAGTTTTTTAACATTTGAACTTACCTTGACATATTCCTTGAAACCATCTAGCAATGCTTCACAAACGTCTGGATAATTATTGTGCATAAATAAGCTCTGAAAGTCTTAAGGACACCAATGTCATTTGTTCAGTAATTTTGTGTAATTATCATTGGGATAGCGTTATTCTTCAACATTCTTACTTGAATATAATAGTGATATAATGAAATTTACAGATAACCTAGCATAAGCCATAGATTTCAAATAATGTAATACAACATCAAAGCTCTGGCGTTTACAGGTATAATTTACTAAAACTAGTTTTTGATATTGTGTCAATTGAGTTTTACTTTTTTCAAATTGAGAAGCTTTGAGTAATATTTTAGGCTGTAAGTTTTATCATTGTTTGACTCTTTCATAGCAAACTCACAAACAATGTAGGCTAATACAAATTTGTCATTTCGTTATAGATGTCAACAGGTAAATTAGTGATACATATTAATGTTATGCAAGGCAGTCAAATATTACAAAGCTATTACATGAAGGCAACTTTATCCAAACAACTCTTTTACTTTCCGTTTTTCATATTTTGTTTTCTGATGACAGTCTGTCTTTGATAACTTTGGTGTAGTTATTAAATAGAATATTACAAAACATTGAAACAAGCCTCTTTACAATATCAAAATGAGGTGATTTACATTCAAAACAGATATAGCTGAACATAGGTTTGTACTATTATTTAGCAAATACATCAATAAACATGTTTTTTTGAAATTTTGTTGAACATTTGAATAACTTTAATATTATTTTACTTTTTAATTTAAGATTAAGTAACCTAATTTCTTGTTATAGTTTTCTGAAACATTTAATCTAAAATCAGTAAAGTTTAGGATATTATCTCTCCCAGCGATTTAATTTTTTTTTCTCAAGAATTTCAATTTCTTGTCTTTCTCCGAGCATCTTTCTTCTTTTTTTTGCTAAGGTTTTAGACAAGTATGAAGGTATATTTTTGAATAATAGTTGGATAAGGACAATTTTTTTTCCTTTTAGTTTGTCTCTTCTACAAGTTAAAATGTTATTATGGGCCTTTTTACAGAGTATCCTCTAATAATATCCGATTCTGTAAAATGATCCTCACATACGACTGAGTACGTGGAAGGGATGAAATTGTCTCTGTGAATGGACCGAATTCATTTTTGTCTGAGCGTTTCATCACTGGGAAATTTAAATACGGATTTTATATTAGTGTATTCATAGTTGGATTTACATCCAGGTACACAGCATTTTAAAGGCATTAAAAATACTGTTGAACAATGACTCACAACAGATTACACTCATACAACATTATAGAGAGCTGTAACAGGTCAGATGGGTCCGCCGCTCGACCTGACGTCACACCGGTGGTGGGGGAGAAGTATGCAGGCTCGATAGTTAACCTAGGCCCCGGTTGAGGTCAGGCACAGGGGCGTTGCACTAAATATATTTGGAGGGGGGGGGGGACCAATGTTTTTCCCAACTCTAAGCATGTCAAAATTAAAAAATTCCCAAGTTGCAAAGGAGAGTACAAGAAGGGTAATGTTGAGAACGTGGGAGTGGTGCGGAAGGAAGAGGCTCCCATTAAAAAAAAAATTGGAATGATAAGCCTTGAACCTAGCTTTAAATCCACTGTATTTTTAAATTTATTTAATTGCAAGGCTGTAGCCAGCCAATAATTTCAGGGGGTGTTTGGTGGGCACATCCCCCAATTGCCGGAAGCTAGAAATATTTCAGTTCTAAAAGTTATCTGAAGTGTTTTATATGGCAACATTACCACCTAAATGCTGAAGGCTAGAACAAATTCTAAATACTTAACACCTCTAAAGGTTATCTGAAGTGTTTCTTTTTGACAACATAACACCATAACTGCCGAAAGCTAGGAAAAATTCTAACAATTAAACACCTATAGATGCCATAGGAAGTGTTTTTTTGGCAGCATAATACCATAAGTGCTGAAGGCTAGGAATTTTTTTAAAACATTAAACACCTCTAGAAGCAATCTGAAGTGATTTTTTTCATAGTTACATAACCCCCTAACTGCCGAAGGCCTGGAAAATTCTAAATTTTAAACACCTCTAGAAGCTATCTGAATGTTTTTTTTATGGCACCATAACCCCCTAACTGCCGAAGGCTGGGACAATTTCTAGATACTAAACACCTTTAAAAATCTATCAAGTGTTTTTTTTATGGCACCATAACTCCCTAACTGCCGAAGTCTGGGAAGATTTCTAAATATTAAACACCTTTAAAAGATATCTGAAGTGTTTTTTGTGGCACCATAACCCCCTAACTGCCGAAGGCTAGGAAAATTTCTAGATATCAAACACCTCTAGAAGCTATCTAAAGTGTGTTTTCATGGCAACATAACCTTCTAACTGCCAAAGGCTAGAAATAATTTATAAATATTAAACACCTCTAGAAGCTCCCTGAAATGATTTTATGGTAACACAGCCCCCAATTAATTTGTATCTTTTAATTTGATATTGTTTGAACCACAAATAAAGCTATTTTGTTGATAACATTTTGGGGGTTGTTTGAGTCAGTCCCCCCCCCCCCCCCCCTCAACTTGGTGACAGCCTTGTTTATTTGTTCATACTGGATTTTTAAAGCTACAAGTATCGTTCAGTGAAACTTGAATTACAGTATATTTATTTCAGTTTCCTTGCATCTGAGCTAAATATTCAATTGAGCTTAAATATGTTTATTTAGATTTGCAGATATTGCTCAAATCGTGTATTTTAGATTAAAAAATTTAACTGGCTTTATTACAGCGGTTTCCAACATTTTGTAGTTTATGACCACCACTTTTCTTTCTGCAGCCATCTGACCCTTTGATAACTTAAAAGCGTTCAAATCCTGGTTTTTAAGTTTTTTTTACTGTGTAATACTACCAGGTCGGACTATCTACAGTTAGCTACACCAGTGAGATAGGTAGAATATAGAGGAAATCTACATTTATTTGCTTGGAGGAATATTAAGATAAACTACCCTTGGCCAGAATTTAAATCCTTATTCACCTTCACCAACAAACCAAACCAAAAGAGCGTGACATTAAACCCGCATGTCCACTAATGCTTGTTTTAATCATTATAAATTGATTATAACGATTATATGCGACTAATATGTAGTAAAATAGAAAAACATGTCCGGGATTGGGATATGATTTTATATTATGCTAGCAGCATTACAAGGCTGCCATAGTAAACAAGTCAGCGAGAAGCTATCAGAATGGAATAGCCAAAAGGAACCTAAACAGTAACTAGGTAGTTTTTAGCACTTTAACAACTTATGTTTCTATTAGAATTTTGCATCTTCTTCTAATCATTAAAAGTCCTTGAAAAAGTAAATATAAAGCTAAAACCTCTATACTGTGACCCCACCCAAAACACCTTTGACCCCCAAGTTGGAAACCGCTGTTTATTATAACACAGTTGGAAGCAATATTTAACTAATAAGCTCCCGGAGATGTAGAACTCGCTTGTCACTTTATCAAAAAATTAGCAATTTGCCCATGTTTATTTAAAAAGATTTTCAACTGTAAAATAAAGCATTAAAAATGGAATTTATCGATATCTCTACAGTATTTTGATACCCGTTTACCAATGTCCTACTTCATAACTTCATGGAAGTTGCCCTAAAATGTTAATACTGTTGCGCCAATAAATTATTCAAAACCTATTATAATTTAGCGCGTGAGGGTGAAGGGGCTCCCCCTGACATTTTATTAAATAACTTATAGAAAATTCAAAATCAGCACGCTAAACAACATAGTTATACGAGATTTCATGCAAATCAAACACTAAATAATGAATTTAAATATGTATCCCAAATTTGAACATTTTAAAGAGTGGAAAAAAACTTCATTTTTAGTTTAATGTAGTCTACTTAAACAAATGAAAAAGTATAAGAGTTGTAACAATGTAACACAGTCCTATTACTCCTTTTATTTCATTGTTGCTTTGAGCCTATTTAAATTGCTTTAATGAAAGCCTATTTTAATAAACAATGAAATAAGATACATCAGTTCAATTCAAACTAGTATGGATACTTGTTAGAAAAATTAGTGTATATTTCGGAAGTCAAACATTAACACTAACCTCAATGTCCTCATTTCAGTCAGTCAGAGTTTCGATAAGAAAACAATAAATTTATGAAACATTCACTGCATTTATAACTTCAAAATTTAATAAAGCCCTAATAAAGGCATTGGCTGTACAACATATGATAATTTGAATCATAAAACCGTGACAGTCCAGCAGCCATGAAAGTCACAACTAAAAACACTAAATCATAAATAAAACATTAGCTGCCACTTCAAGCATTGCTGGCTGAGTGAAATTTTGCTACTGGGCAGCTCATGTTCCCTTACGATTCGTTTCCATACCGCACTTTGCATACACTCATCGGCCTTTGTCTGTGCCTACTGACAGCGGCACTACTAGACTACTTGATTAACTAAGATTTCTACAATCTACTAAACAAGGAATCTCCTTTAAATGTTTGATGATTTTTGAAGTTGGAATTTTTTGTAGAGTAGGGTTCAACAGTTGGGAAATTTTAAATTTGTCTGTACAAGTTTGTGGTTAAGAACTTTCATAATATAAAGTAATGAGGTACAGAATAAGCCTAGACTTTCCCAACTCGAGTATTCAAATCTTACAAAATTCCCAACTCTAAAGCTTTTAACCAACATTGACCCCCCCCCCCCCTCCTGCGACGCCTCTGGTCAGGCGGTGAAGGTGAAATCCTTTTAATACTAACAATTATTTCATATTTGCATAATTAAAATGGTTAAAGTTGAACTTAAAACGTTAGAAATACCAATACAAAATCATTCAACTAGGTCATGAATTAAAATTTAAAACAACTGTCATGTGATTAATTTGATTAACTATACAATACTTGAAAAATAAATTATGCACAGTTTTACACATCAAATTATAATTTATTCCTTTGCTAAAACTGACTTTCTTTACAAAATTCATTATCTTTTGTATGTTTACCAAAGTATGTCTGTAATATGTATCAATCAGGTCGGGTACTATGCCTAGCTCTTACAATGACAAGGCTCAACACTAAGTTTAGATTTTATTAGGTCTGTATATATGTTCGTTGAAGACATATTTAAGATGCATGACCATTATAAATTAGAATTACCTTGGCTGTTTCTCTAGTTGTCATTAGTTTTATTTTTTAAATCAAAAATATTTCAAACCATCTATTTATAAAGATAGTTTTTCAAAGTTATATAGGGTTACAATGTATCATATTAAAATAACCACAGATAATGTGTTAATTTTATTATATTCACATAAAAACTATAAATGATATTAAGTTAGGTCAATCTAAAAATGTATACAATATTTATATTCAGTCATAAAATACTAGGTTTTGAGCATTCATTTGGCTAATGAATTACTGTCTTATGATAACTCTCGGTTGAGTTTTGTTACCAAAATTACTCAAGTTTATTTCTCAGAACTAACACTTTGGTTTCTCTTTATAACATCTTTAAATATAGTACTCAGATACTCTCAGTTTCAACTGAGATATTTTAAATTTATTAGGTAGATGAAACTATCAGAAACTTTATATGGAACCTTTGAATTATGTACTTAATATTATACAGGTACATCACTCCTAAAATTGATCATTAATATTATTTCACTATTCCTTGATCATATAAAGAGCAGTACGGCAGAGAGAGAGAGTGTATGAAGTCCAGGATGTCAACATCTTGCCAATTGGTGACAGGATTTACCAACAACAGATGAAATGATCCACTGTCAGTCTCGACAATTTTCTCACATGTCTCTGAGAATAAATACAGACAAATATTATATTTGTATAAGACACATAAAAACTGTTTGGTTTCACAAATATGATCATGTGCCTCAAAAGGGAGGTCAACTATCATTTAGAAGCAACATTTTAGTTTTGTCGGAAAAGAAAGATATTTGTATATATTACAAAAAAAAATCTTATGTTGTTAGTATTTATATTTTATAGAAACAGCTAACTGGCACAACACTTTTATATAATTTTTAATCACTATATATTTCATTTACTTGACATTGAATAAACGTTAAATGTGTCTCAGCTGAAGTTTGTAAAAAGTGGTTGGTTAGTGTTTAATAGAGATTGCACATTGAAAGGACAATATGTTAACAAATGAGTGAAACAAAAAATATTGGAATTCTAGCCAATAAAATGAAACTAAAAGCTAATATTTTAATATAAGAAACAAAGGATGATTGATCTACCTTAAAAAGTACCATAATACTGCAATAATTATAGCTTACTTTGATTTGATGATCTGTGACATTGAAAGGACAATATGTTAACAAATGAGTGAAACAAAAAATATTGGAATTCTAGCCAATAAAATGAAACTAAACGCTAATATTTTAATATAAGAAACAAAAGATGAGATTGATCAGCCTTAAAAAGTACAATAATACTGCAATAATTATAGCTTACTTTGATTTGATGATCTGTGACCTTGAATGATGACTTTGATAGTTCTGTTCTTGGTCACTAGAGCTGTGATTCCTTCCTCAACAGGACAGTGGAAAGAACATATGTCCAAGTTATACCTGAACAAGAAACTCTTAATTGGTTGACTGATCTATGGTAATGAGTTTGCTTTTCTCTAATTTAATATAAATTAACCTATGATTTACTAAAGGTTCTTAATTATGCAGAACCAAGGTGGTATTTAACCTAATAACCAACCTAAGTTAAAGAATAAAACATACTTATACCTATAACCTTATTAATTATAAATACCCCATCCTTAGCTTTCCTTTAAAGAGGAATCAAATTAAGACGATTTGTATTTATTTGCAGAAAAGGTTACAATGAGTTAAAAATAAAAATAAGGACAAAATGATGGGTTACTGAGACTTTTTCAATGTCCAACTTATACAGTCTGTTAAGAAATGTACTTTACTCAGCTGTTCAAATTAGCACAAGGGATGGATATAAAACCTAGTAGGTGTAGGCCAGGAACTCTATCTGTGCAACAGACTTTGCTGATTAAAAGGTAAATAAGGCCCTTAGTCATCCTCACCTGTCACATGTCTCTTGAATATATGTTTCGAGCTGTTGGGAAGGTTTAGTATCCTTCACGTTCATAGCCTGAATCTTTGTGCTCCAAGACAGTTTAGAGAGCAATGCATAATACAGGTGGAGAGTCACAGTAGACTCTAGACTGCCATCAAAATAAACACAAATTTCGGCAGGTCTGTAATCAAGACATTCACATGACAGAGGTTTATTCATCTCAAAAGATAAGACCTGGTAGCCAGTTTGGTTAAAATTAAAATAAAACCTTCAATAAAGGGTTAATAAAATGTTAATTGAGAAATAAACTCAAATAAATTAATAAATAGAGTAGGCAGTGAAAATAATAAAGCAGCATTAGCAGGTTCAGACAACAGTATCAATCCTTCATTTTAGTTGAGTTGGTGGCATGCTCCCTTATTAGTGTGTCCCAACGTTTATTATTGTCAGGGATAAAAAATGTAATAAATGAAAAAATGGGCTTGATCTTACTAACAAAGTAACTTACTGATCTAAGGTTGGGTATTTCATCATGTAATGTAGTTAATATAAGTTGCTAATTGTCATCAAACTGACACTAATTAACAAATGAAGGGAAAAAGGGGGGAGAAGTCACATTGCATACATTTTTTAGGACAACTTTTTATATATTTAACACCATAAGAACCCCAACAAAAGCCTTTCTAAAGCAATTAATTTAGATATGACATAATCTAGAGAGCATTAAAAAGGTCTCATGATTGTCTTAACAGATGGCAGCATTAACTCAATTTGAGTTAAAATTTGAATTTCCCCCTATTTTTCCTCTACCCTTAAAATATAGCAGTGTACCAATATTAACAGTCAGGGGCGGACTGGGCCGCCGGGACACACGGAGATTTCTCAGTGGGCCAGTGTGATTTGGGCTATCGTGGCCATTTAAACCAAAATAAATCCATCATTTCATCAAAATTTTTGTCATTATTAAATAAAAAAAAAGTTCCAGTGAGTATATCTGAGAGTGCCCAAAATCATAATTTGTGAAGCTATTCAAAGCTATTAAATATAAAAATGCCCCATTTGTTGTTTCTCAGTGTTTTTTTATAAACAACTTCTCAAGCCAAACGTAAAAGCATTTGCTTAGTGAATAGTGACTATTACTAGCGTTGTAATATAACAAGTAGTGGGAGGATAGTTTTAAAAACTTAAATATTACAAAAATAGATTACCAGTTACTGTCTAGCAGTTTAAAAGCATTTTAGCTCTTGTCTTGCAGTAGAAAATAGAAATTGATGTTTTATGTGAAGTGAATAGTGACATAACCATCAATAATTTAGCTGAAATGGTCTTGGGATCCAATTTACTAATAATAAAAATATAAATGTTCCTCTTCACCACTTCATCTTACACTGAAACATAGCTTGAGTGGTATTTATAAATGTGCTTGTATGTTAAGGGGCGCCATATTTGTAGTCTCAGGCCGATTAGAACCTGCCAATCTACCATTGCTGACAGTAATATATTGTGTCGGCGAAAAAACATGAATATAGTTTATAAGTGTAACTCAAGTTTAAAACCTAAGAAAAACACAAAACAATATTTGGTCAAAATATCTATTTGGTTTGATAAAATAACTAAACTAACAATATATTACTAGTTTGCTAGAGAATTTACTAAAATGTTAGTTTATGCAGATTCAGTCATTGTTTTGTTGATTTTACTAGATGGTGTTTATTCCTATTCTTTGTTTTTAATCCTCTTTATATTTACATGCCGGTGTATTGCCTTGAATTTACCCTCTTCATCTTGTTTAGTTAAATTAGTTGGTTTTAAATTGTAAAAAGCACGCTTGTGCTTAAAAAAAACTAATCCAAAAGTACCATTGTTTAAAAATTGGTTTAAAATGTATTCCTTTTACATAAACACCACTTTTAATAAGTACAAATGTTCATTTCAGTATTAAGAAAGTTGTATTTTATAATTATTTTACAAATATGCTATGGAATTAATGATTAATGTTTCCCCACCTGTAATTCTGACAACATTGTTCCATAATTCCCACTGCATCTTTCAAAATATCTTTATTTTGTTTCTTCACTAGTTCAATCAATTTATCATGAGGATTCTCAAGTGGATTTTTATCAAAGTCTATCAGACAATCTGTAACAAATTTAAATTATAATTATTTTATCTAGCCTTGACATTAGGTCAGATCAGTTAACGTGAACAGGGACAGGCATTGTGCTAGATATGAGGTATGGTAGGTCAAAGAAACAAGGGGAAATCCTTAGTATAATTTAATCAATACCAAGTCAGTTTCAAATGGAGATTATTGATATGGAATCAGATGACATGCTGAAACATACATAAAAAAGGAAATCTGATCCAATTTTATAAATCTTTGCAGCCTGAGCAGCTTCCAAATTTGATTGAAGCGATTTTCTTGTGGAGTTGTGTCTGTATTTGGTAAAACAACTTGTGTGAACAAAAATTCTCAAGAATGAGGTATTATTTATGTAAACTCAAACTATGGAAAAGAGTTCTCTAATCATTTGAAGTCCATTCTGCTAGTGGGCACATCAAGCTTGAAACCTCAGTTTAGCAATATCTTGAAATTAAAAAAGCAGTTCCATCATTTCAATTGATATTGTTGTGCAAATCTCAATGGTTTGTTAGTTACTATTGAAATCTCCCAATGCTATATCAGAGTAATAAGTTTCTCTTTCTTGAAAATATGTATGCCTGCTGCCTTTCTTAGTAATTGTTACATTTCTCTTTCATTCTGGATAATATCATGCTGATTTCCCCCCAAAACGATCCAAATTAATGTTATATGTTCATTTATAAAAAATATATTGTTATTTTTTTTACTTTGGCCCGCCCTGTGTAAACGTGTAACATATATTATGTGGCCTGCATACCAAGTTGGAGCCCCTGGTCTAAGGTGTCACTCTTGCAATAGACTGGACTGCCAATTACATGGAGATGAAGGTTCTAATCCTGGGAAGGTGTAGTGAGGGTGGTTTTTGCACTAGGGTTCTCCACTATTCTGCCACACAAATGTGGGTAAGCTTTCTATGAATTCAACTTTACCTACACCAAACACATTTGTGTAATTAGTTTACATTATATGCATACAACATGAAGTGTTAGTGAGAAGCACTTAAAAAAATTTATTCATTCATTTTATTACTTAATTTGGGGAAAAATATGTCAATTTATTTAATATAAATCCAAAATAGTTTGCTCAAGGTATAACATTATTGATAACATAAGAATACAATTTAAATCAAGCCTATTTTTGAAAAAATCTATGTGGAGACTGGTGTTACAACCTTAAAATTGTAGTTCAATTTTAACAGTTACAAAATAAAACCTATTGAGCCAAAACTACTAAATTTTACCCCTTCTACTTGTTTATGTGGTACAATCCCATTTTCTTAGGAAGGGCATATTAGAAAAAAATTTTTAGGGGTCAAAATTGTTAAAATTATAATCTTTTATTAGTGCTATTTTATAAGTATTGATATTTATCAAAAGTGACAGTTGCAGATCACATGACTTTACATATGAATGCATGAAAAACTAGATCTGGTAGCTTTTTTAGTCAGATGGTCCTTCGTATGAAAATTGGACTGCATTAATAATACTTAGGAGAACACTCACTTTATAATAGTAAAGTTGTGTCAGTATGTGAATTAACTTAACCATTTAACACTAAAACTGTCAGTGCTAGATGTGAGCTAGTATTCCTGACAGATATGAAAGGCACTGGCTACAATGAAGGTGTTTTTATTCCACTCTCCAAGAAAACGCTAGTGAATATTTAACCATGAAGATAAGGTCCAGGATAAAACAAAAAATGCTCTCTTGCTAGCAGCTATACCAGAGTGACAGGTTCTTGTTCCTGAAAAATATTGACTTGCCTTGCTCTAGAACAGAGAGTAGTTTGTTGTACGCCTTATAAAGCTCCTCTTGGCTATCACTTTCCACGGTCACACGCACTTTGTAGTAACTATAACAAGAAACAAGTCTTTCCTCCGTATTCAAACAACATACAGTCAGCTCTCGATAGTTCAGATTAAAGAGGGTGGTTGTCTGTCTGAGTTACGAAAAGTCCATCTTATCGAGGGGAAATAAAGTTGGGCCTAGGGAATAAAAACAGATACTTTATCTAAATTAATATTATACTTTAATGTGATGAGGTAAACAATATATATCAGATAAGACACATACACAAATAACACAGCTAAGTACTGGAAAGGGAAAGGTTGAGGTTACAACAAGCCTATGGTACTTGCAAACTATCTATATACTGTACTGTATGTGCATGAGCGAGATGGGAGGAATAGAAGCGCTGGATTGCAAGATCTCCGCTAGCCCCCTGCATTACACTACTTCTATAAAATTCTTAGTCTGCTAACATGCGGCTGGCGTGTTAGCAAATACAATTTTGTCCGAAGTCTGAGATATCAAAGTCCTAGTTATCAAGAGTTGACGGTATGTATTTAAAAAATGTTTCTGCCACAGTCAGAAGAGTTAAAATATCAGTTTTAGGCATTTACATATAATTTAAGAGGGGTTTCCCAAGATATATGTTTGAATTTTGTTTTGGGAAGATATTAATCAGGGAGCAAAGGAGTGGAGCAAAGTTTACTACGAACAAGAGTTTTAATAATCTTGTATTTATGCACCTAAGCACTCTCCGCTCCTATTGAATAAAAAAACTACAAACAAGGTAGACCTACCCATGATTCCAATCCCTTTTGTACACATAGCCCAAGGTTATAGAATAGAAGGTTGCCTCGATCAGCCGTTTTCGTGGAGCAGGTTGAGACGGGTGCGTGACGTCATACAGTTTCATTGCAGATACATAGACTTTATTTTAATTTAATTTAAAAGCACTTAACTATTAGGGCAACTATATTATATATATATATATATATAATACCTGTATCTACTACATAATATATATCACATTAAATTAATAGCAAATGTCTCAAGCTTACAGTGTATGTACACATCATAATTATGAAATATAATGACATTCAAAATGTTAAATTTAAAATAGTTATTTAATAAAGTGACAAAAACGTTTTAAAATATTAGTTACAAATAGTTAGATACTTAAAGTGTGAGATATGATTACATGAAAGCACAGTTAACAACATTGAATAACATCTTTCCTTAGCTGCACCCGTCCAAGCTATTCTTATATTTATACCGGGGATGAAGAAAATAGAATTTAGAGGGAAAATATGAGTATTTGTTTGGAGAGTTAGTTGGAAATATATGACCTGCCTCAGTGGTGTAGATGGCCAACATGCTAGTTTTGTGTTGAGATAGAATGCCGAGAGATCAAGGTTTGAATCTCGCTCGGGTAGACTGGGGGAGGGTGGTGGTGGTTCCTAAACGCTTTTCCACCCTCCTTCCACGCAAATGCGGGTTCACTTCCTCTATATTCAACCTTCCTAATTCCTAACTCATTAGCATAATTAGTACTTAGGAGTATATGCTGAACGGGTAGTAAGAGGGGGTGCTAAATAAAGTTGGAAATAATTTAAGATAAAAATTTTCAGTACACTTTGTGCTTGTACCCCGACCACCCAGTCCTCAATCAAACAGCTTAGATGAAAGAGAAGCTTTTGTCCGTGTCCTCAGCTATTTGTGTTCTAACATATTGTGAAAAATATAGTAATAATAACAGAAAGGAGTTTTGCATTTTTAAATATTTATCAAACTAACACACATTTAGATAGTGTATCATTATTAATAATAGACCCCATAGGTTATATTGTTGATTATCTAAAAATAACTGTTAGCTATTATTTATATTTAGGTTTTTAGCTTAAATTCTGGTTGTTCGTTTACAGTAAAAGTGCGAGAAAAGGTGTCATCATTTACTGTAATTGGCTATTATATTGTTAGGACTATAATTCCAATATAAATATTTAAAGCTGCAAAACGTCATGCCTGTTAACTTCAGATATTATTCCACTACTAGTTTAGAAATGTTTTATTGGAATGTGACTTATAAAGTGCTTTTTGGGCATGTGGGCTAATTGATTACATATGCCATGTAGACTGATTTTTAGATGATGGTAGGGTGTATTGAGCACCCCCTCCCTCCCCGCACAAATGGTTTCCCACATAACCTCCACGAAAATTTGGGTGCATTTCTACAAAATTTTACCTTATTCATCCCTACCCTATCAGCGTAATTATTAATACCTATAGCCTAAATGGATAATGATATTCAGTGAAAAACAACAACAAAATACTGATGCCGATGTAGTGTAGTCTATTATGTAATTGTAATTATTACTCTATATTATTAGAAAAATAAGTTATAAATTTACTAACATTTTGCATCAATTCATTATGTAATGGGTTGGCTGAAATGTCTGAAAGTAGGTAATTTAATTGATCACTTTTGCATATTTTCTACATTTCTTCCATAATTAATCTAAGTTTAAATTATGTTTATTTCCACCCCTTTTGTTTTTTTGTCCAATTTAGAGATTAGGTATTTCATTCTAATAATAGTTCTCATTTTAATTGATGTTTCAATCACATCTATAGGAAAAGTAGGGAACAAAGCCGATAGTTTTTTGGTAAAAAGTTTTACCACGCCTGGTTGTTTATTTATTGTGTACTCTCCATGATAAAGTGGAAATTCTCTTTCACACTGCACATTTATATCCCACCATGTAGTAGAAGGTTCTACTAATCCATCGGGAAACAGATGACGTAGCCAAGCATTATTGTTTTTTTTTATCTCAATTCCCTTGCACGTGAAGTCTCCCAAAAAGGGATATTTATTTTTGTAGCATTTTGCTACCCATCTTGCAATGTGAGTTCACCCACCTTCTTCTGTGGCTGCTTTAAGCAAAATGCATTTTCAGGTAGGCTTACTTCGGAGTTTACACTATCATCAAGAATAACTACAATGGTTTTTTTTCTCAAGGGATGTAGCTGGTTTGACTTCTGTCTGGCAGATACTTTGGATAAAAATTCTTCATTTGTTGAATCTAGAAATGACGAATTGACATTCCTCTGAATACCTGGATTTTTTACCATCACAATCATTCTTAGGCGGTAAAGAGCATTCAGTGGTGTTGAGTGATCCTTCAATCCTCCTCTAGTTCGAATCTGTGAAAACAAATTTTCAAGACTATCTTGATTGAGTTGATATGTTAAAGTATACGTCATGCCATATGCCCTTACATACTTAAAGAGCGATTTCACTGAATTAATTGACAACATAATACCCTTCTGGAATGATTGTAATGTCTTCTTGCTAACACATTGAATTTCCTCTATTGTTTTATACATTCTATTCAAACATACATTTTGTTCATCTTCATATAGACAAGATGTACATTTCAAACTCAAACTATTGTTTCTTGGCACGTAGCTATTCATAACATAAAAGCAGTCGTTAACTACACTAATAAAGTTAGCTGGATTTATTGCTGCTCTCTTGTTTTTTCTGGGTTTATGATGTGCAAGAGTTTTTTGTCACGTCTTTGGTATAGAGTTTTTGCTGTTGTATTAGATATAATTTGGGCCCCTAAACAAACATTTTGTTTTTGAGCTCCTTTACATTGAACAAGAATATTCTTTGGTTTGTGCAAACTTTTAAGTCATGGTTGTCTAGAACAAGCAGATTATCTAGGGGAGTTTTGTCAACCTGAATTGTGTTGGATAGATAAAATCCTGAATCAAATAACCGGTTTCGAACAAGTTACTTGATGGGTCTGCTGGATTGGGGAACCAAGGTTTATCCACTATTATTTCCAGATGTTTCCATAAAACTACATTACTTCCTCCCATATCCAATACACATACTATTACACAATAACTAACTTTATAAGCTTTAATATTATTGAATTCAATATTTCTGACATTTTACAATCAAAATCAACAAAAACTGGCTGTTTCCAGTTTGAAAAGAGACCTCTGACTATTATCACTTGCAATTGGGAATATGAGCCCAAAATCTGTTCAAAATATTGGTTATATTAATCTATTTTTTCTAATTTTTACTTCATCATATTGAAGAACAACAACTTTTTCATGTGTTTGCTTATCCATACTGGAAATTTTGAGATATCACATCACATTCTTTATCATGTTTTGTTGAATTACAAGATTAGATCCCATTCTTGTAGAGTTGATAAGGATGGTAGTGGATATAAAAGTTTATTTCGTAAATATAAATATGTTTGTTTCTCTAAATATCGCAATGTAAGAGCTACTGAAGATTAGATGCCCATTCTTGTAGAGTTGATAAGGATGGTAGTGGATATAAAAGTTTATTTCGTAAATATAAATATGTTTGTTTCTCTAAATATCGCAATGTAAGAGCTACTGAAATTCCTTCACTCATCCAATTACTTTCTTTCTTCTGTTAGGCAATATATTCACCTAATTACTTGTAAAAGGTTTCAGTAATTCCAGTAATGATTGCACAAGTTTTACTGAATGTTTATTTCTCTGCAAAATATAAATTTCATTTTTAAGTGTGCAAATTTTGAGGGATTTACTTTTAACTAAATGGTCAAACTTAATAATTTTTGAATGTAGTATTTCATTCTATTTTTGAAGCATTACATTTTTTAACATCAATTCCTGTATGTCAAATTTAGTTTGATTTTCATTAATAAATTGTACACTCTTTTGGCAAATGCTTAAGTCCAAACAGTTTGCACTCGTCTCTGAAATAGTATCTTGTGCGATCAAATCATCTACCATTTGTTTAGCGAGTCTTCTTTGATGCCTAGCTGACCGCGATTGAGATAAATTTTCATCTATTTCCTTTGTAACATTAACAAAATAATTATGTAATCTTAAGGAAGGTACAGCAATCGATTTTAGCTTTAGTTTTTTAGGCAAGTTGAGAAGTTCAGATTTTAGGTTTCATTCATAATCTTACGCTCAAAAATGTTTCGAGCACACTAAACATGAATCCGGATCCCACTTCCCATCTCTCCTACAAAGGTGTATCCATTTTCTTTTTACGAATTATCGGATCTTTTGGGGAAAAAAAAAGATACATTATTAATTCCCATTGGAGTTTTTTTGTTTTTTTGGTGGCTATTATTACAAAAGCAACTGTACATATTTTCCTTGGCATTTATGTTAAACATAAAATGTTGTTTGTATCAATAAAAAATGGTGTAAAAACAAAATATTCAACTATTTACACTATTATTTACATTATTACACCTATATAAAAAAAGATCAAAAACATTCTTCTTTTAAATATCACTGATTGAGTAAAAATCATTAAATAAATTCTAAATGAAGAAATGAAGGGAACTATTAACAATACTACTAACATTAATGATTACACTAGTACACAGAGTGCACTCTTGTTTTTAAACTGAAATTATTTTAACAAAATCGTAACTACAAGAAACGTGAACCTGAACGCCGGTAATTTACTATTGAGCCCCTGTTGCTAAGCTGCAGTACGGTCACCGGTGACGTCACACAAAGAATGGTGAAAGGGAGAAAACTACCTGCTGGCAGGTATAGGGACTGAGGCAACCTTGCAAATAGTTTACTTCCCTTGAACATCTTTAGTTTGAGTCCTGAAAAGTTACAGTAAGTCAGATGAGGAAGGTTGTTTTAAAGAAAGTATGGAGGTGATGGGGTTGGTTAAGTGTCCAAATTACATTTTTGAGGATGTTTCTGGGGACATTTTTCTCATATGCACACACATAAATATATCTAGGTGCAGTCAGTTCATGTAAGCATTGATAGTACTGCTTGTGTACTTTAAGCAAAAGGAAACCTTATTCTATGTTTAAAAATATATTTTAATTGCAAACCTAATATAGTTAATAATTTTGGCAGCAACTTTGTTTGAGATTTGTATTTGTTAAGCATGACTATGGGTCTGTCCACGCCATAAGGACCTACTGGAAGCCAATAAAAAACTTGCTTCTCTAGCATTAAAATAGCATGAGGGATAAAAGTGAGGATAAGGCACACGCGTATCTGTGGAGGAAAATTAAATAAGTAATATTTGAACTGTCCCAGCAGCCAAGGAGTATTTCGGTCAATGTTAGCACTTGTATAGTGTCAGCTTTATGTCAGTCGTCTGTTCAGGACTGCTGTAATGGGCCTATATTTACATTATTAAAGTGTTTTTTAGCATTTAACTTTATGTGCCATATTTATTTTACTAAAGCATAATTGTGTGTATTCAACAAAGCAATTAAACACAGTTTTACCCCCGACCCCACATCCAAAGCGGTTTGCCCAGCTCCTGAGGGCACCAACCGCAGCTGATTTTAACCAAAAACGTTCTTAAAATAAGATGTTGATAATATTTCACTATCTACATACAGATATATTTTCAAGTATCGCATCTTACTACTCGTACAAGTTATACATATGTACTAATTACACTACTAATTAGGGATGTTGATGAGGTAATTTAAATGGGAGTGTACCCACATTTACGTGGAGAGAGCGAGAAACCATTTTAGGAAAAAGCCCCCTTAATACAGGTTCAAGCCACAAGCCCATCTTCAGCAAGCTAGTCCAATACGAGAGTGACGACTTAGACTGATCGGCCACTGGATGTTTGCAAAGCAAGATCTTGTGAACTTTTGGACAAATTTTCCTATAAAATGCCTTAATAGATTCACCAATTTTTGTATGAGCTATATAAACCCAAAACATTACAAAATTCCATAAATATACATAAATGTAACGGCACAGACATTCATACTTTATCATATAGTCGATTATAGTTCAAAACAAAATTTAAACAAACAGGTTAGTCAGTGTCATGGGTCAGCCCAGATATTAATGATCAAAAAATGACCTACAGATTCTAAAAAAGTAATTACTGCACACAGTTAAATGAAATTCATATATAACAAATGAAGAGTAAGAAAGATTTGTGTTATGAAAAGCCCATAAGATGGGAGTGTAGGAAACATAAGAAAAGGTAAGAATTTTTGCAGTTTTTTTAATAGAAAAACTTTTTTTTTGTTGCCAAAATGAATCAAATACTGCTTCAGTCTAAACAAAGAGTTTAATTTTCTTCACATGGTGCTATCAACAGTTTTTGAATATTTGTAAAGGATGTACTAAAATTTAATGACAACTTTTCTCTTAATTTAAAAGTTTCTCATCTAATGTACAAGCCGTAGCCAGACAATAATTTCAGGGGGTGGGAGGTGGTTTGGTGGGGACATTCCAAATTGCTGAAGCTAGAAAAAATTCTAAATGATAAATAGTTTTAGAAGCTCTCTGAAGTGCTTTTTTTTCATGGTAAAATAATCCCTTAACTGCTCAAGGCTTAGAAAATTTATAATATTAAACACTTTTGAAGCTCTGTGAAGTGATTTTTTTATGGTAAAATAACCCCAAAATGCCGAAGGCTAGGAAAATTTCTAAATATTCAACACCTCTAGAAGCTCTCTGAAGTACTTTTTATGGTAACACAGCCCCCTAATTTGTATTTATCTTAATTTTGATATTGTTTGAGCCATAAATAAAGCCATATATATTTTGTTAATAAAATTTTTCGGGAGGGGGGGGAGGGTTTGCACCCCCCTCCCCCTCTAGTTATGGCCTTGCTAATGCCACTTTGCCTATGATAGATATTCAAACTGTTGATACCACCATGTTAAGAAAATTAAACCATGTTTTAGAGGAGTTATAGTTTATTTATTTTGTCCAAAACAAGTTTTTCTATAAAAACTGCAAAAACACTGCCCTTAATTCACGTTCCCTACATACCCACCTTAACCACTAAACACTAGCATTCTGCTAAATATAATAGTGATTTTAAGATGGTTTGATCTTAGGTTATGAATCCCGCCGTCATTGACATATTTCAATTGGTTTAAAAATGACACCTGGACTAAAGAATAGAACCCGGGACTCTCGGCCTAGCTCTACCAGTGTGTTGCCTGCATTTTCTTCTCATTTCTAATTTGTGTGTTGAAAAATAATATTATTGAGTATCCATGCATTTTTAAAATATTGATAGTAATAAAATATATACGTATTCATTAAAGCTAGAATGCATTAAAATAAACTAGGCAAAATAAAGAAAATATGATATAAAAATCCAAAAGGACATTAAAAGGTCATTAAAGAATGACCTATAAAATAAGAAACAGGTATTCATGTAGGAATTTATAGTCATGAACATTGTCTGTGTTGTAACAAAAATAAGATGATATGTCATCAAAATCCAGAGCCTGGTTATCAGGGACTGGCACCCACTTGTCTGAGGAACAAACCCCTCTTGTGAGGCTCATATAACCCATTATGGTTGTGTATTTCGAGCGCAACCAAGCATTTTACATGCACAGCCGGCAATTCATGAACCAACAATCCCATGCCCGCCGTTGACCCTGTCATCGCGGGCCAATTGGGAAAACACCATCCGTGGGAGTAGTTGGCTCCTCCTTCCAGCTTTAGGAGTCACTCCAAAGAGCTTTCAGCCTGGGGTGTCCAGCAGGGACCTCTTGAAGGTGGTCTGATCAGCTTTCCCAGAAGGTACTAACTACCAACTGCTCAGTGTGTGATGAGTAGGGGGAGGCCACATTCACATTCCCCTCCTCCACTGACCTCAACCAATATTTAGCCAACCTTCGGGTAAACCCTCCAAATGCTGCCTGGGGCAGTCACAAGGAGAAACTCTGCCAGGATTTCCGGACGAGAAACAACCCCCAGGCAGAGAGGGGAAGCCTCTTGTCCCGTCAGGGTCAGAACAGTCGCCACGAGGGTGAGCTCAACTCAAACCCATGAGCTTTCAATCCCAACCCTGTATTTCGTCTTAAAGAAGGACCCATAGTGTTATTTAGCAGGATAAAAACTCCCCAGTAAACAAAATGATTAAGGCCATTTTAAATTTTTGAAAGCCATAATTAGTAAGCTGCCCTAAATTTTAGAGCTAGAATTAAAATACACACTATGCCTTGAGGTATGGGCATATAAAAGCTTAGCATAAAGCTTGAATAAACTTCATCAAACCCAGGCTCAGGTACAGACAAACAAGACACAGACTGAATTGTAAACCTAAGTTTTGAGTTTGAGGGCGCATAATGTGTCAAATACATCATAAGCTTGAGGTAGAAAATGTATATAAAAACTTAAGTTAAGGACCGTGCTTTATGATTGCATGAATTAACTATGTATAATACAATATAGTGAAGAAGACCAATATTTTAGTAGGGAATAAAAATAAAATGCAAAAAGGAAAGTATGGTTTGGTAAAAGCAGTAGCAGTAAGTTAAATAGACATATAATTTACAAAGGAAGGGGAAACATGTTCAATAATAATGAATGACCCGCTTCAGTGGTAGCGTGGTCTAACGCGCTAATCTCATGTTAAACTAGACTGTTGAAGACGGGGAGATCAGGGTCCGATCCTCTTAGGATGAACTGAGTTTTTTCCTAAATGGTTTTCCATTATCCCTTCACACAAATGCGGATGCATTTCCTCTAAATTAAGCCTTAATACTCCTTAACCAATTAATGTAATTGGTACATATGTGTTTAACCTAAACAGGTAGTAAGACGCGGTTCTTAAAAAAAAAAAAAGAATGACTGGTACATACTTAACATTCAACAATTTAAATTTGGTGTCTAGAGAACTTTGAAAAGTTATTAGCTGTTTACTTTTCATTTATATTAAATTGCTTTATACAGGAATGACAAACTTGAATGGCAACTTGAAATCTTCCATCTATATTATAGGCGATAAAAGAATATATTTGATTTTTTTTTTAATCAGATAGTGATTTAATACAAATTAATATTCATTATTCAAATAAATAAACATAGCAAAATACTTATATATTGAACACCTTATTCTGATTAAATTTATATGAAAATTAAATAATGAATATATAAATAAATATTTTCAATTTATTAATAGCTATAAATTATTTATTTAAATAATAATAATTAAGTACAGCCATAGACCAATGGAAAGGATTGGGAATAAAAAGGATATGTTCAAGGTCGTAGCTGGGGTGGGGAGGTTACTTATTAGTGTACATGCCGGACACCCCCCCTTGTCCCTCATTTTATTAACAAAATATATATGGCTTTAATTATGGTTCAAACAATATCAAAATTAAGGTACAAGTACAAATCAGGGGGCTGTGTTACCATGAAAAGCACTTCAAATAGCTTCTAGAGGTGTTTAATATTTAGAATTTTTCTAGCTTTAGGCAGTTAGCAGGTTATGTTGCTATATAAAAGAACTTTAGATAGCTTCTAGTGGTGTTTAATATTTAGAATTTGTCTTAGCCTTTGGCAGTTAGGAGACTATGTTAGTTAGCATAAATAAACACTTCAGAAAGCTTATAGGACAGTTTATCATTTATAATTATTTCTACCCTCTGGCAATTGGGGGATGGGTCCACCAAACACCCCCTCCTCCCGCCTCCAAAATTATTGGCTGGCTACAGCCTTGATTAAGTTCACCCTATGGAGAGTAGCAATGAGAGCATAAAATAATTTCATATTTTGAGGTAGGCCTTTCTTACTTTTTTTTATGTCTAAAGTAGGTAGTTTTTGAAAATATGATTTATCTTTTAAATAATATTTTTCCATATAACATTCAAATTTTTAAAAGCCTTTTTAACAACTTTATTTTAGGTCTGGTGAAAAAGTGGGTTCATATGACGCTAATTACAAACTCTTCAACGAGACCAGTTGTTTTAAATCTCTATAAAGATTGCAGTGAAATGGTTAATGTATTATAGCCTTAATGGAACAGAGTTGGTATTACTTTCAATAAAAATATATCTCTTCAAGGAAAAACACTTTAACTTTTAGAGGTATGTTTTGTTATACACAGAAGAAGGTACAGGAAATAGGGAATGAAGAAAAATATGGCTTTTACAATGAAAATAACACATTTTACATTGCTGCCACAGGATAGAGGGGTAAAGATTGCCTCTCGAAGAAAATTAATCTTTACCACCCAACCCTCTTGACATTTTATCAGAACTCATCAGGAGGGAGTATAAACTAAAAAAAAAAAAAAAATGGAGAGAAAAAGGAACATTGTACAGAATGATGAAAGGAAATGGCTACTTCTTAACCAATTTCACTTATTACTGACAAAATGAAACCTAGTTTGGGGGGTGGGCAGTAACGATCAATTTTCTTCAAGAGGCAGCTATTACTCTTTGTCTAATGATAGCGATGTGAAGATGAAATATGTTCTTTTCATTGTAAAAGCCATATTGTATTTATTCACTTTTGTGTATTTCTATTTTTTGTACCGTATTGCCTGACATATTAACTAAAGATAAAAATATTAATTCTACAGACAAATAAATACAAATTATCCCCCAATAATTTTCAATTTTTGAATTTTCCAAACTTGAAAGTTTGAGCATATTAATGGTGGCTAAACTTACTTCTTACTTTTAACTTTTTTGGGTATCAGGTAAATGGACACAAATGATGTCCACAGCTTGTTAATTTTTTCCTCTGGAATATAAGATGGAACTCATTGTTATAGGAGTATGATAAATGCTACCATATTTCACATCCAAAATTTGAACACTCTTTCATACCATTTCATCGGCTTATTGAAACATGTTCTACCGATGTGCTGGTTACTATTCAACGGGTTTTGTTGTATAACTTCCCAGGTATTCATATCTAATCTGTACGTGTGTCGCTGGTCAGAGTTTACAACAAAAGTTCTCATGTTCCGACTCCATAAGTTTATTATAGCTTTCTTCCGCAAGTCGTTCAGTGAGCCATCAAGAATTGCTTCAAGCTTCAAGTCTTTACTTCTGTCCGGACATTTTTCCTTCAACCTTAGACTAACCAGAACATATTCTACGATTCTGAGAACAAGTGACTTCTTTGTAAGAAAATATAAGGCTTTTTTCACCCAATGCAAAGATTGTCTACAATTTCTACTTTGTCTAAGTGATTTTGTTTGTTTTTTAGTACAGTTTGATTTAACTTTTGGTTTTTCTTCAAAATTTGTCATTAGATTTTTATTGATTGTGCATTGTGTAGGTATTTCCCATGCAATCTCACAATTAATAAAATGAATGTTCATCAATTTTGACAAATCAAGTCCTCTGTCCATACACTGTTCAAAAGACAAACACAAGGGTTCTTCTAAAAAGTCTGGTCTTTGGCGTTTCTGTTTGATTTTTTGTTTTATGATAACAGTAAGTTTTTTCCTCATGTTTGGATTCCTTCTTCTGCAGCGGATGTCAGATTTAAATAAAAATGGTCTCGATTCCTGTTTGTTAATTATGATCATCTTACTATACATTATATAAAATCAACATATCAATATGTATTTGAGATTATAAACAATAATTTTGTATTACAATTTCAATTGTAATGGATTACTGGCAAAATAAGTTATTGACAATTTGTAAGAGTTAAAAATTGTTTTCAAATTTTTATGCTATTATTTACCCTACAATTGTCCACATAAAAAACAAAGCTCTAAGAAAAAGTATTTACAAAAATGACAGTATTTATTAAACTGTAAAATGTACTATTTGGATTTTATTTCTATGTAATTAGTACTTATTAGTGCACATGCCTGGATACTCAACATCCTAAATCAGTTTCTAAACACATGTGTAGCATTATTAAATCTGAATAAATATGCTTGATGGTTGAAAGTTAAATAAATACATATAGAAGTAACATATGGTGAATTAAGCTTGTTTCTTTGATAATAATTGTAGATGCGTAGACATTAAACAGTTCAACTTAGAAGCCATTACTAATATTAAATCACTTGGATAGGTACTTGTTTTAACATACAAATCTTTGCAGCGTAAAATAGTGTCGCAGGTCTTGACCCAAACAAATACAAGCACATAAATTCTTCAGTTTGAATAGTAGAATATCAAACACAAACACTGACATAAAAAGATGAAGTAAATAAGTTTACTATGCAAAGTTAATTTCACTGCTGACATAAACTGTATATTCTTTTTACTGTAGAAACAAATAGCGAACTTTGCATTGAACATATATTATAATACATGCATTCACAGAGTCGACATCAAATGCCAACAATACAAAGTCTTATTTACTGTCTTTCCTATGTCCTCATTTAAACAAGTGAGTAAAGTCAAATAAACCAAAAACAAAGAACCAATAGTACATTATATTGACTGAAGGAACTTATCTTGTATGGCTGTATGGGAAGCAGTAGATAAAGAAAATAACAATGGGAGAGAAGAAAGTACTGAAAAATGAGATCTTGGATAGGATCTAGATTCTAGAGTATGGCTGTAATACTATAACCTTGACCAATTTTATTTTTCTTGGTATTAGAGTTGGGTCGAATCCACTATTTTACAAATTCTAATCTTGAAACATGACTCATGGATACTTTCATTTTTGAATTGAGTCTATTAAAATAATATAGTTATAAAAACTGTGACCAAACAATGAATCAATTTTAATACTATCCAAATCACAAATTACTGTGTTAAAGTTATATAATGTGGGTTGTTATGAAAGATTGTTTCTCTGTCACACTCTTGCACTTGAAGGATGACCACTTCTTAACTCATTGTCATCCCCCAAGGGCCGAACCCTCTCACGGCCCTTTTTGTGACAGCTCAGATACCTCCGAGTTGTGCCCCCCCCCCCCCCCCCCCGCCGCCCAAACCACCTGGCAGTGAGATATAAGCGATGCTTAATCTGAAAGGTTGTTTGTTGTTCAGCTCAATGCTTGAAAACACCCTCTTAGGCTGTAAAATAATGCAAAACCACTTGAGTTTATTCACTTTCCCAAACCTACCTTCCTCTCCTGCCTCCGACCCACTGCCCGTGGTAGCCTGCTGAGATTTATAGCACACCCCTGCTTACCAGAGATGAAACTTGCTTACCTAATTAAATGGGCCTTCAGGGTCACCCAGAAACTGTAGTTATTCTAGAGATAGAGCAAGAGTGTATAACCAAACAATCGTAGCAACAAAATAAAATGTGAATATAGCCACATTACTTATTTGAAATGTTATATGGAATTGTTAGTTATAATTTTATAATGAATTTAATTTAATTACTAATATTAATAATTAAAAAGTTTGACTTCTAAACAACATTCCATCAAATCCAAAAATATAATATTTTTTGATTTGAAATTTGAATTATTTGAATCTTTCAAATATGAAATTTCATACAGACTTATAATTTTATTTTTAAAATTGCTTAATTTTTCCTTACATTATTTTAAATAAAGATATAAAAGAACAATAATTCTTAGCTACCCTTCATGGAAAAGACAAAATAAACAGCAAAAAATAGGACCTTAGCCTTCTTAAGAGCTTCATGCTATTTTTGTATTGCCATTATATGAATGACCATTATTATACATTTTGAGTAATTTATGCTCACAGTTAAGGTTTATGGATTTGTGTAGAGGGACTTACAACACTTATCTACTTCATATCATAATTCAAGCAGTAGTCAAAGCATATTTCAGTTTATTTTTCATTCTGGTTATTTTCATGATTATTAAAATGTGTGATGAGTTAAATTAAACAAAAAATCATGATTTTATTAAAATATAACTGTCCAGGGCCCGGATTTTGATAACATGACAGTAATTACTTTTTTTTTTTTTGCTTCATCACATACTCATGGTTACCTAAACTTCATGAATGCCTGGTTGTTGAAATGTTTGTTTTATGGGTCATTTTGTCATTTTTTGTCATTAGGAATTTTAGGTCATATTTACTTAGTTTTTGTACTTTTTATGCATTTAAAGGAATCTTCGAGTCATTTTAAGGCATTCATGTTGAGTGAGCATATTTTAAAATACTTTCAATTTTTTATGAATGCAAATTTTCCAACCTACAGTTGCCGAAATGAGAAGATGATGTAGACAATGAACTTTGTAGCCTCTTTGCTTGTATGATTGAAAATACACGTATATGGTGAGACTGCAACTAGGCTGGAGAGGGTTGCAATGGAAGGGGGTAGTTATTGCATCTAAAGCACATATTAGTAAATTAATATTAAGCCTATATTTAGCAGAGCAAAAGCTTGGTTGTTAAAGATTTCATTGCATGGATAATTTATAGCTTACCATTGCAAAGCATGTGTTTTATTTAGTCATGTGCGTTTATAACAACTTTTTGTTTATTTTTTAAGATCATTTTTTTAATTATTAAAGTAATTTTTTAGAATATTTAGGTCATTCTTTGATTATCTTTAGGTCATCAAAATCCATAATATGGTCATTACCATATATTATTTATTACCTTTGTAATATTGAAAATAAAAGAAACTACGGACTTTGCATAGGCCATGTTCAGAAAAAATCTTGTCTGCTTAGTACTATTCAGGACTTATAGTAGCTAGCCCCCTTTACACATTCTATCTCGTTGGTGCATACTTACAACATTTGCCATTACAAATGAATTTGGGCCATGCTTGAGACTACTAACCTTTGAAATAGTTCTGGGTAAGAACCAAATGTGACATTAGGAAATTCTTTGGCAGTTGAGGATAAGGGACCTGCTATGGAGTCTTCTGGTGATTTGATGTACAGTTCCTTCATGAAGAACTTGCAATGTCCTGCACCAAACAGATCCTAGTAAATAAGAAATTAACTTTTTGGGCTATTTAAATGTCACATGATGCCTTTTTTAGCAATGTATTTTAATACCTGTTAAGGTTATATGCATATGTACTATTTATATTAATAAGTTAAGAATGAGAGGAAGGCTGAATTTAGAATAATTGTACCCACATTTGTATGGATGGAGAGTGGAAAATCACCCTCAGTACAATCGAGCGAGACTAAAATTCCAATCTCCCTGACATTGGCAGGCTAGTTTATTGCGAGAGCGATGCCTTAGATCATGCGGCCTCCGAGCATTTCAAATGAATTATGAAGTGTGTTAATTGATGTGTGTAGTATTTTGAAATGCTTAGTGCTTGTTGAGATTCAAAACCAATTAGAATTATAGGATCAAATTAACAACCAGGCCTCAGACCAGTAATTTAACACTTAATTGGATGTATGAGACGTGTGTGAAACTTCTGGATTTGACCATCATAAAGCTTCACCCCTCCCCCTTCCCCGAAAAAAATAATTAAAACACACATTAATGTTAATGCTTTTAAATTTTCTGCAGTTATTTTCAGCACAAATGAATGTTAATGTAAAAAAAAAATCTGAAATAATTATATTGTATTTTGTGCTAATCACTTAATTTATCATTTTAAAGGAACTCTGTTAACTACGTTTGGAATACAGGATTTTTAAAATTATATTTAGTACATAAACTTACATAGTTACGCAAAGTATTATAATTTTATCTAACATATTTTTTTTTATATATTTAAACTTCGATTTGGCTTTGGGAATATCTCATGGTATTTGATTCGACTTCGGTTTGAATATAAAGTGGACTTTGTACACTCCTAGAATGTATGAATGTTATAATGAATGGATTATGAGAAAGAATGTCAACATTATTTAGTTACTATTTGTATTTTCTATTATTCTATTATATTTATGTTTCCTCTTATATTCATAATTTTTTCCAAGATTCAGGATTCAAAAGTCAATTGGCTATTTGAATTTGAGACTCAAATTAGTAAAATAGTGGAGTTGAGCAAATTTAGTTAAAATAAATATATTAGACACAGTCAAAATTTTATAGAGAGGGTCTTATCTAAAAGCTAGAAAAGTTACTAGATCTACTTTCGCATATTGTTGTCAATCTTGTAAATGTCACTGTTGCTAGACATTATTAAATCCTATAAAATAATACTAATAAACTAGAAAAATGTTTTTAATTTTGGGTGCAAAAAAAAGTTTGTATTTGCAAATAGGCCCTTGCTAAGAAGGAGGTAGAGGATTATAATCTCACACGGTAAAAGAGGTAGGAGAATAAAACCTGACCTGAATGGCAACCCCCCCCCCCCCCCTATACACGAACTTGATGACAAAATAGTGTCCCATAAAAACTATAGTACTTGTAAACTGTTTAAAGTTACTGAAATTACCTCACTCAAAATGGAGAATGATTTCTCCATTAGCTGTGGGATACCAGGGAAGATGTAGACATTTTTTATGCTGACATTCGGATATAATGTTCTTTTACCCTGCCTGTCAAAGCCAAAATTAAGTTTAGCAGATTTTGGCACCTGCAAGAGAAAATAAAACTATTATTTTGATGTATGATAAACATATTATTATATTTTATTATTCATTGTATGGGGAAAAAAGCCTGCATCACAAAGATAAATCAAATAAAAAAAGGTTACTGACAACAATACACACAAAAAATAACACTATCAAAACACTAAAATTATTGAAATTAAGAATATGTGCTTAATCAATAGCTGCATACACTTTCAAACAAATGTATTACATTAATAATTAATGGTATTAAAAATTAATAAACCTGCAAAACTTCACAAAATAAAAAATAATTAAATTAAATTGTAATTGTGATTTTAACTTTATTCATCAGCTTGGGATAAAATATGTCAATCATATTTGCAATATTACATTTTGTAAGCAATATTTAAATCATACATTTATGTAACCATACAATATTTCAATTAAATTTTCTATTCAACTTCGCTTTGAATTGAAAAAGTGAACATTGCACATGGCTAATAAATTTACTTATTCCTGATAAGGTTAATTGTCCCGGTTATCTTCCTTCGCCACAACATTTTAGAGTGTTTATATAATGTCTTCATATTATATTCCTTTGGTACACAAGTTATGGTATTAGTAAAATGTGGTATCAATAGACGATCGCCAATCAAAAACACAAATTACTCTACTCAATGAACACTTACACAAGCTAACTTCATGGCTGGAGAGTTAAGGTCGTCTGTCTTATAAAACATTTTACACATGCTTACTAGCTCTGGATGGGGTGCCACACTCTCTCCGAAGGCTTTGGCCACAGCTGGAGAAACAACAGACTTTACAAACACAATCTGATAGAACCTAATATGCCAGAACAATGAGATCAAGGAAATAAATACAGATATCAAATGTATTATATTTATATAACAAAGTGTTCAGTTGAAAATTGTGAAATTTGGGTGGGTTCATCTAGCGAGGTGTCCAGTCTTCTGCCAAAGAAGGGGGCCAAAGAAGAGGACTATGTAGGCTTAAAATTAAATAATTATGTATTATGGCGTGTTTTAATTGTGAACTTTGAGGCCTAAAGTTGTGTAGGCCTTGCCCTTCTATCCTCTCTTTAATGTTCAATTTTACTCAAACTATAAAATCCTAATAAAGTGTTTGAAAGGTGAAGTGTAAGGACATGCAAACCATCCCTTCACTTGGATAAGGGTAAATTAAAGTGTGGAAAAACACAACCCCCTCAATGCAATCAACGTGAGATCAGACCCCATTTTTCTAAAGGTCTGCGGGTTAAGCAGGTTAGAGTAGGTTAGAGTAGCTTAGATAGACATCTGAGGGCCCAAATTGAAAACTACATCATAACAATGGAATTTAATTTCCTGAGCTGTTTGAAGACAAAATATTTTCTTGTTGCTTTTATTTAGATATACATTTGAACAAGATTATTTATGATCAGGGCCTGAATGACCAAAGAATTTACAAAAAATGACCTATAAAATGACAATAAAAACTCAAAATAAAGACTTATTAAAATTAGTTATTAAATTCTTGATGAAAAATGAACAGCTATTGTCAGCCAGTACATTTTTATATTTTGAAAAGTTACTTTCTACTTCTTCGAAAACAATGGGAGTATACTTGAAATTAATAAATCACTAGATCTTAGTTCTTCAATGTCAGCAGTGATATAAACTTTTCCTGTCATCACTTGAGATATGGAGCACAAAGTTTTGTAGCACGAGTTTCTTTCAAGCCCGAGTTTGGGTTTTCTGAAACTAACCCTCCAATATCACCTCACACATTTTCCAAATCACCTTCCGGTGTTTTTATCAAAGCTATCATGTTTTTGAAACTCACGCTTCTCTCCTGAAGATGTGTAATGGTTGACGCCAAGGAGCTGATTTGCCTTGATGTATGCCAGTTTTCCTTTCATTTCATTGTTTTAAAACTATTAGTGAGAGACCTTGATGGTCCTAGCATCTACTACAGACTTTACAGTTTAAAAATTGTCACAATAGTATACACAGGCTTTGATTCAAGTGCCCCATCGTATGATAATAGGCTGTGATGACAAGGAAACATCGAGAACTATAGATTTAAAGAGTTGCCTACGTGATGGAGCTTTGGACAGATACCTTCTTTGTGTGTGACTCTTGAGTGTCAAGAAACAAGATTATGAATGAAGTTATCCGGAAAGAGTAGGAGTACAGGGAGTACATGAGATAGTAGAGGAAGCCAAAGAAAATGTTGGAATGAAATATATAGGAAAAAGAACGCAAGGGAGGCCAAGAAAGAGATGAAAGGAGCATATAACAGAAAGTGTTCAAGTGAGAGGAAAAGCATGGAAAAAAGTAAAGGAGGAAGAGTGGTGGAAGAAAAGAGGTATATGGAGGCATTTTATTAAACTGATCTGGTCACATGCTGGAAACAGCTGTTGGTGATTATAGTGTGTCAACTTGAGGAAAGTTCGCCCTCATTTCCTCTATGCAAAGCATTACCGAGGCAAGTTACATACATATGCATCATTCTAGAGTATAATGATTTAATTGCTTTGGCTGCTTTAACAATGTATGGCGCTGCACCGGTCACAAAGAGCAAAACTTTGTTATGTCACACACTCTCTGGCTATAGCAAAACTATAGATATGTTGAAGAGTTTACATATTGTTGAATGGTTTACAGATTCAGTAGTGAGCAAAAATATCTCTCCTGGTTTGTCAATTTCCAGGTGTAGTGAATGTCCCAAGCAATGTGGATTTTATAAACATGCAGGTAACGGGGTTACATAGTTCGTTTGGATTCATACATTATTTTATTTAGTCATCTTAGTGTGAGGTGAAATATCTGATGTTTGAATATTCATGTTTTATCAATGCATAATTTTGAGTCATTTTCAAATAATTTAAAATTTTTATTAAAAAAAAAATACTTAAAAATTATGTATTAAACAAAAAAGCAAGAAAAGTTTTACCTATAAATCTAAAATGGCAAAAAATGACCAAAACTTGACCTAAGTATGAAATATTAATTACTACAACCAGGGACTCATTGACAGAATTTATTTACAAATGAACATTGTCTCTAATGGACAAAAAAAATATTAAAAAATGACATGTTATCAAAATCTGGGCCCTGTATATGATAATATTTTAATAATTGTTTCCTTGCACCATGTGGTTCGTTCTCAACACAAACAATTCTTTTATTTTAGCACTGCCATCATAAAATAATACAAAATATACTGAAACTTTGTGTATTTTAAACTTTTTAATGAATTTTGCAAAATTCCACAGAAATAATTTCAGGAACTTTTCTCACATATTCTTTACTCTTGAGTTTTTAACCAGCAGAACATTTTGTACAGATATATTAACTAGCCAAATAGCATTGGTATTATAGGTTCTATTAATAATATAAGGCAATAAGCACAAATGTACCAGTTAGAAAATATTTTGCTATAAAATATAATTTTATGCATAATCAATATTCAAAAAACATCACATAAAAACAATCAATATTAATTATATTAACATTTTTTTAAATTAGTGTTTTCAACCTCATGATTATTAACGACTTGATATATGGGGTAGTAATGGGAGTAGTTTTGGGGAAATACACTTGCACTTAATATGGAGGGAGAGAAAAGACTACTGTAATAAATCCCATGTGGAAAAACCACACATAATGTCTCTGGCTAAATTCAAAAACTTGACCTTCCTGTCACCGGAAATTTAGTTCATTGCGAGCCTTTGTGAATGATCACTTATGAGAGTAAAATTGATAAGCAAAGCAGATTAGTATACACTAAAAAAACTTCATGGTATGAGCCCGCAATCAAGCTACAACGACTGAGTGGCTACCGCTGTTAGCAATGATGGTGCCAACATTTGCAGATAGAGGGTGTCATGTGGTCAGCACAATAAGCCCTCCGTTAATCTCAGTTTTCTAAACCAGAGCTGCTACTTCTTTAATCAAATACCTACTCATTAGCCCTCATATGTCTGAGTTCTATCTTGGTCTAAATCCACTGCTTCACATTTAAATTTTGAAAGCACTGGGGATCAAACCCAGGACCTCTAGATTTGTAACCAGGAACTCTGATCACTAGACCAAAGAGGCAGTCTGGTATACACTAAAACGAATAAAGAAACTATACATGCTTTAAAGTGGCTTATTAACTGCACAGCCACTCGTGTGTATTAATGGGCAATAACATTGCACAGTAATAACAATACAAAGTACATTTATTATAGTATATGTAAAACATTTTAGAAAACATTCTAAATCAATCTTTAATAAGGAGTGAATAAATATAAGTTAAGACTTAGATATCGTTATCTAAAAATTGAGATATGATTTTAGATTAAAGAATTTATAAAATTATTCCTAGTATTCACATTTATAAATTCTTTAATCCAAAATTATATCATCTCAATTTTCAAATAACAATATCCAAGTCTTAATTTATATAGTATAAGTATGTTGCTAAGACCCTTTACAGTGCAAAACATGAGTGTCAACTCTGGTCTGTATAGTGAAGCTCAAAAACTTTATAGGTATCATAGGTAGAAATGAGTTTTTAAAAATCAAAATTGCACATACATAAACATGGAGAAAGAATGGAACACCAGTGTACACATGGAAAAAAGCGTTAATCTTGTCTCGTCTACTCTACTGGTGATGAGGAAATTGAGGTTTGAATCTCTAACGAGTGAAACAATATAGCTTTTTCTAAAATAGTTTCTCTCTCTCTCTAGACAAATGTGGAAACATTTGCACTAAATTATACCTTCACCACTGTCCCATTTTTAATAATGCAGATAGCCCTAATACTCTAATAGGTACCTAGTAAGATGTGGAACATAAAACAAATTATGAATATACATTCTTTGTCACTCTGAAACAAATTTACTTAAATCAAAATTGACCGTTAACCCTTTTTTATTTATATGAGGTATTTAACGTTCTGAATCCACTGATTATATGAGCATACAAAAATTTCTTTGAGCAAGAGCAAAAGGGCCTACCAATTTTGCCGGTAAAGGTATTTTACCATGCCTTTCAAGGTCTTTTACATGCAACAATCAACAGGAGATCAACATCTTTATTTCCCCTCCGAAGGAAGTTGTGTTAAGGATTTTTATCACTCTAGAAAAATCTGTTACTTCAAGCTGGGTTTGAACCCATAATCATCAGGTCTTGAGGTGAGCACTTTACCCTGAGAGCAGTAAGTTCCATGTTAAAAAAAGGTCTGATAAAATTGGCAAACAATACCTCACCTTCAAATGTGATGTCATCGTGTGTGGGACCAATTCCTCCTGTTGTGATGACATAGGTATACTTTTGTGAAAAAACCTGTACCTCCTCAATAATCGCTGCTTCATCGTCACCAACTGTGGAGATCTATAAACCAAATATACTTAATTGAGTTGATATATTTAATAGGGATGTGGCCCTCGAATCCTTAAGAATATTTGAGATTCGAGAAAATGTTGATTTCAAGAGTAAAATCTTTCGATTTTTTCCCCCGATTTTTCAAGTGAAATTTGTTTTATAGCTCTATTACTACTTCTTGCTGGTGGAACAGAATAAAATATATTTATATGACGAACTTAACAACCCGGCCCCAGACCAGTAATTTAACACCCAACTGAATGTATAAATGTTATAATGAATGAAGTATAAGTTGGCTTGGTGCAGAAAATACATTTTGACTTTGGAAAATTTTTGGGTGGGAAATATCAATTTCCAGTAAGAAAAGGATGGGAAATTAAAAAAAAAAAAATTGTACACCTTATGCTTATATTTAATTTTTAGATTTATAATTTGATAGTGTAAGAGCATAATTATTTTAAGGCTTATTTCGGCAGGAGGTTATCCCACGCTTGTACATTTCCTTGGAAGTCAAGAGTATTGGGTTGCCATCCTTCTGAGAGTGGCATATAGCTCAAATAACTTGCATCCTGTTGACGAGCGAGCACGGTATGACCGATGGACCTTCCTGGCTGATGAAACTCGAGATCAGCAAGTTTGTGTGTGAGAATAACACACGGTTGTTGAATGTTGGAAGCCATGCTGAGTACATGTGTGACAATATCAGGCATGACTGATGAAAGGACGATATAAAATATAATTTGGTGGTTCACCCCGCAGAAGGGTCGATCGTGGGTCTACCGAAAGGTTGTGAGACCGTTATCGTGCCTGCTCCCTCATCACAGGAGGTCTATCCGGTTACTCATGTAGTAGTTTACTATCTGACTAGATTAATAAATATATCTTATTGGACTAACTTGGAAGTTTCATTATCCCCGAACCATCCATTCCAACCCCTACCGCTCGGGGTACATCCTAGCCATGTAAGTCCCTACGGTGACACAGTAGTGCTGTAGTAGGGTTGGCTACCAGGCATCCAGAAAAAACAAGTGACCTTACACAGTTTTGTCAGAAGTAGGATAGGGACATTACAATAGTAAGTCTTCTCATTCATTCCAATAAAATAACATTAAAATAATTTTATTTTAAAATTTAAGGCTTAGGGCCATTTTATTCCGATCAGGGTCAGAAAAAGAGACAACAAATTCTCTGACTAGGTTGAAATTTAGAGGTTTGAACAATAAATTTAAATTATATAGTCTCATAGAATTTTAAAAAAAATCTATAATCTTATACTTCTAGTAAGATGTTCATCCATTTGCTGGCATTATGTTACATCCTGTCGTGAGCCAGACCGTGTGACCTTGGACTTTGTTTTCTTATTGTAGAGACTAAATCTGCAAGTCGCATATTGAATGTGGGGAGTGCCATTTGATAAATAACAGTCTAAGGAGAGCTATCAAAATCACTGTATGGTGGCCTCACCACTTACGGTCGAACTGGGCTCCTCAGGCCACCGCGCGAGGTCCTTGAGTTTCGTACAAGTTCCCTCGTTTAGTTCAGTCTGTTTGATGTACCCATTGTATTGTAAACTATTATTTTTACTTAATTAAATATAACTCTTTGTACACTGCCTTGTAATTCACAAGCGTTCACCTCCCATGACCTACTCATTAAATAAGAGTGACCCGATATACTCGGGGGTAGCCATCCAGTCACAAAAGTCACTTAGACTCCCCAATTCCAAGGTAGCCAATAGTAAGAGCAGACACCATCGAGCCACCATGTGAAAAGGGAGGTTTTACATATATTAATTTATTTTTATATTATAAGTTTTCCAAATAAAAACTAAATAATATTTGGTCCAACACGTGGAAGGTAATGTTTTGAAGTAGAGGTTTGGAATGCTAACAAATATCAAGAAAGGAAGAAGCTACAAAAGTATGAAAGAAAATGCTTAGGACCGAGGAAATTGAAGGACATCCAGTTGACACTTGTCTCGGGGCAGATTCACAGATGAAGAAGAAAATAAAAAACCTAGGTCTAATCCAACTTTTATAAGTGTGTATTATAATCAAGCATTTTTGGTGTATACAGTATGTATGTATGTGTGTGTATATATATATATATATATACACACACACACACATACATACATACATGTTTGTGTGTATTACAGGTAGGTGCCGAATTAAAATCATAATTGGTCTACCAGTTTTGGGCAAAGCCCGATGTATCTTAATATTTATAGAGAATGATGCAAATAAAAAAAGGTAATGACAACCCATTACAATTTAATTACATTTAATTGAAGAACATAAAAGAATTTAAAACTACTGAATTAAATGTCTCTTCTGTAAGAAAAATGTAAAACTGTGTAAATTAAAATCATATGAAGTTGAATGATAATATTTATGTGATAAAGCTAATAAATTATAAATGATTAAAATATTTAATGATAAACATAAAAAAATAAATAAAAACTGCAAGTATGAAAAATTTAAATATAATAACAGTTCATTTGTTAGTGCACGAAAGAGACAAATGACACTTTGAATTGCCTTCTATGTTGTTTTCGTTGCATTTGCACCTTTTATTTTAATATTTCTACTTGGAAGAACAGTGACCTTACTGCTGCCCACATGTATGCAATTCATTTCTGCTTGCTTCTCTGAGACATATTTCTTTATTTTGAATGTCCTCTGCTTTCAAAAATGATTCTTTATAATCACTTATTTCAGCGGTTCCCAAACTGTGGTACGTGAAATTATTCCCAGTGGTAAGAAATGAGAAGCCAAACAAAACAAGAAAATTAAGGTCTTAAAAAGATAGGGCCTCATAAAATCTTATACATATATTACGACCAGGTCCAACTAAAACTTAAACCTATTTAGCCAGTAAGAGGAGAAGGGGAAGGGAGGGGGGGGGGGGACAACACTGATTCAAGCTTAAAGCCAGTGCATCCATGTAATGAGGTATTTGTTATTATATCCCTGGACACCATTAAACATGTACTAAGATAGTAAATATTCAAACTACATATATTGTTGGGGTGATATGCCATTCAGAAAGTTTGTGAACTGCTGACTTGTTTGATTTCTTGAAAAAGACAGATGATTGTACCGTTTAAAATACCTAATTTATAAGAACCTTCATCAGTCACTTCTAAAATCAGCCCCAGAATATTCTTTGCATCAATTTTAATTCTAGCTATGCTAGAAATTGAAATGTTCACGGTTGCTCCAATAAAAGGTTTTGGAAATGGCATGTTTCCGCGTGATAATTTTATTTTCTTTGGCTGTTTTTGCAGGCCTTCAAGAACTTTGGTCTTTAATTTTTCTTGTCGTTTCCTATGATGACATCTCACACAATACCATTTGCTGTCTTCTCTTACTGCACACGTTTCATGAAATGATTGAAAACATATGTTACATGCATCACTATCTTCATTGTGAAAACAGTTGGTGACCATCCCTGGCCTCATAGGTTAAAGTCAGGCATACTTAATAGTATCTAACACTGATAGTTCAAAGAGTTTTTAAACCGACAGCTTGCAGACTTATTGTTTCTTGTTAGAAGCTAATACGACATTTGACTTTTTGTCAATATAGTAATCATGTAGATTTGAAATTGATATGTATTTGTTTGGATTACTTTTGAAATAATAACATGCATACTATTTGGATTCACTTTTAAAAATACTAATAAGAGTAGCTTGGATTAGTGTGACTAAATGTTAGACTCACTGTCTAATTTTTGGGAGATACAAGGATGTTAAGGTTTAAATTTCGATTGGGTACACAGATTGTAATTTCTCATTAATAGTTTCCCAATATCCCTTAACACAAATGTGGATACATTTCTTCTAAATTATATCTTACTTATTCCCAACCCATTAATGTAATTTTAAAATATATGTATAGCCCAGGCGAGTAAGACATTTTGCAAGAAATATATATATAAGAAGAGTTAAGAAAATTATATATATCTTTTTTTTAAAGTACAATCTTATTACTCTATGGCATTAATAACTCGAAAGTTCATTGCTGCACTTACAAAACCATGCCACCCATCCCTATCTTGAGCTGGTTCTATCAAGTCCATCTCGCTACACCCAGGTTTATTCTAATGTTATCGTCCAATATTTGTTTAGGTCTTCCAATTGGGTTTGCCAGTCAATATTCTGAAAAAGGTTCTAGATTCTCAATTTATGCTGCCTGTCCTAACTACCATAATCTATGAGATTTGATTTACCATAACAATGGCTGGTGATGAGTACAGGGTATTTAACTCAACATTATGTAACCTCCTCCTCTTATCAGTATCCTCCTCCCTTTTTGAACCTAATAATATCTCTCTAAGCATATTGTTTTCAAACAATCTAATGTTTTTTTGTCATGTAAGGTAAGAGACCAAAAGTAAAGTTATTATTTTGTACATTCTGATTTTGACATTATTTTAAGCCAGACAAGATGTCCACCACTTACTGACCAAGTAATAGTATGGATTTCCCGACTGTATTTTTCCCCTTATTTCCATTTTAATACCGTTATTGCTATTTAAATTGGTTCCTTAATATTTAAACTCTACACCCATACCAATGATATGTTGTTCAAAGTAATCTTTAAATTGTCTTCCTCAACCAGTGTCCTTTGTGTGATCATATACTTAAATTTTTTCAGCATTCCCTTCTAAACCCATTTCCTAAATAGACCCTAAAAATTTTCTGCATTTCTTGCAACAGCTTCCCTAGTATTACTCTAAAAAGTAAATCATCTACATATCCTAATAGCTGCAATGTATCGTTTGATGTCAATCCTTTCATACTATTTAGAAGAAAATACAACATTTTTCTTTCAGACAAAATTGATTACATTTTACTAATGTTATTTTCTAGTTATTGATAATATCAATTGAAAGTTACATCTGCAGAGCACATGAATTTATGTATGAACACGTGAAAGTAGAGCTAGTAACTTTTCTAATTGCAAAACAAGAAAGGTCCTTTCTGCGAAAATTGGACAGTGATAGGTATGGTCTGATTTTGGTAGATGTTGGTTACTAAAGTTACTAAAACTATTTTAAAATATTTCTACAGCAAGTAATGTTATTTGCAGCTGTCAATGTTGGCCGCAAATAAATATAGGTATTTGAAATTTCTCTACTTTTCTTCCAACCAAAATCAGGGTATGGCTTACAAATGTGAGAATGTTAGTTCATTTAATCTTTATAAAGTTTTAATTTACTATTTAGCTCAAAGTAAACAAAATGTATTGTACTATGAACTAAAAATGTTAGTTCTTGAGTTGGGATGGGCCCTCAAATCCATAAGGATATTCGAGATTCAAGGATTCAACCAAATTTGAGATTCAAGACTCAGATCCAAAAAAAATATTTTATAAGTGAAATTTGTTTTAGGCCTATAATACTGGTTAATAGTGGTTCAGAACCAACGACAATTATATGATGCACTTAACAACCAGGTCCCCCCCAGACCAGTAATTCAATACTTAATCACTATTTGTATTTTGTATTATTTTATTATATTTATTTTTTATCTCATGTTTATAATTTTTCCCCAAGATTTGGATTTAGATTCAGGATTTGAAGGTAAATTGAAGATTTGGATTTGTAAAGTAGTGGATTCGACCCAACTCTAGTCTCGAGATTTTAATTGGGTTGTTAAAAAGATTACTAAATTTCTTTTCAATTTTGAAGTTATATTTTGTTACAATTACCTACATGGAAGAAGGTAGGCCTACTTTATTCCACATGATTACCGGTAGGCTACTAAAAAAGTTATTTTGGGCCTTGGTTTTGTCTCTAGCATCTAAATGGTTTACCATAGTCATATCTCTTTACATTTAGTATCAATAATTGATAATTCTGTTAAATATTAATGATATATGAATATACATTCATAAAAACAATAAAGACATTAAACAAAAATAAGAAACACCATGTTCGTTTTGTTTTAAAGATTTTTAGACTTGAAAAATGGATAATGTAGCTTAACGAAGCATAATTTTAGAAAAAATAAAATAAACTATGCAACAGAACAAAAACTATATATAAGTACAGGTACTAAATGACGACTTAATTGTTTAATACAAGCAATGCTGTTGCAGTAGTTTGCACCCCTGATTCTGTCCCGAGTTGTCGAGATTAGGCTTGTTTTGAATCTTACCAGGATGTAGTGGAGGGTAATTTTCCACAAGGAGATTTTCCCATCTTGTTTCCAGGCAAATGCTGGTGCTTTTTTTTATCTACTAATTTTTGCCATATGATATTGCATGGTTAGACATGAAAATAAAAAAGTGCTTCTCATTAAATCAAAAATGTAAATAAATGAATTGGTTAAAGAATCAATAAGATTTGCTAGAAATTATTTAAACGCACCCTCTGGACTCGTACTCCAAGATCATACAACCTCTTGACTATAAAATGGGAGTTGGTGTCACGAACCTGTCCTTTCAATATCTCATCACCAATAACTGTAAATGAAAAACCATTGCATTAGATATGTTAAAGTGTTTTACATGAAGTATTTAATGTGTACATTCTAAGCAGAGGGTTAAATCAATATAGTGACTTAGAAACTAATTTAACTTAAGAATATAGTAACACTCAACACTAAGCACACAACTTTAGTGCCAAGAGTAACAGGCACCCCACAGATGAAGTCAACCATAAATACATGCACCTTATTTGATGGGAGGGGGGGGGGGGGGAGCTAAGCAGTATGCTTATAATATTGATTTAAGGGCCTAACTCGATTTTTGGCAACATAAGTAATTTATAAGGCTTTGGCTTTAGACATGATGACTGAGTAATGTATCAGATTGTTACACATACTTTGGTGAATCCTGGAATGTAAAAACAAATGAGGAACTAGTGATTTGACCCGCTACAATGGGCATACGGTCTGAGGTGTCTTTTTTTTGGGGGAGATTTCGGTCAAGTCTATTGAGAATGGCTGCAATTCAATGTGATCTTTAGTTTGAGAATAATCATGAATCTAATATCCCTGCTAATCGTCAGTGAAATGAGCTCCTCTTAATGCCCCTTAATAGCACCAGCACTTGGACAAGGGGTCATCCATAAACCATATAACATTTTTTTTTTTTACCCTTTTGACTACCCCAACCTTCCCCATGTAGACATTTTGCCTGAGGCACACTCCCTCCTCCCCAACCTGTGTTTTAGCTTTTCACATTAAAAGTAAATGTCATTATTTAATAAGGAGGCTTTTGTGACACTAAAAGAGGAATCAGATTTAATACTATTCAGAAGTGAAGTTATAAGTACATTTACTAACGGCAAAAACATGAAAAATACCATAATATTATGTTTTCTTCATAATAATTTAAATAATTTAAGTATAACATCTGTGTTATGTAAAAGTATGATGAGCCCACCCTCCCTCTATGTAATGATAGAGCTCCCTTCCCCCAACAGTGCTACAAACAAATTTTAATATAACTTATTTTATTTATTTATCACCGTGTCTTACTACCTGTTTGGGTTATAAGCTAAAGTACTAATTATGCTAATGGGTTAGGGATTAGGAAGGTTGAATTTAGAGGAAGTGAAACCACATTTGCGTGGAGGAGAGCAGAAACACATTTAGGAAAAACAATTCTCAGTTCACCCGACCGAGATTCAAACCTTGATCTCCCCGTCCTGGGCAGTCTGGCTCTACATGAAACTAGCACGTTAGCCAACTATGCCACCGAGGCAGGTGATACAAACAAATATAGCCTTGACCTAATATACATATTTTTAAAATATAAAGTGCCAAAATGCCATATAGACAGGCACATAAGTTTGAGGAGATGAAAGAATAACAAAATAAATAATCAATCTTAGTTTAAAAGATGTGAAAACATTATCACACCACCCATGGGTTAGATGTAAAAAGGAGAGATCACAATTATTATGAAAATATTCACCTTTATGGTAATAAGAGACCATTTTTGTCTAGAAGACACATTTTTTTGGTGCTAGCTATGTACCTAGTTGCCTGTTTGGGCAATTTATGATATCTATGTTGTAAGGCAGTTTTTGAAGTAACCCATCAACATCGAAAATAAAGAATATGGGAAACCAATAAACCATCTGTACAAGTACAACTGTCCATGATTTGAGCAATGACCTAGCGAGACAACTTAGTTGTAAACAACATTTAGATGTAGCCTAAGTAGACAGAAATTTCTATATTTATATAATGTAGGTGTGGTTTTAAATACTGTATTCGACCTAAAAGCAGCCGGGAATGTGATAGCAGCCAGGGACTCTAATATTAGCTGGGCTAAAGAGTAAAATTGTTAATAGCAGCCGAGGATGTGATAGCAGCTGAGGATGTAATATCAGCTAAGGACTCCAATTGTAACTGGGCTAGAGAGTAAAATTGTTAATATTATTCAGGGTGGGGACATGATAGCAGCTGGGATGAAAATTAAAGTTGTTATTGATAGCTGGTGTCCTAATAATGGCCGGGTTGACCTAATTGTAGCTGGGACATAAGTATTCCAACAAATTTTCTTGGGTCTCACACTATGAAATTTTCCTTGTAGCCCTACCCCCTTTCTTGGTATTCAACTTCTCCGACTTCTACTCCAGGCTGAGCTACCTAGTAATCCCAAAATTTGCTTCATGGAAGGACCATACCACTCAAATAAAAAGTATGATCCCTTCTCACTACTTTTTATTGTAGCCATGGGCTAAGATTGAAGTCGAGGGGAAAAGTATAGTTGTTAGTAATAGCTATTAGGTAAGCATTTTGATGTATTGTAATATTTAAACGTCAGTGTGTGGAGAAAATAGATATATAGGGGGCTAGGGTATAATCACAGAATTATGGATGAATATTGCAGTTTGGAATGATATAATTTTCCATTCTGTTGGAAGCCTTGAGTTGAGAGGGAAGGAGGGGAGAGGGGGAGAGAGTGGGAGGGAGAGTGGGAGGGAGGGAGAGAGAGGGAAAGAATGATACAAAAATTTACATTTTTTTTTTACTTTCTTGCTATCTTATGGATAGAGAAAGTATTGTGATCGCCATACAAAATTAAACTCGAGATTTTGATGAATCTCAACGTTTTATGACCCCTCGAATCTTAAAAAGTGGTTTTTGAATTTTCGTCTGTATATCTATCAGTCAGTACCTCCAACCAGAGCCTAAACTATTTTACTGATCAGACTAAAACTTTGTATCTAGGGTTTTCAAAGGGTTGCCCCGAGGGTTTTTTGGAATTGAATATCTAACCCTAAAATTAAGGGTAGTTTACTGAGGGGCAAAAAGAGAAAATGTCAATTTTCTCATAATCGGCTCTAACAATTTTGATTAAATTTTATTTCTAAACCTTTATAAATGTTTTAAACAAAATGGCTTCTCTCAATAATTCGACAAAATGACTTTAAAGGCTTCGGTCAAGTGCGTAGATTATAATTTTTTTTCATATCTCTGAAAATATGAAATTATTTATCATTACAAATATGTAGATATATTTATAATACAAATATTTTATTCGAAGCATATTTTTATAAAACCAATAACTTTCAAGCTATACGCAACTATATATATTTTCTAACTTTTTGAACACTAAAGGTAAAGTATTGTGAACGTAAAAAAAATCTAACCTGAAATGTTGATGGATGTCGACATATCATGACCCCCCGAACCCTATTAAGTAGTTTTTGCAATGCTGTCTATGTGTCTGTTTAAACTTAAAATTAAGAGTAATTTAATAAAGGGCAGAAAGAGAAAAAATAGATTTTCTCAAAATCAGCTCTAAGATTTTGATTAAAATTAGTATCTAGGCGTTGATTAAGATTATAAATAAACAGGATATTTTAATTTTACCATGAATATGAATTTATGGTACTTTACAGAAGCTGACATTTCCATATCTCCACAACTATTTGAGAAACTAAATAACTTATCATTACAAAATTGTATTACTATTAAAAATAAAAAACTTTTATATGAAATATATATTTATAAAACCAACCGTTTCTGAGATATTGATAAATATATTAATACAATTTGTGAGTATTAGTTGTAAAGAAATACTACTTAAGTTTTCATGCAATAATTGTCCAATGCCATAGAGTAATTAAATATAAGTAAATCTCTCAAAAAGTTTATGTTATTTTTCCTTAAACCTTTAATAGAAATGTTTGTACAATTTTTATTGGTCAAAATTCATAAATGAGGAATTCAATAGCAGTATGATGAAGATGTGCAACACCTAATAAATGTTGAATATTTTATCTTGAAGTCAAAATTTTAAAACAAAGTGTTGGCTCTTGTGGACCCAATATTAATCTATTTTATCGGTCCAAACATACAAATGAGGACATTAATTAATTAAAAATTAAATTATAAAATTTAAAACAGGGACTCAAATTTTTTTTCACATAAATATAATGCAATTTATGCTTGAGTTTAATGGTGTATATTATTTCGTTTCACATATATTACAAGTTTTGAGTAAATATCTCCATTTTTAAACAATAGAGTGAGTAAGTCCATGCGGAGTTCCGTACCATTTATTTTAACTATTAGCATTTGATAACATTGCATATGAATACAAATTTGGCAATTTTAAAACACACTTACTAATAATTCCTGCAGTTCTATTTATAGGGTTTTGTCTTTGCATTTTTGAAGTTGATGATTTACAAAGCATAAGAGTTGTTTTCAAGAAACCTTGGTAAATCTTGTGAATAAGAGTAATCATAATTATTTAACATAGGCTTATGGTAAAAATTAGCTCATTAAAATGGGCTGGGTTGCCAAAGAACACTGTGCAGAACTGTGGTTTATCATTGAATTTTGAAACCACCATTCTGAAAAAAAGGAAGAAAAATGAAATCAAATCCAAGTTGATCAAAGAGAAACAAAATGTTGAACATTATTTTACCAAAATTATAATTTAAATTCAAAGATTGCACTTTAAACTCAAACACCCACATTTAACCATACTATATTTACCTCAATAACAACTATTTTATTATTTGAGTTTAAAACACTAACCCATACATAAATTTAAAAAATGTATAATAGGCCTAACTGACATACATTTTTCACAGATTTACCATCTTAGCCCAAAATCCTCTTTTAAGCAAATAAACCTCCTTGACGAGTTAAGATTTGGTTTAGTGAAAATTAGTATGAACAGATTTGTCATACTATTTTATAGGCCAAATTAAGACAAAATATATCCCCATCAGTGCATACGTAGGTTGTGGAGTCAACCTTGTTTGATCTGCCAGTGATAGTGAGGTCAGGTTCAAATCCTGGCAGGTGTACTAAGGATGGTTTAGCCTAAGTAGGTAGTTGTTCACTCTTTCCACACTAATGTGGATATCACTCTTTTAACCTCTATATCGTGGACATCCCTTCTGTATTAGTGAAAATTAAATGTGGATGGCCTGGACAGGGAAAGAGTTAGACTGGCAGATTCCAAGCAACCCAGGACTAATATATGAAGGCCCCTAGTGTGTATATATCCCAATGAAGCTATGTCAATTGAAGTCAAAATGGTGAGGTGAAGTATTTATATCTTTGTAATTAGTTAATTTAATCCTGAGGCCATTTCAACTACATTATTGAAATCCGTTTCTACTTTCTAATGATATGAATAAAAATTCTTCTCAATATTTAGACAATAGCTGGGTGTCTTTATGATATATTTAAGTGTATAAAATTATCCTCCACTTGCTACTTGAGTAGATCACTAAACAGATGATTTTACATTTGATTATAAACACCACCAAGAAACAATAATCAGGATGGTTTTAAATTTAATGCCATGTAATAATTATATGTTCAAAAATGATGTAGTCTTGGCACCTCAGACTTTTGATTAAAATTTCATAAAAAACAATAATATAGTATTGAATGAATATAATAATTATTTATGTTTAAAGTAGTTGAGGCAGTCCAAACAAAACCAGCCCTATGGGATATCTCTCAATGTCCCAGTTCATCTTTGTAAACATGAAAAAAAAAAGAATATTTAAGTTTAAAAAGCTGGATTCTAGTTGGAAAACAGTGCAACTATAACAAAAACAATACATAACAGCATTTTTAATAATAGTAAACACACCTATGCTCAAAGACATATTGATACTTTTGCCGGGATCACAATGAACTTAAAGTTCACTTAAGGTTAACTTAACGTAAAGGTTTTCCTAGTGTTTTTAAATCGAGGCGATCTCGATGCTGTTCACTTAATAGATGTCCTGGGAGGTCTTTCACGTTAAGTGACCAACTATGATATACAATAATTATATTTCACAACTCATGTTATTATTAAGTTGAAGTAGATCTAAGATTAAACTAAAATAGAAAGCATATTCTGAAAATTGAAAAATGACACCTGGACACGGGAATCGAACCCGGGACCTTTGGCTTAGTACGCCAATGCTCTTACCACTGAGCTATCCAGGATTCGTCCCGTGCCCATGGTCATTCTTCACTCAATTTTCAGAATATGATATCTAAGGGGTGCTATCCTCACTAAAATGCATGGATGATAGCTTCGGCTGATTCATTAAAATAGAAAGGTTGGATTTATCAAAAAGGTTTAATGGTAAACAGTTATTATATCGATAAAAAAACAGCAAACATTCACAAATCATAAACACTTTACAAATAGTACAAATCACAGATTAAAATACATACTCAAGAATGCAAATGTTTGGCTCGAGTTGTTACGTTAATTTATGTGAATCGTGATCACACATCTGTTTTCTTAAGTTAAGTGAACCTTAAGCGAATGCTATGTTAAGTTGATTGTGATCCCAGCATTAGATGCTTATGGTAGGCTAGTAAGGTTAGGTTCAGTCAGTTGTGTTAACTTGTGGTTAATAACGTAGTAATTACAATGATTAACTAAAAACACATTTTTTAAGTTTCCCCTATAGAATCTCATTAAGTTTATGTGAGTGAAACTTTATGTTAGTTCGTAGGATGATTTGTTCCAAGCAATGAGCAATGTGTAATTTTCTCATGTAGGTGAGTAAAGTATTATTATTATTATTATCGCTTCTTACTACCTGTTTGGGTTGTACGCACTTACACTAATGTATAATGGTAGGGTGAATGTGGGATGAAATGGAGGACCTACAGTTTAACGTAGGATCCGAACCACGGTGGAGGCCTGGCATTCCAAGGATTCACAAGTTGTGATTAATACACTACTTGTCAGCAGTGAAGGAAGGGTTTGGCAATCAGATAAATATGCGCCGGGACCGAGGAATTAATCCCGTACCACTAGCACAGAAGTCTGACACCTTACGCCTAGACCACCAGGTCACCTGTGAGTAAAGTAAACAGTCTAATCCACAAAATAATGTTTAATATTAATGATATTTCTGGGAACAAAGTGTGCTTATTGTGATTAATAATTATGTTTTGTAATGTTTTTGTTGGGTAATGACATTTAAAAAAAATAGAATGAAAAAGTATACCTACTAGTAGTAGACAGAGTTAGTTCAAACTTCAACGAGTTTGACTCTGATCAGGGAGTTGAATTTGAATCCGAGCTATTTGTAGGCTACTGGGGATAAATTTTCAATTCCTAACATTGTTTTTTCTTAATTTCTCATGGTGAATGCTGAAAATAAATAAGCTTAGTAGGCCTACCTACTGACGTTCGCTTTGTCTTTTTACCCTAACAGAGACAGACACAAATAAATCACCTTTTCTATAAGTCATAGGGCCAAGAGCTCTATACAACTTATTTATTCATAGTTTACACTAAAAATAAAGTCAAAATCGTTTTTATTATTTGGTTACTCTTGAAATTTCTTAATGACCCCAATGTATAAAGCCCACATTTGATTTTAAAAAATCTAAGAAGCTAGGGTTATTTAGCAGAACTAAGGGTATGTGAAATCTTAATTTATATTGTATGGGAAAGTAGAAATATTATATTTATAATGCAATTATTTTATCAGTGAAGATAAATAACTAATATATTCGTAAATACTTAGTAGTAATAAAACAAAATTACATTATTTTAGTAATAGTTTTTGGTAGGAAATTAAAAAAGATAAGGGTCTATTAAATTTAAAATAAATTCAACACCAAATTTTAAAAGAAAACAACTGTTTTGATGTTCATGTTTTATAAAAGAGTTTTTTTAAGAAAAAATCTCACTAATGCCAAGTGTCAAAAACACGGATGAATCGCAGCACCAGATAATTTGTACGTTAATGATAGATAACCCATGACGGGGAAGAACAAGGCTCATCTATAAATAAAATAATAATGTTATTAGCGTGTGATATTTTTGAAATAATAGAAATGGTTGATACAGTTTTAAAAAAATGAGTAATTAATAACATTCTAAGAAGAGATGATATAAATCCAGTACTTGTAAACGTATTTCTATATTTTAAAAATAAATAACCATTCACAGTGAATATGCTGCAAAAAGGTTTACAAGACATTTTATTTCAGTGGAAGCTTAATATTTGTTTTATGCGAAAAACCTTTAAAGTTATTTGGGAAAATTTTAGGTATGGTATTTCTAGTTTACATAATAATTGTATATTATTACTAACACAAACCTAGGAATATTAATAGATTAAATAGCTAAGCTATTACACTTGTTAGTTACGGTATTAGCTGCATATAAATATCATATTATTAAATTGAAAAATAGAAGTAAATGCGAAATTAATCGAAATAATAAAGACCTATTCTAATTGATATTTTTATTGGTAGAAAGATTACAAGAAACCCCAAATGAAAGATAACATTTGAAAAACTTCTTTAGAAAGTGTAGGAATATTCTGTTCTTAATCTTCTGTTGTTAAATTACTTCCCTATATATTTTACCCTATGGCATTTAGTCCTAATTGTGTTATACTTAAAGCACTCTCCTCCATTGAATTTAAATTAAATTTGGTTATACTTTTCCCTGAATACATCAGAGAGGTTTAGGTAGATAGATACCTGTCAGAACGATCAGAGTTAGTTACAAGGTCTCGAAACGTATCCTGGAGTGTGAATTACTCAATATCCGCATCACGAAATTTGCATACAAATCACACGCACACATAATTTTGTTGTTTAAGAACTTTTTTAATGTTGCTTAGTTTGTAATACACGAAAATAATAATCTTATTTGTTTTTTATTCCAGTTTGAAGGGAGTTATTATAAACCTGCTTGTTAAATAAACATGGTATAAATTAGGTAGGCCTAGTAGTTTATTTACTTTGCATAACATTTTATTCTACGAGTTCGTGCCTGCATTTCCATGCAACATAAATAGTAAGCCTATTTATTGACCATCATATAGGCCTTTTGTTTTTTACTTATTGTTTTCGAATTTTTTTTATTTTATTTTAACCTTTAAATTTTTTAGTTTGATCCGATGTTTTATATGCCTAGTATCAAATTTGTATTGACTTTGCTAATAATAATAGTATAACCGCACCCACGCAGAATTATGCGCTTAGGTTAAAATGGATTACTCAAAATCCTCTTTTCCCAAATTATAGGCCTGATACATTTCTATCCGTATACTACCAATTCTTTTAAAAAATAACTTTTTCAATGATTTTGACAAGACTCTAGCGTGATGAGTGAGTGTGGACCACGTAGATGGATCGTGTCTAGGAAAACATCAAACCAGACTGCCAGTCGTGGCGGCTAGCAGTAGGCTGATTGTTAACCTCCAATTAAGGTGGGATGTAGGGGACTCGAGAAAAGGTGTCTTTGCCGTTTTTATATAAAAACATTTTTTTAAGCCAAATAAATCAAATATTTCTTCAGTATAAACATCGAGTTTAATTTTCTTCACATTGTTTTTGTACGGAATTTAATGGCAACATATTCTCTTCATTTAAAAGGTTTATCATCCAATGCCATAGTGCTCACGACAAATATTCACCAAATATTGATATCACCATTAGAAGAAAACTAAACTATGTTTATACAAAAGCAATACTTTATTTATTTAGACCAACAAAAGTTTTGCTATAAAACTACAAAAACACAATTTCTCACGTCCCCTAAATTCCCACCACAATACTTCCCCTACACCAACGTTTGGAATCTGAGAGGCAACCCAGCCCTTCCCCATCTTCTACACTATATTGTTTTGACCATGTGCACATACAAGTAAGAAACAGACTCTCAACCTTACGGGGGTTTTGATGCGCTCCTTTTGTCAGCTTGAGCCCTTCAACACTGGGATTCGCTAGTGTCACTGCTGGGTGATGATAGGACTAACCGCAGCGATCCTAGTGTTGAAGGACTCAAGTTGCCAAAAGGAACGCAACCATTTTAACCTGGAAGTTGAGTGTCTGGGTATATTATTTGTCTGTGACCAGGTGTAATACACCCTGTTAGGCTAATTGTTTACCCCCTCTTGATACTTTCTCGCTTCACCATACACACATATCTAATCTACTATTTGTTCCTTTTTGATTTTTATATACACGCCTTGTATAACGAGCACAAGTGTAAAGATCATAAGAGGTGTACTGGCCCCCTTCCCACTCCATACCCAAAACATTATTACGATATAATATATATTTGAATTTTTCCCTATTGGAGTCTTTATAAAAATGCATAGCACCTATATATAGCCTCAATCATATTTTTGTTAACCCCAATGATAAACAAATTCCTTTTAGTTAAGCTTACACACTAATAGTATTACCTTATACATCAAGACATGTAAACAAACCAAATTAATAGATATTGTTGACATACATTTAAAAAAGTTATTTCTATAAGACTGAAGCCTCCATTCGAAGGCAGATTCACGACTGACCACCGCAGGTAAAGTGTGTTCATTATAACTTTTACCTGAATGACAGTTGAAAAATTATATGTTTAGGTTTTGGGTTGCAAACACTTCTACAAGATCACTGTTTTGTTATAAATGATAAGTTTTTAATTACATGTTATATTTTACATTTAAAATAACACAAACTTAAGTTTTCTCACACTATTTCACTATTTTTTAATACTTTTTTAAACCAGTCTGAAACAACATTTTAAACATAATTAAAAGTACTTATTCTTTGCGTATAGCCCGAATGGGTAGTAAGACGTGATGCTAATAATAATACTAATACTAATACTAATAATAATAATAATAATAATAATAATAATACTTATTCTTCGTTTTGGAATGTTATCGATAATGTGTAATATACTGCATATATTTATACTTTTTAATACTGGCATTGTATTTACTTGGAAAAGTTAATACTTGTAATTTTTTTAAACATATAATAAATTGTATTATGATTATTTTATCATATTTCTAAATATTTAATTAAATAAGATATATTCATCCATTGTGTGTGTGCGACATTTTAAATAACTTGTTTGCGTTATGATCAATCACATGGTTTAAATTTGTCGGTTGTCATTTTAAAGCAATATTTGTTAGAGCTTTTGTGAAAGGGCTGAAAATACATAAACGTGTTTAAGTGGAATAAAACTATAAATAAGCTTTGTGCCTATGCTCAAATAAATATAAATAATATTGGCTTAAATTACTTTGGTTTACTATTGCAGTGTTTTCATCACAACTATCCAAGGTGATAGATGTCAGCTGTTGGTGTAGGGATACAGTAGGAACTATTTGTAGAAACTTTTTGAGCGGTCATCCAAATAAACTCAAGTGGTGAACGTACTTTAGTACCTTCTGTCTAAAACGTCTGCTTCCTGACTTTAGGCAGCATCGTTAACGAAGTCCACCAACCTTGTGAGAGAACACGAAAACTATTCTCAGAGAAAAGAATTCCATTTTGATGGCGGATACTAAATATGTTTATCACTGACTACGGTATAACGGAAAACAAAATTTACTTAAATTTGCAAGTAATGAAATAGAAAGTTAGGAACGTGTGTAGTGTAAGTTTGTAAACTTTGTTGTTTGGATGTTTGTTAGTTACTAAGTTGGCAAACTTTAAGGAGTTTCTTCCTTTTTAAGTAGTTGCACAATAACTGTTCCAATTTATCAAGTTCCAAACAATTACGCGAGGCAAACTAAGGAATACTCTAAAACTTCCCAACCTCCTGAAACTCAGTCAGTGGAAGGTTAATATTTGGGAATGAGGTATTTCAAGTGTAGGCCTATTATTTGGTCTATTTAAGATGGTTAAGGATTAGATAATAAGAATAAATAAGAGGGACAAATATAGAATGTTACGAGAGAAGAAGATAGCTCACACGTTACACTTAAGAAGTAGACCTTCATTTTTACATCTAATTCGATTAAATATTTATTTAAAATGAGAATAAACTGGTGCCATACATTAGAATATAATTCTACTATTTATAAAATTATGTTAAAATTTCCTATACTTTTCTTTAAATTAATAATATATTACAGAATAAATATTAATGTTATTAGAAAATTCGGCTATCTGTATTTTATTTAAATTGAATCGTTTCCTTTACAATTCATAGCATAATTTTAAATAATTTATACACCCCCGATTGTTATTATTAGCTGATAAATACAAAATTTGTATTTATTATTATTATTTAATAATAATGTAAGGAATATTAATATGGCTAGCTGTTGCTGGAAAGGCCCTTGAAGGAAATCCTCATTATCTTTTGACGTAGCTTTCGTCCTTATAACCTGTATTTAGATACTCTTTTGTTTCTAGTATTCTTCTTTAGCTAATAAATATAATATATTTATTACTATATACTAATAATATTATTATTAGTTTTGGTGGGTAGTTTGAAAAATATATTCGATTAATCTTCATCATTTACTAATAGTTTTGTGAAGTAGGCCTAGCTGCATCCTTAAAAAAAATCCAAGTATATAATGTTAAGAATTAATAATATTATTATTAGTTTTGGTGGGTAGTTTGAAAAATATATTCGATTAATCTTCATCATTTACTAATAGTTTTGTGAAGTAGGCCTAGCTGCATACTTAAAAAAAATCTAAGTATATAATGTTAAGAATTACCATATGTTATGTTTTTATCGTTACTCCTTGTATCTGAAGTTGAAATATATACAAAAAAATCTATCCTAAGATTTAAAGTTGATAATTTTCCTTGTTGATCAAGCTAGACAGAATACATGAATAGTCAATAAAGCGTTATTTTCATAGATAATAACCGTTTTCACGCTGTTTAAGACGTAGATACTATGTCTCGTTTTGTATGTGAAAAAAAAAATACCTCCTAGATTCTAGATCAATTGCTTACTTACTCTACGGCATCGAAAGTTCAATGCCGTATACACAAAACAGAGCCATCTATCTTTACCTTGAACCAGTCATATCCAGTTTACCTCATTACACCCTATCTCTTTCAGGTCAATTCTAATGTTAATATCCTCTTATTTGCGTCAAGGTCTTCACAATGTTTTCTTCCTGAAGGTTTGCCAGTCAGTACCTTGAACACGGTTCTATAATATCCTATTCGCGCTGCATATCCTGCCCACGTAATCTACGAGACTTGACTATCCTAACAATGTTATTATCCTAACAGATTATGTAACTCATCATTATGTAACCTCCAACACTCCTCAGTAGCCTCATCCTTTTTTGGACCAAATATCTTTCTAAGAACCTTGTTTTCAAACATCCTAAACATTCCCCCCACCACCCCTTGTAAGTTAAGAGACCACGTCTCACACTCGTAAAGAACCACTGGTAAAATTAATGTGCTGTATATTCTGAAAGCAACTGAAATGTCCACAACTTGCTGCTCGAGTAATAGCATACATTTCCCGACTGTATTTTTTTTCCTAATTTCCAATCTAAGATCGTTATTGCTTGTTAAAATTGTTCCCAAATATTTAAACTTATTAACACTATCAAATGATATGTTTTTTGTAATACTCTCCAAATTATCGACCCCAATTTGTGTTCTCTGTGTGATAATATACCTAATACCTCTGACAAGATATCTTGTGAATGTGGGGAGTGCCAGGCCTCCACCGTGGTTCGGATTCCACGTTAAACTGTAGGTCCTTCATTTCATCTAACAATCACCCTACCATTACACATTAGCGTAAGTGCGTATAACCCGAACGGGTAGTAAGACGCGGTGCTAATAATAATAATAATAATAATAATAATAATAATAATAATAATAATAATAATAATAATAATATACCTAATATTTTCAGCGTTTACTTCTAAACTTATTTCCTTACTAGCCTCTAGTAAATTGTTTGTATTTCTTTTAACAGCTTCCTTACTATTGATGATGATTTTTCAATTTTCAGAATATTATATATAGATGGAGTAATCTTCACTAAAATGCATAAATAATAGCTTTGACTATTTGATTCATTAATATACAATCCCGTTCAGATATTATAATTGTACAAGTGGCAGCATTAAGCTAAGTACCAAGTTGAAGGTGGCTGCGTTATATGATAGCGCGTGAATACAGCCGAGATTTACACACGTCCATAATAGACTCTGCCTTAAAATATGAGTGAAGAATGACCATGGACATGGGACGAATCCTGGATAGCTCAGTTGTTAAAGCATTGGCATACTAAACCAAAGGTCCCGTGTTTGATTCCCATGTCCAAGTGTCATTTTTAAATTTTCAGAATATGATATCTAGATGGAGTATTCCTTACTATTGCCTAACAGAGATAAATCATCTGCGTATCCTAATAGCTGCATTGGACCATTTAATTTCAACCTTCCCCTTGAAATGGGATACTAAACGAATATAATTTTGAGTGATCTCTCCTCAATATTAAAACAGACATCCATATTGAAAAACTATGAGCATTCCGTTAACCGTGAAAGGTAACAAGCTTATCTTGATATGTTTGCCTATATGTAGTATGACGTATATGATAGGGCCATGGTGTAGTCAGTGAAAGTAAGATTATACTGATAGTAAATAGAGTGTACATAAAACATGTAAAAAAACAGTTATACAGTCAAATATTTATTGAAATAGTTTCCCCTCCAAACTGTATATTTACAAAGTTATAGTTGAATTGTTGAAGTTAAATCCAGTTAGAATCTAGCCTACTTATATATATGTATATATATAAATAATATATATATAATATATATATATATAAATAATATTATATATATATATATTATATTATATATATGTATATATATATAAATAATATATATATAATATATATATATAAATAATATATTATATATATTATATATAATATATATTATATATATTATATATATAATATATATAATATATATATAATAGATATTATATAATATATATATATAATATATATATATATGAATCGTTGGCATATATATATATATATATAATATATATATATGAATCGTTGGCATATATATATATATATATATATATATAATATATATATATATGAATCGTTGGCATATATATATATATATATATATATATATATATATATATAATATATATATATATATATATATGCCAACGATTCACTGGCTGTGGTTAAATTAACTCGCTGTTTTCAATCAAACTTTATTTAGGTGAAGATATAGGGGATGAGAGAAAAGGTCAGTGTTTTTGTAATTTCTATTGCAGGACTTTTTCTTTTGGGTCAAAATAAAAGAAATATTGCTTCAGTACAAAGCATGAAGTTTAATTTTCTTCACATGGTGACCTCAACAGTTCTTGGATATCAGTCATGCATATAGTGGCATTAGATGACCAACTTTTTACATGAAGAGAAAAGTTGTATTAAAATTATCGGACACCATTGACAGATATTCATGAAATTTTGACACCATCATGTGAATAACATTAAACTATGTGTTTCTACTGGGCCAATATTTTATTTATCTGTGCCTAAAATAGGTTTTGCTATACAAACTGCAAAAATAATGGCCTTTCATAGTGTCCCTTTCCACCCCACCTTAATATATTAAACTAGTCTAGATTTTAGAGTATACACATAAACTTAGAGTAAATTTTTATTTTTCATTACTACCAATACATTTAACAAAAGTATGCAGATTTGAGGAGGACAGTTAAAAATAAAGGCAGCCGCTTCAGCGGGAAAAGAAGATGGGAACAATACAGATTAAAAACCGTACACACTACACCTGGCCGGGACTCGAATATCGATCTCCCCACCAAAGGGGTCTCTTAGTTAATGAGAGTCTTAAAGGTAATAAAGAAGCTGTTTGTTGTTTGAATACGGTGGAGTATTAGTGCAGTTTTAACATGTAGGCCTTAATTCCACTCATGCTCTGACATCATTTCTTGGAAGAATGACCAAATACTTCTTTTAACAGTAACATTTTATCGATAAAACTCTACTAACATTACACCAGGGATTAAGCTACATAATCTCGTTCTTGCTTACGTACCATTTTAAAGCCTTAGCCCAATCATATACCAGATTAAGCAAGATGTCAAAAGATCTATTAGAGGATGAGTCCACACATAAATAATACATTCACCTTGGTATCATCTGGAATCGAAGGGAAATATCATGGACTCCGAATCGAGTTGGCTGTAGGAGCGATCAATGTTGAACCAAGTGATTAAAAGGTAGTAAATGCTTTTACTTGAAAATTAATAAGTAAATACTTAGGTTTGAAAGAGTAAAATTTCAAGTAAACTTTTTACCTCAAATGTTTACTTATTTTTCCAGTAAACACTACCTATTAAAAGTAAGCTCTTATTAACGTAAAATTAAGTAATTGCTTTCAATTAAGGATAGTTATCATGAATCAAGTGATTAAGTAATCAACAAAATTTTAAAACTAAATTGTAATTTAAATTTAAGTAGTCAAGCGTGTACACCTTGGCAAGTGTATTTAGTATATTAGTTCGTGATGGACGACCAAGAACGAACAGAATAGATCCAAACGACTGTGGGAGAGAAAATGGATAAGTAGGAGAAATGAGCTCGGTGCAAGTACAGTTTTGTTTAATGAACTAGTAGGAGAAGACAAAATTGAATATTTCTACGCATTGTGGATGTCTGAAGAATCTTTTAATTACCTACAGTCTAAAGTCGAACTCATGATTGTTAAAAAAGATAAAGTAATGCAATGTGCCTTATCATCAAAGTTAAAAATTCACCTTGTATTATATATTCTTGCAACCGGAAATAGTATTAGAAGACCATCCCACTTCTTCAGGGTATTTAACTCTATAATAAATTATAACTAATGTTACCTGGTGATGGTGAAGCTATAAAGAAAGGATTGCAATTTTTTAGAGAGGTAAGTAAAACAAATAAATTTAATTACTTATCATTTATTAGACAAACACCAAACTAAGCTAAACGATTGTTACAAATCAAGTGAAAAATAAATTATTATAGATTCTTGTCCCTGATTGAATGAAGCTAACGCTTATGCTAGAGTATCATCAGTCTCTGAAATTATGTGTGGTGGGAGTGGACCATATGTTACGATATTTTGATTTTGTGGAGATAATATAGACGTTGTTGTTGGTGGTGGTGACCTGGTGGTCCAGGGGTAAGGTGTCAGACTTCTGTGCTGGAGGTCCGGGGTTCAATTCTCTGTCACAGCACAGGTTTATCTGATTGCCAAACCCTTCCTTCACCTCTGACAAGACGTGTATTAATCACAACTTGTGAATGTGAGGAATACCAGGCCTCCATCGTGGTTCGGACCCCACGTTAAACTGTAGTTCCTCCATTTCATCTCACAATCACCCTTCCATTACTCATTAGCGTAAGTGCGTATAGCTCGAACGGATAGTAAGACGCGGTGCTAATAATAATGTTGTTGTTGTTGGAGGTGAAAGCGCCTCTTATTCAGATGTTGGTGTGGGTAAGATTAGGGTTTGTGTCTGAGAAATCAGTGGAGATGAAGACACTACATTATAGTTTTCAGCTAGGTTTGCTGACTGTGTGAGCCACGATGGAGAGGAGATGGATTTTGAGAATCTACATAATACGTTGGCAAAGGTGATGGAGTATAGTGGGCAGTTGGTTGCATTGGAGAAGGTGATGGAGTATAATGGGAAGTTAGTTGCGTTGGAGAAAGTGATTGAGTATAATGGGCAGTTAGTTGCGTTGGAGAAGGTGATGGAGTATAATGGGCAGTTAGTTGCGTTGGAGAAGGTGATGGAGTATAATGGGCAGTTGGTTGCATTGGAGAAGGTGATGGAGTATAATGGGCAGTTGGTTGCATTGGAGAAGGTGATGGAGTATAATGGGCAGTTAGTTGCGTTGGAGAAGGTGATTGAGTATAATGGGCAGTTGGTTGCATTGGAGAAGATGATGGAGTATAATGGGCAGTTGGTTGCATTGGAGAAGGTGATGGAGTATAATGGGCAGTTAGTTGCGTTGGAGAAGCTGATGGAGTATAATGGGCAGTTAGTTGCGTTGGAGAAGGTGATGGAGTATAATGGGCAGTTAGTTGCGTTGGAGAAGGTGATGGAGTATAATGGGCAGTTGGTTGCATTGGAGAAGGTGATGGAGTATAATGGGCAGTTGGCCGCATTGGAGAAGATGATGGAATATAATGGGCAGTCGGTTGCATTGGAGAAGGTGATTGAGTATAATGGGCAGTTGGTTGCATTGGAGAAGATGATGGAGTATAATTGGAAGTTGGTTGCGTTGGAGAAGGCGATGGAGTATATTGGGAAGTTGATTGCATTGGAGAAGGTGATGGAGTATAGTGGGCAGTTGGTTGCATTGGAGAAGATGATGGAGTATAATGGGAAGTTGGTTGCATTGAAGAAGGTGATGGAGTATAATGGACAGTCGATTGCATTGGAAAAGGTGATGGAGTATAATGGGCAGTTGGTTGCATTGGAGAATATGATGGAGTATAGTGGGAAGTTGGTTGCATTGGAGAAGGTGATGGAGTATAATGGGCAGTCGGTTGCATTGGAGAAGGTGATGGAGTATAATGGGCAATTGGTTGCATTGGAGAATATGATGGAGTATAGTGGGCAGTCGGTTGCATTGGAGAAGATGATGGAGTATAATGGGCAGTCGATTGCATTGGAGAAGGTGATGGAGTATAATGGACAGTTGGTTGCATTGGAGAAGATGATGGAGTATAGTGGGCAGTTGGTTGCAATAGAGAAGATGATGGAGTATAATGGGCAGTCGATTGCATTGGAGAAGGTGATGGAGTATAATGGGCAGTCGGTTGCATTGGAGAAGATGATTGAGTATAATGGGCTGTCGGTTGCATTGGAGAAGGTGATGTAATATAATGGGCAGTCGGTTGCATTGGAGAAGGTGATGTATTATAATGGGCAGTCGGTTGCATTGGAGAAGGTGATGTAATATAATGGGCAGTCGGTTGCATTGGAGAAGGTGATGTAATATAATGGGCACTCGGTTGCATTGGAGAAGATGATGGAGTATAATGGGCAGTCGGTTGCATTGGAGAAGGTGATGGATTATAATGGGCAGTCGGTTGCATTGGAGAAGGTGTCCTCCTGCTGTTAATTATATGAAATTGACACAAATAGTTTTGAATATGATGTTGAGCTTGTATTGCCAGTGTTAAAGGCATAGTCTTTAGCTGACTTGCAACACTTTTAGCAAAGAAGTCGGCGTCACCTACTTTATAAGCCAGTACATTTAATTCCCGTAGTTTTCTTTTACGTGTAGAAGTAGGTGGTGTTTGAGGCACAAATTGTTGTTCCTGGTGTTTTGTTTCTGTCTGACTAGTTTCATAACTTTGTTCAGTACTATTTTCTTCAATATACTCCTGAAAAGATTTTAATATATATTTTTGTATTGAGACTCAAGAATTTGTCAAAATATGAAAACAAAAAATTAAAAAAACTCTACAATATGGCCAAGCTTTCGATTTATTCTTAAAATAATCTTCAGGGCTTATTGCATTTGTTATTTCCATTTAATTATTAAAAAAACAAATGTTTAAAAAAAACATTAAACCGAATGCGACCTGTCGATAGTTAAAAAGTGTATATATACATATATATAATTTTTTTTTTATATATCCACCTTCTTCTTATTGTTCTGAAACAATATTTTTGGTCATTTATTTCAATAGATTTCTTAGTCAAAATTTTTATTTTCCTTCTTTTTACTGCGGAAAGTTTCTCCAAAACAAGAAAAATGTATACTTCTAATTTCTTTTGTGGCAATAAATGGATTGAGGGTGTTATGTGTTGTCTTATATAATTTTTTTCTTATGAGTAGCCTATATGAAAAGTGGGAAAAAACCTAATAAACTAATAAATTGTAATAAATGCTTGTTTACAGGTACCTGCAAGTACTGAAGACTGGGAAGGAATGGAATAAGGATCTCTAAGAAAATGGAATATTCCCGGTTGTTGTTGTGCTATCGATGGGAAACGCGCTATGCTCAAAGCACCACCAGATGCTGGAAGTTATTATTTTAACTACAAACATAGCAACAGCATAGTACTAATGGCTTTAGTAGATGACGACTATTGTTTCAGTTACATAGATGTAGGCTGTAATGGAAGAATTTCAGATGGAGGGTTTTCAGTAACTGCAGCCAAAGTACAGCCTTGGAAAATAATTTGCTTTCAGATAAACATGTTATAGTTATTGATAATGCTTTTCCATTCAAGTGTATTATTATAGTCTATCTCGAGAACGACGCATAGTCGAAAATGTATTCGGAATATTAGTTTCTCGGTTGAGGATATTCGAAACACCTATCACCGTCCGACCTGATAAAGCTGATATGATTGTGAAAGCCTGTCGTGCATTACAAAATTGGCTTCGTCAAACAAAGAGTAACGTCAACGCTCCGATAGTAGACTTTGAAGATACTCTCAATGGTCGCATTGTTCCTGGAAGTTGGAGGGATGTACCGTCAGAAGGACTGGATGATCTACCTGGGACTATCCAAAACCATTCGTCTCGAGACGCACGCATGGTTCGTTATTTTGTAGGTGAAGTTTCAGTTAGTTGGCAGAGTAGAATGATAGATTAATGAGTATGACATGTAAAAAATATTCTATCTATTTGAAATCAATATTGATGATATTTTAACCTACTACCTTTTGATTAAGTTTATATTATTTCATAGATAGCCTATTGATTGATATTAATAGCTATACAATATTATATAAACATATTTTGTAATAAGACTTTACTCACCGTATTATCTTGTGTTGTTCTTGTCTCTCAAATGCTTACAGATTTTAATGCTTAATGCAACACATCAAACCATCTTAAATTTGACTTGTATATTTCGTCAGTGCCTGGACCCGATTCTGTCGAATCTTATGTTTTTTTTTCAATTCTTGAGAGTAAGTTGATCGGATACTCTTGATTTTCAAATCGCCTTCCTTTATCCCTAAATTAGGGATCGCCATAGCCTCGGCTGTATCACAAATTGCTCTCTCTTTTGATTTTTTTTATTGCGATAATTTGTACTTTTGAAATTCCACAGGCACGCATGGCGCAAATATTGGCGAACAAACTTTATAGTCGTGTCTTACATCCACCTAGACATTTTCCTTGATAAATCCACGGACATTTATGAGCTTTACTGTACTAAATACAATTTTTGTGTAGTACACACGTGTCAAGTGATAAAGCCACGCCCACCAGAGACTGCGCGCGCACTTCTAATTAATAAAAAAATAGACTGGATTCTATTCTACTTGTCGACTTAGACACTTAATCGTTAACTTACAACTTTATAATTAGTACATGGCTTACATGCTCGGGATCTCTTAAATTTAAGTTAATATTTACTTAATTACTTATTCACTTAATACGTGTAAACCAGCAATCACACGCTTATACTTTATTCCAAATAAGTATAAGTTTCTACTACTTTGTATTCACTTTGCTCATTATCAAGACTTGTCTACATCTTGGCATGTAATTACACAACTATACCCTAGCTAAACGAACACAAGTATGAGTAAGAATAAAACCTTAAATAAGTATTGGAAGGTGTCAAAATCAACATAATTGTCATAAAATGTGCTGGAAGGAGGAAGAAAGCAGAATAAGAAGAAAAGAAGCACCCTGAAAGAGAAATGAGCCAAGAAAATGTGTCACTTAGAAAAAGAAGCCTGAACCTATTACAACGTAAAGTTTTTTAGTACATTTTAGAAGAAAAATAAAACAATATGTGTAACCCTAGTAAAACATTTTGGTACAAAACTCTACCAGAGAAAATATGCAGTAAAATGAAAAATAAAATAACGAAAAAAAGTAAAGTTAACTATTTTATGTTAGAGTATAAATTATAGTTTTTCTTGTCTTTCCAATTATTGAAACTTTATATCAATGGCGGTTCGTGTGACCAATTTGGCGCACTCATAAAGTTCACGTCTAAAACAAGAATGTTTTGTATGTATTCTTTGTATACGTGCACTGTTTGTTTGATTATATTTCCTCCTAATACTTTGAAAATAATGGCTCAAAAAGTAATAACAGCCAAATGTATAATTTAGAACACTTTTTGAGCTCGTAAAGTGTTACATAGAGAAATTAAATAGTTTTTTTTATCCCCTTCACACAAACACAAACCTCGTGCAATACTAATATGTTTGGGACACGGGCGTCGTTAGGAAGGGTATAGGGGGACCAACCACCCCCTTCACAATAATCTCAAAAGGGACGCTATTGGTGCCATAAAAGAAACAGCGAAATGTTTTAATAAGCACAGTGAAATTACATGTTTAGAGCAATGCGTGAGGATTTAAATAGGTCTAGGTTTATATCCAAGTACTGGCGGCCGGGGTTCAATCCCAGGTCCCGGCAAAGATTTATCTGATTACCAAACCCTTCCTTCACCTCTGACAAGACATCTTGTGAATGTGGGGAATGCCAGGCCTCCACCGTGGTTCGGATTCCACGTTAAACTGTAGGTCCTTCATTTCATCTCACTATCACCCTACCATTACACATTAGCGTAAGTGCGTATAACCCAAACGGGTAGTAAGACGCGGTGATAATAATAATATATCCAAGTATATAACATAATTAATGGTGAATAACAGCGTATAACCCGAATGAACAGTAGGCCGCGGTGGTAGAAAAAAAATATTGAATAACCTGCTTTGGAGGCCGCATGGTCTAAACTAAAGCGTCACTCTCTTGTTTGACTAGACAGTCGATGACAGGGAGATTGTGGTTCGAGCCCCGGTTGAGTGTACTGAGTTTTTTCCTTGATGAGTTTCTAATCTTTATCTACACAAATGTGGATACACTTCCTATAAATTCAACCTTCATCATCTATAGATCATTTGCGTAATTAGTAGCTTACATGTGTGTATAATCTGAAGAGGTAGTAAGACGTAGTGCTAAAAAAATTAGTGAATAGTCCATAGCGTACAGTGCACAATTAATATTAAACGTATAGATGGCTTACAACTAAACTTTATGATTAAAGTCTTATTTAAATTGTTTTTATCCATGGAAATTTCCCTAATCTCTTTGCTCTACTAGATAAGGTATTTAAAAATAGCTTACTTCATCCTAGGGCTCACTTGAAAATTACATTATTTAAAGGGTATCTTTTGAAACGTGTAATTAACCTAATTTGAGTGGTGCTTGTACTATTAAATACAATTTTATTTTTATTTAGTTTTGATTTTATTACTGTAATTGGTGGCCTGATGGTCTAAGGGTAAGGTGTCAGACTTCTGTACTGGCGGCCGGGGTTCAATCCCAGGTACCGGCACAGATTTATCTGATTTCCAAACCCTTCCTACACCTCTGACAAGACTTCTTGTGAATGTGGGGAATGCCAGGCCGCCACCGTGGTTCGGATTCCACGTTAAACTGTAGGTCCTTCATTTCATCTCACAATCACCCTACCATTACACATTAGCGTAAGTGCGTATAACCCGAACGGGTAGTAAGACGCGGTGCTAATAATAATAATATTACTGTAATCAATATTCTGGTGAAACTACTTCTCAAAAACATAAAACAAAACGAAATGTTTCCCCATTATTTCCAATAACATTCACAATAGTCAGTAGTCATTGACGTCAGTAATAAACAAGTATGGCTACCACCAATTCGCTTACAAGGTTAAAACGTGTCACACCAAGAGAAATCTTGACACTTACAAGGTTATAACATGCCACGTCAATTGCAATCTTACCACTTACGAGGTCAGAAAGTGCCACGTCTAGTAAAATCTTGCCACTTACAAGGCCAGAACGTGCCATGTCAAATCAAATCTTGCCACTTACGAGGGTAAAACATGTCGCGTCATTCCGAGAGAAAATCTCGTGTGCTTACAAAATAGATCGTACATCGTACGACTCTCGCTATGACTGGTCTTTCATGTGTTTGGAAAGTACACGTAACATAATAATAGTAATAATAATAACAATAAAATAGTTGCACCCACATTTTAATCATTACATCACAGAGAAACATTTTATCCACACGTCTACTTTTGTGGAAAACTCCGAACATATACGATACTAAATAATTTATCTTTAAGAGTTGGTCGAATCTATCCCCGAGAGATAGAGCTTCATTTGTACAAGGAAACATTAATTTCTCCTTGAAGTGTACCTTTGGGAAGACTGCAGTGATAGGGTACAAGGGAAGGTGTAGGAAGGGGAAGGAGATTGGATTTTGAGCAGTAGTGCACCAGTTACATGGAGCGTTTTTATCGTCCATTGCGATGACTAATTTATGAAGTAATTTAGAGGTTTATAAGCCACTCTTTTATTGGGCACTATTTTGTTGGATAAAAAAAAAGGGGAGTCAGTTTAAACTATATAGTGTTCACTGATGTTACATGCTAGACTGCTATTGTGGAACAAAAAGTGATTCATCTAGTTGTTATTGTTGTTTTTATTTCGATTTCATATCAACAGTAGTCACGAGGTTTGAATATTGACCGGGCCCGCTTTGGGTGGTTTTATAATCCTCTCTCTCTGCTAATATGGGCACACATTATCTAAACTACCCTCTTCATCCCTACTGCTTGGAATAATACGTTAATATCCTGGATGTTAATGAATAAAAATGTTGTAAATTCAGCGTACGATATCTAAGTGACAGCTAGTACAAGGTTCTTTATTGCAGTTTGAGCCATTATTCGCAAGGTTAAGTAGCACCTAAACTATATCAAATTAGAACATTCAACATCCATCTGCCCACTTTTTGATAGTTATTCGTTGTAAAATTCTGACCTAACTATGGCAATCACAAACCAATCATGGAAATTAATATATTTAAATAAATTAAAAAATTGAAACAAAATATTACCTTGTTCACAAACTGAGTTCACAAACAAACTAAATCCATCAACAGTGCATTCCTTACCAATGCATGATCATAAAATAAGATAAACGAACTAAAAATCATTGTTACACAAACACGTTGTAAAAAAAAAGCATAACAGTTAATCGAAAAGTAGATTATAAATAAATAATAAATTCTGTTACAGAAATAAATTGAATAATAAGCATCATGGTTTTCAAAAGTAATGTTACCAAAATCTGTTTATTTTAATAACTATGTCACTGCTGTCCAATGTCGGCGTTAATTTATCATTCGATTATTGGCTTTGTCTATAGCAGAGATAAGTTTTCATTCCCCGTCTCCTATTTTCAAATTCCAAACATTACAGCCTCTGTAGTTATTGTGAGGTGATCCTTTTACAAATTTTCTTTCATGCCGAAAAGAAAATCTAATGATAATATTTGGAAACATTTAAAGCTAATAACACCTTTAATTCAGTTCCTAAATTTTCATTTTTAAATCACATCAAAATTTTTTTTATCTAAATTAGTTGTATAAATTTCAAGCTCTTCTATTTACGGGCTTAAATTTTGAAATTCGATATGTTGAGACGACAGTCGGCTATAGGAAAAGGTTTATTACTTACATGTCAAACCTACATTTATATCACAACAAATGATGTTTTTTTATAATAGTTTTAGTAATCTCGAGGAGACCCCTCTTACTTATTTACTGATTATAAGTTTTAAAATCTAAGAAACATAACTTAGTGGTTGTTTGGAGTGTTTCTTAAACCCATCTGACAAATTTCAATCATATATATCACACTGAAAAGCATTTTTATTTTTGTTTTGCGATATTAAAAAAAACAACTTTCACCCGTTCCCTTTCTAAATAGTAAATAATTAACACTTATTTTGTTATTTAGTTGCTATGTTGTTCTATATTCCTGGCAAATTTAGATTTTACTGACTCACCCAATTCTTCTTTTCTTTTTACTTAACGCTCCTCCACCCCTATTTTCTCCATTTAAGATCTTCACTATTTTATAGTTATTTCGAGTGGTCTTTATACCTTTTTGCCAAATTTCAGTGCTCTACCACACAGAAAATAGACGTTTCTATTATTCTTGGAAGTTTTAACCCTCCTCTCCCACTTGAACAACTTCTATTTAAAAAAATATAATTTTAAGATGAATAGACGAATATGGTTATCTGGAGTTGTCCGTTTACCTGTCTGCTAGAATAAAATTTTCTACCGCACCTAAAGGTGCTATTTTCGATTCATACCCCTTCCGCTTCCCCTGAAGGCAGAAATTTGCGTGGATAAAAAGTGGGGAACACTTTAGGAAAAAACCTCAGTACACCCGACCGGGATCGAACCATGATATCCCCATTATTGGCAGTCTAGTCTATTGCAAGAGTAGCACCTTAGAACATGCGGCCACCGAAGCTGGTGGAAAGTGCTTAATAAAGTTATAATTCCATTCATAACCCAATCATAAACTTGACTTATAGGAATAGTCATATCGATTAAAAATATTTATGACAACTTTTTTTTATGATATAATGGTAATAATAATAATAATAATAATAATAATAATGATAATCATAATAATTATTATAAAAATAATAATAATAAATATTCCCAAAAATATAATTAAAATAAAATTTAATATTAAAAAATAAATATTATTACTATAGAAAATAGAAATACCGAGTCCTATCATCAATGTTTTTTAATAATGTAAAAACTCTTTAAAGCACAGAATTAATCAATACTAATATTTTACTGTAAGCCTTTTGACTGCCTAGAGTGACAGCAGTTACTAACTATATGGTAATATTTTTAGGCTTATGTATTCATGAAAATAGATTTGGTAACTTAGGTTAGTTGTCACTTACATACACTCTTATAATAGATAGATAGTCTTGTCCCCTTGTTGGTGTGTGGGGTAGAGTTGACTGACCCTGTTGTGAGAGGGAGAATAGTTTCCACCGTTTTTAAATAGTTCCACTAATACTATTCCACCAATGAGGAGGCTCTAGGAATGACATGTAAAATGTAATCTAATTTATACTCTCTTCAAATATATCACGTACGTTTAAAAAAAAACCCAATATGTGTTGTACACATTCGTCTGCGTAAATATATAAAAATTTTGTAAAAGAGACATTTGAATACTACACGGAAAAAAAAAGAAGAGAGAAATGTTTCATATTTTCTTTCATTTCATTCTCCCTCTTTTTCCTAAAATGGAAAGCACTCTTTTGAATTGAATATTTTGGGACTAAGGGGCATGATGAGACCCATATCTTGGGAGGTGGAGGATAAAAGATGCAGGGGGAAAAAAAAGAAGAAGAAGGGAATATCAAGGTGTATTTTATGGCAGAAAGTTGAGTAAAATTCACTTTTAAAATGAAAGAATAAGGAATGAAGACAATCATACAATGGAGAGGGAGGAAGGTATGAAGAGAAATAAAATGTGAATACTTTTGGTACCTGTTGTTTCCAAAGTTGGTCTACGAGCCTCATTCTCTTTTTCAAACGGAAGAAATTTATTATGTTAAATAGGAAAGTGTTTCTTTTTTCTTCCCATTGTATGTATAAAACCCACGAATAAGAATGATAAACGATTGTACAAAATAAATTAATAAAACCTTTCTAACACAAGAACTGCAACTGACATTTGAGGTATACATTTTATGATGGATTAAATAGTCAAGTTATTATATTTGTTAGCTATGGCTAGATCGGCATCTAAATATCATATTCTTTAAATATGAAAATGATTCCTGGACACCTGGGTTTGATTCCTATGTCTATATGTCATTTTTCAATTTAAAAATGTATAAATATTTTGTTTATTTTGTGCGAACCACTTCTTGCTACCTTTCCGGGCTAGCCACATACTTACATAATTGGGATAGGGATAAGGAGGGTAGGATTTTTAGGAAATGTACCCGCTTTTGCCTGTAAGGGAGAGTAAAGAAATTCGATTAGGAAAAACCAGACCCAGTACACTTGGGCCAGGATTTGAACCCCAACCTCTCTTTAATCGGCAAACCAGACAAGATGAGACTCATACCTTTTTCCACTTGTACTTAGGCGTGGTCTTTAAATATATATAATAATTATATTTCATCCTTGTGGTAGCACTTGACGTAGTTTATCCATTAGTTGCTTTATTCATAGACTTTTAACAACTTCCTGGAGATTATTACAGTATTGGCAGTGACCTGTAGTTAGGTTAAGTAGAGTTATTTGAAACTGTACCTGTGGTATGCTCTCATCATTACGTAAACTGGGCCCGTGTTGTAGTGGTTAGTGCACCTGTCTACTAACCTAAGGGTATCGGGTACGATTCCCGGCTGTTACCTTGGGTATTTTTCTCGAGAGGAGAATAGTCCCAACGGTCATCAGGATTCGGTTGGTTGGACTTAAGCTAGGTTAAGACTCATCCCGGCTCCAAAACATCATCATAACCCTCATCACATCGACTTATTGCGGGTACGACGTGTAGACAATCTCCTTTGGTGTATGTACTCTGGGCAATGTTCTGTGCCACCAGAGAGGCTAATAGTCTACACATAAGACGGCTGAACCCTGATGCCATGTCTCTCTCGGTCATATGTGCCATACGATAAAACAAATCAGTAGAACACGCATGTTTCCGTGTAAATTGGAGTAGAGAGTACATAATATAATTGGTAAAATGAAAAATGAGTGGGGAAGAACACATCTCAAGTATAGTGTTAACAAACTCTGTTTACCTTGGCAACACTGCACGACACGATACTGATTATTCTGGCCACCAATCCGAGCGTTATGAAAATATTTTTCTCATAGTTTATCTTTTACTTTCAATGAAAGTCTTTAATATGACCAACATTTTCTTCTCAAGGTATAATATTCTCACTAAACTCTTTGAAGTAGATCTGAATGTTTATTCATCTCTATTTCTAAAATGTATTTTTTTTTTAAAGTAAGATAATTCATTGTTTATTATTCGATGGTATTAAATCCTTCCTTTGTCCCATTTTATCTCTTCTTTGTCTAATATCACACTCACGTTTATTTATTGTTTTATTCTGTTGGGAAAGCCCGCAATAAGCTCAACCCTCTTTTGTTTTCGAAAACCCCCACACGCATTGTAACCGCGCACTAAAATAGCACCCGTAGCTTGCAACTCTACTTGGGACGTCATATTCAAGGCAATTAAAAGTTTAATGTGTTTTCAAACATTTCGAGATGGTAAAGTTAAATAGAGGTCTCTCTTATTCGTGATAATAGGACAAAACAAATAGACAAACTAGTTGATTGTTAGATGATCAATACATGTCTATATATAATACAATTCTTTGAAATAAGTGTGCACCACATATTTTTCTCAATAATGTACTCACTGATGGATAAAAATGAGGAAGGTATAATTTAAAGGAAGGGTACCCACATTTTCCTGGAGAGAGTGGAAGATCAGACCTCCATATATCCGGACAGGATTCTAACACCTAAAACCCTTTGTAACCAGCAAACTATATCTGACGAGAATAACGTCTAAGTCAACCAGCCCACCAATGCGGGTATTTGGGCTAAATATTTATTAACAATAGATTATGCGGCCGGGGTTCAATCCTCGGTCCCGGCAAAGATTTATCTGATTACCAAACCCTTCCTTCACCTCTGACAAGACATCTTGTGAATGTGAGGAATGCCAGGTCTCCACCGTGGTTCGGATTCCACGTTAAACTGTAGGTCCTCCATTTCATCTCATAATCACCCTACCATTACACATTAGCGTAAGTGCGTATAACCCGAACGGGTAGTAAGACATGGTGCTAATAATAATAATAATAATAATAATAATAATAATAATAATAATAATAATAACAATAGATTATGCAATCTGATTTGAGTGGCGTATCAATTCACACGCTTGCAAATATGTTTGCGACCTCTGATACTTTGCAACGCTCACTTGAAACAACATATTATCTTAACCTTTCATTTTAAAGTGAATAAATATTTTTTTTTTCGTTGTCATATCGTTATAATATTAAACTTATTAGAACGTTCTAAACGTTAGTGAATCCATCTTCTTATTGTAAAATGAAATACCCTACATTTTAAACAGGGGTGGATCCACAGTTAGGAGAGGGACGGAAAAAATTGGAATACAGTTGAAATAAACACATCAGAGCAGATCAACGAAAAGAGCGAGGCAAACGAACAAGAATTAAAAATATAGTAGGAAAATTCAGATTGAGGTATTACAAAGGTTGTTAAGGGCACCTGGCAGTTTCATCGTTGTGTCTAATCAAGACATGCCTGAAGGCAACTCTGTTGGAAAGTATACTTGTTGGCTTAGCTCTTCTCTTTGTCCACAATTATATCATTTTACACCCACAAGTAAATAATCATTTGCCAAAACTAGTAAACACAGAATGCTTACGTAGCTCACACTTAAGAAATATTATAAAAATATTATATATAATCATTATTATAATTCAGATTTCCATTTATTTCTAAATTATTTCCAGGAGTTTAGAATGGCCTTAAAACGTAACATTTTAAGGTTGAATTTAAAAAAAAATGTTTGCTGGAGATGGGAAATTGGGGTTCAAATACTGGCCGGGTGTACAAAGGGTGTTTTTTATTCCTAAATAGTTTCCCACTTTTCCTTACGTAGACCCCCCTCCCCCCGGTAGGAGTTGCCCCCTTTCCCCCAAAATGACTACCTGCATCCGCCCCTGAGTTTAAAGCTGTCTCTTTTGACAGAAGGTGTATATTTAGACTGCTTTAAGACATATAAATTCTCCTTTTATTTTTGTTTAATAATCTAAATGTATTTATTTTTATATCATACACCCCTAGGGACGACTGTAGAGGAGCTTGTGATGGTAGTATCACTGCGAATCCAGGGAAGGAAATGCCATGAAATCAGAGACATGTTTAGAAGAAGATTTAAAAAAAGTAGTTGTTGAACACATTCAAAAGAACGGGATTTGTAAATTATATACCAAGATCTGGACGTCCATGTGTCTCAGAGAAAAAGGTGGGTGCAGGAGGAGTCATAATAGAGGATCCACACCACTTGGTAAAGTTTTGAGACTATGTTTTTCATAAGAAGAACTAAAATTTACCGGTATTACATTGCATGCACATATATTTTCCACAGCAAAGTGCAGTGTGTTCCATTATTGTAGAACCCATCTGGAGCGACAATTTAACGCGTAACATTCTTTTTAGTGATGAAGCTACTTTCCATCTCTATATGTGAGTCGCGGTCTAATCTTGAAATCGTGTACGACCTTTGGCCCGGTTTTTTGAGAGACAAGTACGATTTACGACCAACTCACTGGAGAGAAAGGTTTGAGTTGCATCCACCTAATTAGCAGAGTGATTTCTATCATGCTGTCTTAAATATCAGATAAAAACGATCATCGTCTCATCTTGATATCCCTGGTAATATCCAAACTTCCTCAGTTATCGTCGTTCAATGGTTTTGGCAGAAATTTGAAGGTTTGTTTGGTTGGTTAGGTAAATTCTTCCGTGGTTCTAAGAATGTGGGTCCGCAATTCAACTGTCTATTTATAGGTAAACAACTCGTGCGACTGCAACTCACTTGCATCCCTTTCCATACGCGTGAAAAAGTAAATCGACAAAACTGTCGCAATTGTACAAATCAAAGAATAAATTGGTTTCCCATTGGGTAAGAGACTCTGCTAATGCATAGCTAATCTATGGCTAATCCTAATTTCTGGTTGGGTTTGACGAGGTTAAGATTTATGGTCCCTTTTTGTTATTGTTGAGGCTCTAGGTGATATGTTGCCGCAGACCCCCGACAATCGGTTGATTATTGATTAGTATTCTAAAAACCATCTCTTTCAACTGGTTGGCACCCCTGACCTCACGCAAAAAAAAATGTTTAGGACCATTTGATGGAACGAGTTCCAAATCGGTGGATTAGACTGATGGGGCACATGTTGAACCTTACTCTTAATTATTATTCAGTAGATGTTGTCCTCTATCATTTTATAGTTGAAATCCACATATTTCTCAGTTATTTCTCAAACATAGACAGAAAATTTATGGAGCTTGCATAAAATAGTGATCTTTTTTCAATGTAAGTAACTGTACATGATTTGTATTTTCTAAAAAGTAATTCCTATAGGTTATCGTCACCTTGTAAAATGTTTGTCCAAATTTGCACAAGAATAGATATATAAAGCGAACACAGATTGGGGACGATAATTTTGAGATTACTTGGAACAACATACCGGCACAGTATCAATCGACAGGGTTAATGAGCTTAAATATTTAAGAACAATTTTAACGAGCAATCATTAAATTAGATTGGAGATTAGGAAAAGATGAAATACATGCTATTACTTGGTCAGAAGTTGCCGACTTCTTGCCTGCTGTCAAGGAATGTAAGACTCAGAATATTTTTACCGGTTGTTCTCTACGAGTGTTAAACATGGTCTCTTAGATTAGATGATGAATACAAATTTAGTGTGTTCAAATCAAAGTGTTAGGAAGATATTTGATCCAAAAAGGGGTGAGGCCACTTGTGATCGGAGGAGCTTACATAATGACGAGTTACATAAATTGTACTCATTGTTAGGATAATCAAGTCTTGAAGCTTACGGCGGGCAGGACATTTAGCCACGAATGGGAGAATCTAGATTCGTGTTCAGAGTAAGGGAATTATATATTTATTTAATGTTATTATTTCAGCTATTTAGCGGGAAAATTCTTAATCGACTGATTACATCAGCATACGACTAATAAACAAACTTAAATATAGAATAGGCACAACATCCAGTCCCTACCCGTTAATTCATCACTGTGAAAGGGGAAGCCTACATTTCATCAATGATACTTTAGAAATCAATCCCGGGACTCATAGCTCAGTAAACAAACATGTTATGAACTGAGAAGGGAACTATTCTTTTTGTCACCACGTCTAACTACCCGTACGAGTTATAAGCATGTAAGCTAATTACGCTATGTGTCAGGAATGAGAAAGGTTGGATTCAAAGAAAGTATATCCAAATTTGCCTAGATAGAGAGAAAATAGAAAGACATTGAGGAAGAAACGCCATCAATACACCTGACCAAGATTTGAACCCCAATCTACCCTTCATCGGCAGTCCAGTTTATTTCGAGAGGGACGCCCTAGACCAATCAGCCACCGAAGCGGGTTTGTTTGTTTTAAATATTAAATAAAATACTATGTTTTATTTGTATTTATCTCTTCTTTTGTATTTTTTTAGATTAACTAAGAAGTAAAACTGGAAAAATAAATTCAATCCTACTGTTAGGGTCATGAAATTTTACCATTTTTTTTTCTTCAAATACTGACGCACACTTACAAATCAATTAGCAGAGTTTATTACTTTATTAATATTTTCAAATTAAACCAAAGGGGCACACATGACCTCTTATTTCTACATACAACCCATTAAGTTGTAATGTCATAGCTGTTAGCCACAAAAGGGGGGTTACGCCCGTTAGTATCTCGGCCCTAAGCCCATCCCTCACTATAAATCCATCCTTTCTAAAGGTCTTGTCACTTAATAAAGTAACATATAGACCACCAATAGTGTGTTCGCCATGCAAATTATTCATCTAAGTGATATGAATAATATTCTCACACCTAGAGAAAAAAAAAAAGGATCCCATTGTACATAATATTCGTCGTCACGTATTGACCAAAGAAACGAATGTGACACCATGCCACAAAGGATTGTAAGAAGTAAGAGCTTTATTTCAAATCGTTATTGTCCCTAAGAGCGAGAGGCGAGAGAATATCCGTGCAGTATGGAAATTATTTGTAAAAAAAAAAAAAAAGTTACATGGAACAAAATAAGGTTTCGGTAACAACTAAAAAAAAAAAAAAAAAGCACGCTACTTTCTGTTGCATAGAAATTATTGTATGATTTGATTGACAAATGGTTGCAATCAAATCAAATATTGTATAATGAGAGCACAAGGGGGCGGGTATTACATTGCACGTAAGGGAGGGATGTTTTTATTGATATGCAAAGATTGTGAGCATAAATTGAAATAATAATAATAATATCGTCTAGTGTTGGGGTACCGCGTGCGCCCTCTTCAAAATGGTGGTCTACCAAGCATTTGCCCGTTCGTGGTCTGCAAACGTTTCTAGGACTATGGAGTATTGTGATAGTTGTGAAGCCCATTATAAAATAACATATTCAAGTAGAGTTTGGACTTGAGGCCTTTTTTAAATAGTTTGCTTAGGGCGCATCACAACAAAATGTAATTTTATTTTAGTGTCTAAGAAAAATAGTTATTCAAACTAAATAGGCTAATAATTATTTCTAAATAAATAAATAAATAACATCTAAATATTTTATCTAATATTGAGAATATATAAAAAAAAAAAAAAAGGTTGATCAAAATATGATCATAATCGTAATGGTTTTATGATACTCGGGATTGCTTTGTCTGCGAATCACTTTGATATTTAATTAAAAGCTTCCGAAAATATTACTAGAAAAGATAAGGTAAGAAGGGGCACTTTGATTAAGCGGGGAGAGGGAAGGGTAATACACCACTTATTTTGGTTTGTTTCTATAATTTTCATTATTTTTTATCCAGTATTTTGGCAGCCTATTATTTTGCGTCACGTAAAGGGGTGTGGCTAGTGATTTATATTATGCAGAATACAAATTGGGGTGCAAGTCTCACCTTCACACCTATCTTGTCCATTAAAGTCCTAAAAAAAAGGTGTATAGGATTCAATTATGTTTTCTTCGGAAATATTTGACAGATTTAGTGCCGCGATACACACGATGGTGGATCAACGCGCGTTTTGTAAGCTAGGATTTATTTTTATTTTAGCACCGCGTCTTACTACCCGTGCCGATGACAGGCAGATCGCGGTTCGAATATCGATCAAGGGTTCTGGGGTGGTTTTTTCTTAATGGTTTTCCACAATACCACCACTCAAATGCTGTTTCACATCCTCTAAGTTCAATCTTACTCATCTATAACCCATTAGCGTAATTAGTGCATAGGCGTATAACTTGAACAGGTAATAACACGTGGGTGACCTGGCGGTCTAGGGGTAAAGTGTCAGACTTCTATGCTGGCGGCCGGGGTTCAATCCTCGGTCCCGGCACAAATTTATCTGATTACCAAACCCTTCCTTCACCTCTGACAAGTTATCTTGCAAATGTGGGGAATGCCAGGCCTCCACTGTGGTTCGGATTCCACGTTAAACTGTAGGTCCTCCATTTCATCTCACAATCACCCTACCATTACACATTAGCGTAAAGTGCGTATAACCCGAACGGGTAGTAAGACGCGGTGCTAATAATAATAATAATAATAATAATAATAATAATAATAATAATAATAATAATAATAATAATAATAATAATAATAATAATAACACGTGGTGCTAAAAAAATAGTCCGTGAGCCGCAATAAAAAAGAAAGAAATGTTCGCTTAGCGGTGGTTAACATCAAGGAGCACGAGGAAGAAGGTGAACAACTCACTGACACATTAATGGAGACCGGGCTGTTTGTCTCATCTGTTCTGGTTTACCAGCGATAAAGAGGCAAAGGTTCAAATATATGGATGGATATCCTGGTTTTTACTAAATTGTTTTCCACTCAAGCTAGTTACATTTCCTTTAAATTCTACCTTGTTGATTAGTGTAAATATGCAAATAACTCGGATGAGCACAGCAAGAGGGGACGGAGGGGAGGAACTATTTTAACTTTAGCTTATAGCTTATACCAACCACTAAGCTGGAACTAAACTACAGCACGACCGGTCGGAATTGAAACCCGTCGGGTACCCGTCATTTGGCCTAAAAGGCATTTGGCCTAAAGTGTAGGCTAAACGCCTTTAGGCCAAATGCCTTTAGGCCAAATGCCTTTTAGGCCAAATGCCTTTAGGCCAAATGCCTTTTAGGCCAAATGCCTTTTAGGCCAAATGCCTTTAGGCCAAATGACTTTAGGCCAAATGCCTTTTAGGCCAAATGCCTTTTAGGCCAAACGACTTTTTGTAAAGTTAATTTTTATACCATTTATTAAAATATGTTTTGCTGTCTTCGGAAACATTCGTTAAGATTTGTAGTGATGCTAATAGATGGCGAGGTGTGTAGTGTTTAGTTAAATAGTATATACTACCGTTTCAAAATATATAAGTCTTTTCTAAATTTACTACTTCCCAAGATATAGCAGCACGTCCATTAACCTGTAGTACCACTTTTGTATGTTGAACTTTTTACATTGCCAAGGTTTTGTTCTAATTTTTGACAAGCCATCTTGTTAATGTGGGAGTGCCAGGCCACCACCGTGGTTCGGATTCCACGTTAAACTGTAGGTCCTTCATTTCATCTCACAATCACTCCTACCATTACACATTAGCGTAAGTGCGTATAACCCGAACGGGTAGTAAGACGTGGTGCTAATAATAATAATTTTTGTACCATTTTGTACCAGAAATAAAAAGTTTTGTACCCGTACCGTTTTTTATTAATTAGCACATACATGTGGTCACACCATTTTAATTTATTTTTTTTATTTTGAATTTTTAATATATTTTTTTTAAGTGCCAAAGTATATTTTATCAGTCTTTCTAAGTATATTTGTTTATTAATTTTGCTAAATGAATTAATCAATCATTCATTTTTTAATAATCATATTAACTTACTCGAGTTTGCCCACGGCTTCGCTCACATTTAAGTTGGGTAAATTATCTTATTTTTAGCAAATCATCTAAACCAGGTTTTCTCAAACTCTATACTCTTGAGCCTTATATGAACATAAAATTAATTGTTAAGACTCTTATTCTTAGAATAAAATAACTTTTTTACGTTAAAATACAAAAATGAGACATTTATTATTTAATTGATTTAATTATTTTCTGATAAGAGCTTTGTAGAAGTTTATAAAAATAGTAAGGTTTTGTAAGATATTAATTAATTTTATTGCTTCGTAGGCCAAACAGAATATTAATTTTTTAGTCAATCATAATTTAGGCAAGTCGAAATAAGTGAGAAATTGGTTCACACTTCATCTGAAATCCCTTCGCGCTTCGCAGTTTGAGAAACCCTGATCTAAACTACCAAAAATACAATTTCAGACACGTATGAGGCGAAAACTTTGTATGTTGATGAAGCCACAAATTAACTACTACCTATAAGAAGTAAAATCTATTTTATAAATATATATATATATATATATATATAAAATCTATTTTATATATATATATGCAGTCTTTGCATCAATATTTGCTCGCTTACGCAGAGACATTGTTGAAACGAACACCAAAATAAATAGTTCAAATTTACTAACTAAACATGAATTAATTTGAAAGAATCACTCTAGTACTAAGCACCTCAGCTTATCAAATAAATTGTTCTGTTAGTAATTGTTTCTATTGGTTTTTGAAAATTTTCCCTTCTCCTCCCCAATCATAATTTCTCTAACTCCCATTTAAACACATAGTTTTAAGAATACTTTCTTTATCTATAGTTGTTCTTCTACTTGCCAGCCAAATTTCGATTTTAAACTATAGATAAAAGGTTTTTTATAACTCCCCCCGCCCCTCCCTTGATTTCATGGAGTTACATTTTAAAATGCTCAGACTTATTAGTTATTTGGAGTGGTGCATTTACGGGCATGCCAAAATTCAATTTTTAACGACACTGCACTGAGATGTAGTAGTTTCTATTAATTTTGTAGATTTTGGATTCCATATTCCCAACCCACTTTGAGAAATTTAGAGTCTAACGTTATTTTGGCTATCTGGGATTTGATTTATCTTTATTTATATGTCAAAATTTTATTTTTTTCCTAATCTCAAAAAGTTTTTTTCTCTATTATACTCCATCACCACTATTTCTCAGAATGCAATTTTAAATAATAATAATAATAATAATTATTATTATTATTATTATTATTATGTAAATGTCTATTTGTATTGTTTCCCGTACCTAATTAATACATTTAAATTCTTTACAATACAGAGAAGTAATTAAATATATTAGTTTTTGAAAATGTTGACCTCCAAGCTCCCCTTCCTCCTGCAATTACTCAACTCACTGAGAAATTTCAAATTTTAAGGTTTATTTGGTCATCTTGATGGCTCCTTCCTTATACTAAGGCTACTAGAGTTGTAGGGAAGGCTCGTTCACTTTACCGGCCAGCACTCAGCTCTACCCTAACACGCAGCACTGCTGTAACGTCCGCTCGTGAACTAGCCAAGCTTGCTTCTGTTCGGATCATGTGACTGTGTAGTGCAGCACTTTTTTAAATTATTATTCAGCACCACGTCTTACTACCCGTTCGGGTTATACGCCTAAGTACTAATTACGCTAATGGATTAGGAATTGGGAAGGTTGAATTAGTGGAAGTGAACCCGCATTTGCGTGAAGGGAGAGTGGGAAACCATTGAGGAACCCCCCACCCCCCAGTTCACCCGACCGAGATTCAAACCTCTATCTCCCCATCCTCAGCAGTAGATCTCAACACGACTAGCGCGTTAGCTATCTACGCCACCGAGGCGGGTGCGCTCGTTACTAACTTCTTATTTATGTCAAGTATGCTTCCAAAGTCAATGTGAATAGTAAATGTTTGTATGTTTATTGTAAGCTTTCTTATTATTTATGCGTGAAGGGTTACGAAAAGTGTCATACCGATACTAAGAAAATGCCGGGTAAGCGTTGTATCGTTGCCGTATGCAATAAAAGTAATCTAAGAGATATGGTGTTATACACCATGACTTCCCTAAAGATTCTGATGTCAGATGAAGATGTATTCCCTTCTGAACGAGATGGAAAATGGAGTCATGATTCATATTTTATTTGCTCAGAACATTTTTTCACCTAATGAATATGAACAAGACCTTCAGCCCTAACTGCTGTAATTTCCTTAAAAAAGCAAATTAAAACCGCCCTTATTTGTGATGTCTCCGAAAATGTTATCCAAGGGGAAAATATATCACCCGTGAATCTAGGCATTGTATTAGATTTACGAAACAAATAGTAAGTGATTTCATGGCGGGTAAACATGTCACCCCCAATAGTTTTACTTTATGGAAAAGTCCCCTTCTATAGTGAATTTAATTATTTGTTTAAATAGTTTACTTAACTACAAGATTTCACATATGCATTTTATAACCTTATTATCCAAATCGATCTTGCTTCATTAATGTGGACAGTAGTCTGGAAGAGAAATCTCCCCATGCAAGGTGGATATAGTTTTATGATATCTGTGCCATCTTAAAATATACTTTAGAAACATTATTTCTAAATTTAATAAATCACGTGGCTGTTTGACACACATAAATATGTTTTGTACAAGAACATAGTTTATTGTAGTACATGAACAAATGTATATAGTACGCAAGTTAATGAAAGAATTAAGGTATTTGGTGACGTAAGTGTTACCTTAAATTATGTGTTAACTTTTCAATATAAATTTAATAACCCTCTTGTAAGTAGGCCTATTCATAAACCAATTTGTAGTATAGTGAAAGTCTTGAATTTATATTAATGTTCAAATGAGTGTGTCAAGCTATATATTTAAAGGGTAATATTAGATTCAGCTACATTTATGTTATATAAGTTGGTAATAATATATGCCCCCCTCAAGGTTGGAGATAATATGTGTGTCATCCACCTATATCCCCCACCCGCCCCCCCTCAGTTGGAAATAAAGTTGTCCTCTAAGATTGAAGTTCAAATCCCAGCCGGGTGTAACAAGGGTATTTTTCCCTAAAATGGTACCCCACTCTCAATATACGCAAATGTAGGTACATTCAATCTAAAATGTAACATTCCTCATTCCTGGTTCATTAGGGTAAATTGATGTATGTGTACAACTCAAACGGGTAGTAAGTCACAATGAAAAAAACCTATTGTGATGACTATCAAGAGTATCGGCGAAGCTTTATTAGTGTTGGGCGAGGTAGTTTGTAAAAACACTATTTTTAAGGAGTTTTTAGGTGATTGACTCCAAGCCAGTGGAAAATATTTGAAAATGGAATGCCACTAAAAGCTATATGGGGTCTCCCTTAAGCATTTAGAAATAATAATAGATTGTTTTAGAATCTTTTTGAAGTTTGATGCAAACCATCTTTCAGCTTCAAATTCAAGTATATCAGAGGGAAGTTTAACAAACTGGAGGAAGGCACATTTCGATTGGGGGAGAAAAATTGGGTAATACCCCACCCTATCAACCCTTCCCTCTTTCCCAGTTCACGCTCAATGAGTGACACTCGATATAAAACTAGTGACAGACACACCGTAGAATGTAGATTATTTCCTCAGAGTCTGACAAACTAACTTAAATCTAGAACAAATACAACATCCTGCCCCCTGACAGTTAATTCATCAGTGTGAAAGGGGAAAAGCACAGTCAACCAATGATACGTTTTTCGGACATTCCGGGAATCGAACCCGGGACATTTAGCTCAGTATACAAACACGCTACACACTGAGATAAAGTGTCGGACTGTGTATTGAAATCAACGTTTAGTACGGTTTATGTGTTGTTAGCAAAATAATTCTATATTACGTGATAAAATAATTAAACCTCTGTACACAAATAAAAAACTGGTACGTTGGTATTAACGCTGTAAGCTACCTGGTCTCATAAGTCATCGCACTCAAAATATAACTTGTTTTTGAGTGACGCGGAGGTCGGGGTGTAGTGTAGTTCTTTTATATTCATTCATGTATTAAATTATAAAAGACTTGTGAGATTTAAATGTATTTATTGAATGATCATAATACTAGTGTAAATATTTTTATGAGAGTTCGGCCATTCACTTTTTCTGGTACAAAGGCTCCTTCGGTCTAAAATGTGAAAACCCCTGGTCTAAGTCAATATATGTTAATGCGTTGAATAACACGCTCTGGTAGCTTTGTCAGTTAGAAGTACTTTAGTATTAATTTTAACCGAAATTGGGTGGGGTGCGAGTGAAGTCTCTATAAGCGAGGTCCTCAGTGTAATAACCCATATCTTGTGTTAAGAGACTTAAAAACTAAAACGAACTTAATTACCAGAATGGTGGCTACTAGTTATATACATTTTCTTGTATACAATGTATGGAAGCTACTATGGTTGTGCTTTTTTCAAATGAGAATATAAGTGGCACTTTTAATATGTGTGTGTTTTGAATATAAAGTCTTAAACCAAGTCTTAAAAAGGAGCCTATGTATACGACTCATCTTCTGTGTCTAATGTTTTAGTTATAAAGTAAATAATTTAGGTTTGTATTGAAATTATTAGGGGTTATGGGGAAGGTGACCCTTTTACTCCACCCATTGAGTGCGCCACTGGTTCTAAGTAAACGCTTAGTGAGAGGTCATTTTATCATAGATATAATTAATTTATAAAATATGATAGTTATTAAAATGGTTTTTATGAACTTATAATGCCCCTTTTTCTCGTCAAGTGAAAAAATCAAAAGTATATCCATTAGCTTTTATTTAATTAAAGGGTACTAAACTTTTAGTTCAAAACCCTTTTAAAAAGGTTTAGATTATATATATGATGTTAATAATGAATACTTTTTGAGCCAGTGTGTTAAAGAGTCTCTCATTTTATATTATTAAGTCAATATAGTAAGTATAGTATTTATCTTAAAAATGTTAAATAAAGTTTAAATGTAATTATAATTATACAAAAATGTACATTTGTTATATTTGAATATGATGTATTTTCACTGTCTAAAATATGTTTTTAAAGTAAATAGAGTAAGCTCTAGTAGTGTTGTTTTTTCATTGTATCTTCGCGCCAGCCAATGCTTTCCACATTTAATAGCAATTAGAAGGTAGGTATGAGGAAGATAAACTTATGAGAAGTACCCTCGTTTGCGTGGAAAAACGGGAAACCATTTAGGAAAAATTACCTTAAGTACACCGTGTAATTGAGCAGGCGCGGTATGCACATTTTTGTCCTCGATTCATTATTTTATAGTAAAAATCTTTCTTTCAAAAATGAAGATGAAATACATATTTAAAAAAATTAGATATCACTAAACTTTACACAAAAATATACAAATCAATACATTATTTAATCTATATAAAGCAAAGGATGAAGCAAGAGAGAGGTACCCGCCAACAACTCGTGAAACTCAAAACAAATTATGTTAGTGGGTTTGAAAAAGAACCAAAGGAAAGTTGCCGGGAGCAATGAATTTTTTTTATGGTTTATTTCAAGGTCGTTTGCTATTATTAGGAATGGAGGGAGGAAAGGACTGCTGCCTAAACCCACCCTTCAAAGTCTCTTGTAGAGTGCGACGGAGAAGAGAGAAAGAGAAGATTTAGCCTGTTTGCCACGTAACTCAAGTTGGCCCGCCACATTGCTGAAAAAAAACTTTTTTGTCTAATCGTTTGTGCTCTATTTGTGCTCATATGTGCCCGAACATGAACATTTTTGTTGTGAAACTGGCCAATTTAGAAAATATTTAATGTGGTGGGCCAACTTGAGCTCAAGCTAGCCCACCACATATTGAAAACACAACATAACAAAATTTATTTAAGTCAATCCATTGTGCTCCATTTGTGCTCATATGTGCCCGAAAATGAACATTTGTGCTTTAAAACTAGAAAATCTAAAGAACAATTAATGTGGCGGGCTAACTTGAGTCTTCCTTATACCATAACCTGTAGAAAAAATTGAATTCAAGCTGGCCCGCCACATTTTTAAATATCAATGTAACAAAATTCTGTTTTCACACATTCGTTTGTTTTTTATTTGTGCTCATATGTGCCCAAAAATGAGTATTTGCGCTCTATAATTAGAAAATCTAGAAAACAGTTAATGTGGTGGGCTAGCTTGAGCTCTAGTTGGATCGCCTTCATTAAATGTTATCTAAAAGGCCTAGATTCACAGCCCTAACGTTAATTTTCGGGCACATATGAGCACAAACTAAGAACAAACGAATCGTGAATACAGAATTTTGTTACATTGATATTTAAAAATGTGGCTGGCCAGCTTGAACTATATTTTTCTACAGTTTATGATATAGGGAAGGTTCAAGTTAGCCCGCCACATTAAATGCTCTCTAGATTTTCTAATTTTAAAGCACAAATGTTCATTTTCGGGCATATATGAGCACAAATGGAACACAATGGATTGACTTAAATAAATTTTGTTATGTTGTGTTTTTTCAATATGTGGCGGGCTAGCTTGAGCTCAAGTTGGCCCACCACATTAAATATTTTCTAAAATGGCCAGTTTAACAGCACAAATGTTCATGTTCGGGCACATATGAGCATAAATAGAGCACAAACGATTAGACAAAAAAAGATTTTTTTTTCGGCATAGTGGCGGGCCAACTTGAGTCACGTCTGTTTGCCTCTAGGCTATAAGAGTGTCACTTTTTGGAATGGGAGAACACAAGCGATCCTAGCGGTGAGATATTTTTACCAACCAAAGCTCGTCAGATTTATCCCTCTGGCCTCTGCTGCAGCCATTGGCATTCCGGAGGTCCACTTGCTTAGATCGTACGTTTTTCTTACCCTAGGAAGTTATCATCCTGTAAAGGCTACCACATTTTGTATTTTTACGTTTTATGAAGACTTAAAAAAAGACCAACGACAATTCCATAAAATCTTTTGTATTTTTTTCACAAGTTGAAATAATTCCTGAGAATGCTTTGCAAATTACTAGGAGGGAAATTAGTACGAGTATATAGTTTTTAAACAAAGGACCTATTGTGTTAACATAGCCCATGTTGTTAATAATATCACCGTAATAAAAATAGTTACACTGTTTGAAAAAAATAACTGTACTAATTTTATATAATAATAGTTATAATAATTCTAACAATAATAATAGAGTTAAGGATCTAGTCAAAACCATAATTTAAGTTTATATATATATATATATATATATATATATATATATATATATATATATATATATATATATATATATATATATATATATATATATATATATATATATATATATATATGACCATTGTAATATTTACTGGCAAAATTTATTTAATGCGTCACTATTATTTATATATTAATTATTAATACAATAGATAACAAAAAAAATGTTCATGTATATCTCAGTAGCGCTAAACGAAAATCGGGCGTCACTTCAGACAAATTTAAAGTGGGTGGGTTGAATATTGGTTTCCACTTTCATTTTGCCTTTCGGAATAAGTTGTCAAAAGTCCCCATAATTTGAATGTACGCATATAATTTTACCGAGCGTAAACGATGCTGAGAATAGGATTTTCTTATTGTTTTTTCGTTAACTTTATGACCGTGAGATATATTAACAAGGAAATAATATCGGAAATCTATGTATAAAAAAGGTGATAGAGTGTTTTGTGAACTACTGATCTAGTTGTATGTAGGATATTGTCAATGTTTTTAGAAATATTGTAACTACCTTGCATCAGTTGTGCTATCTATATTCAGATGAAACAACTAACAGAACCTTTTACTTTCCGAAGATAACCGAAGGTTTTAAATTTACATTTTAGGCCAAATGACTTTAGGCCAACTGCCTTTTAGGCCAAATGCCTTTTAGGCCAACTGCCTTTAGGCCAAATGCCTTTAGGCCAAATGCCTTTAGGCCAAACGCCTTTTAGGCCAAATGCCTTTTAGGCCAAATGCCTTTAGGCCAAACGCCTTTAGGCCAAACGCCTTTTAGGCCAAATGACTTTTGGTTTCATTTTTAGGCCAAATGCCTTTAGGCCAAATGCCTTTTAGGCCAACTGCCGCGTCCCCAACCCGTCCTACTAATATCAATGTACAATAACGATAACTGCTCTCAACCCTAATTATTAGCATAGAGAGCCTTAAGTGCTCAGAGCAGCAGTTGGTCGTGTCTTGCACTGACACCTCCAAACAAGAAAGACGTCTAACGAGTACCGCATTTGTTTAGCGTCATTTGAACAAAGAGGTATTGAGATATGCAAAAAGTGGGGTGGAAATAGTGGGAAAGGGGAGGGGGGTCATTGTCCGGCTGTCACTTGTAAAAAGGGATCAAGTTCAGGCGACACTTCTTTGTAACCCTCCCGCCCCTTGAAGGGTTGATAGGGTCGTCGGTAAAAGGGTTGAACGCTTTGGTGTGAAGAAAGGATTTGCGGAGATTCGTTTTAATATGCATCACATGCATTTAAATGAGTGTGTGTGATCCAATATGTGTACACTACACAATGCTCATAGAACTTGACAGTTACCACGAAGTCTCTCCTTTTAACTCTGGCGCACTTCCTCGAGACCGAGTGGTAAGGAAGGCTGACTACATCGTTGAATGGTTTACGTCACGGCGAAAACACAAAGTCTAGCCATTTCCTGAAATGACCGGGCTCTTCAAGCTCTGGCCATCGAAATCAGCCAACGCACAAACTATATGATAATCATATTTACCAGCAGGTCGGGCTTTGGCCACCAGTTCTAATTATGGCAATAAGAAACTGACAAAAGCAGATAATTTTCTTTATCTCACCTATGTCCTGAATTGATTTCGTCCCTGATTTGTTAGGTAGATTAATTAAATTTGAACATCAGTTGTTAAAATTTTAAACGTAAAATTTGGCAAAAATACACATCATCATTACCAAATATTTCTAATACATTCAACATTTTTTCATAACTTTTTATGATATCTACTTTCATGTAGTTAACCGGATGATATCACTTTCATAACATAATATATCGCAACATTTCATAGAGCTAATAATTTATAATGTCGGTGACCTGGTGGTCTAGGGGTAAGGTGTCGGACTTCTAAGCTGGCGGCCGGGGTTCAATCCTCGGTCCCAGCAAAGATTTATCTGATTTCCAAACCCTTCCTTCACCTCTGACAAAACATCTTGTGAATGTGGGGAATGCCAGGCCTCCACCGTGGTTCGGATTCCACGTTAAACTGTAGGTCCTTCATTTCATCTCACAATCACCCTACTATTACACATTTGCGTAAGTGCGTATAACCCGAACGGGTAGTAAGACGCGGTGCTAATAATAAATAAAAATAAATAATAATAATAATTTATTAACACTGTCCAATGGCACGAATATAAAAACATCCCTATAGGGTGTATTTTATACTATTTAAATGGCATCTAGCTTTCAATTTCCATTTGAAGGGTCTTATCAGAACATTGGAAAATATATTATTCTACTTTCATGTATATAAAGAAAACTCCATGATGTGAGCTCGCAAGCGAGCTTGGCCGACCAAGTGGCCGCCACCGTTAGTGATGATAGTGCCGACATTTGCGGATAGAGGGTGTCATGTGGTCAGCACAACGAGCCCTATAACCATTAATCTGAGTGTTTTTCAAACCAGAGCTGTTAATTTTTTTATTCAAGTGGCTCCTTATTTGTCCTTACGAAGCCGGGTTCGACCCTGTTCCGGACCCACTGCTTAACAAATAGATTTTGAAGTGCCAGGTATCGAACCCGGAACCTCTATCTGTATCCAGGAACGCTGACCACAGAACCGTTAATGTCAAAATACATTGAGTAATGTCATCTGCAGCTATCACAGTTTTTATGCACCACGTCTTACTACCCGTTCGGGTTTTAGTATAGTTACCATATTTGATAGATATGATCAACACCTATAAGATAACAATATTATGTAGTAAAATGTTAATAATGTTGAATGCAAAAAATTAAAAAATTAAATATTCTTGTATTTTGTAAAAGGCTCTTCCTATGAAAATTGGACTGTACCTTCTTCTTCTTCTTTAGAATGGCTGTCCCCAAACATACAACAAATAAATGGGTCCCTTCACTCTTCCACCATACATTACACCCATTTCTTTGTCAAGCCTTACCTATATTTTTATAAGATGTATTCACGAAATAAATGGAGGTGATATGGAGAAGGAAGAAATATCAGTATAAATTTACAGATTTTCCTTTCCCCCTTATTTCCCACTCCCCAACCAGTGGAGGAAAGAATTAATATAATATATGATACAACCCCCCCCCCCCCCATCACAACTTAATGCACTAGTGTTTTCAAGAAGCGAGAAGATATATTGAATTAGTTATTAAAATTCAACTAACTATATACTAATCTAGTATCAGTTGGGGATAAAGATGTCAACTTTTTAATTTTTTCTTGAAACAATTTTAAAATTAAAGTGTTTCAATACAGGACTTTATTATGATTGTAGCTACTATGAATTTTATAACAAGCCTCCATCTAATTATTTTTACACGCTAACATATATGATTTTAAGATGTTGCTTTTAAGACATTTATGTTATCAACATCTATAAAATAACACTAATAATATAATAAATTGTTGATCGTAAAAAAAATAGATTTGAATTTTCTAAGCCTTTCTTCCTAACAAAACGGGTAGATACAAAAGTAATTAAACTGATTTTTGTAGGTACTAATAGCTTACCCGCTTTGGTGACCACATGGTCTAACGCACTACTCTCGTGTTAGACCAGACTACCGAAGATGGGGAGATCATGGCTCGATTCTGGCCAGGTACACTGAGGTTTGTTTTCCTAAATGTTTTTCCACTCACCCTCCACGCAAGTGCAGGTGCGTTTCCTCTAAATTAAACTTTCATAATTTATATCACATTAGTGCTATTAATGGATAAGCGTATGGATCAAATGGGTAGTAAGTCGTGGGTATGAAAAAAATTATATTTGAAAGGCCTTTTTATCACCAGAATCTTTCTATATAGTAGTAGTATTTTAGTAGGATTAAAGTCCTTTGATTTGTCCATTCTTACAAAAATTGGTGTATAGTTTTGTCTAAGGAGTCAATCTCCCAGTATACAGAACAATAAACTGGACTAAGGTTGAATGGGGGATTGGCTGACCTCTTATTATTATTATTATTAGCACCACGTCTTACTACCCGATCGGGTTATACGCACTTACGCTAATGTGTAATGTTAGGGTGATTGTGAGGTGAAATGAAGGACCTACAGTTTGACGTGGAATCCGAACCACGGTGGAGGCCTGGCATTCCCCACATTCACAAGATGTCTTGTCAGAGGTGAAGGAAGGGTTTGGTAATCAGATAAATCTGTGCCGGACCGAGGATTGAACCCCGGCCGCCAGCATAGAAGTCTGACACCTTACCCCTAGACCGCCAGGTCACCGACGGCTGACCTCTTAATCTCTATTATAAATGCGGCACCAACGCTTCTTATATATATCCATATGTTCTGCTGCGCAGCAACTGGTTCATCGTATGTAGGCCCGTTTTTGTGAATAGTTCTGAACTCACAAAGTAGAGCCAGCAAATCAGATTAATATTCTGAAAGATCATGTCCTCTGTTAAATAAAAGAATGGTCAGTGCCGTGTTATCCGAAGACGGGTGAAGCCATTTCTTCAAGTCAAGATGTGATTTGTTGATGCGTCTGGCAGCGAATTTTGAATGATTTCACCAGACTTGTTTTCTGAAACACGGCGGGATGGCTCCCGATAACTTCGGGCAGTCATCAGCTGCATTAAACCTTTGGAATATAATTTAATTATCTGTCACTGCTTTCGGCGTTCGTTTGGTCTAAGCCATCAATCTTGAAATAAACTGGATCACAGGTGACGATCGGGGTTAGAATCCCGGTTGGGTGTGCTGAGAGTGTATTTCATAAATGGTTTCCCACTCTCTATCCATGCAAATTCGGGTATATTTACCTTAATTTCTCATCTCTACAATATTCAGATAAACCAAACGGGTAGAAATACGTGGTGCATACATAAAAAAGTTGTTTACTATGAAAATGAGTGACAACTCACATCCTTAATTATTTTTTATCTAAGTACCGGTAACTAAAGCTTTGTCCTAAACATTTCTTGTGTGAGTTTGGAGACTCCTAACAAGATGGCGCACTGATGTGATTGCTAAGAAACGTTATACTAAACAAAAAACTATAATAACAAATCACATGGGGAAGAACACTTCCAGTGTACTGAGCTGAGATTCGAACCTTAGCCTCCACCTTGGTTGGAAATTCAGTCTATTGTGGGAATTACACCTTAGATACTATGTCAACCGATGTTTGTTTTAATAATGTGGGTGCATTTTCTCTAAGTAATGCCTTTAAATAATACTAACCCTTAAATCAAGTCATAAATAAACCTTGTGTATCTGCTTCAAATGATCCAAAGCGTCACCCTCGTAATAGACTAGACTGCCGGTAACGGGATGACCGGGAATCGAACCCTTGTCAGGTGTTCTGAGGTGGTTTTCCCGCACCACATTACATCCACACAAATGTAGGTACACTTCCTATAAATTTAACCTTACTCATCCCTAACACACTAGAGAAGCGGCTCCCTACTTTCTTTTTTTTTTTTTGCTTGAGCACCCCTTGCAACTCATCTCCATAAATTGTGCCCTTAATATTAGTAAAAGTTTAATTTAATACATTAGTAGTTATTTCGGAGATTTTTGTTTCAACTGAAAATACAAGGGCAAATAATGGGATTAAAAAACAATGTGATAACAAGGCCCGAATCATCCTTCGCCATAGAGTTAAGTTTATTTTACAACTTTCAACTGATCTTTTGTCGTACACTGCTGACATTTTTAGTCTTTTCCGCAGTTATTTAAACATTTTTTCATACTCCCAAATGTTCTGGAACGCACCCCACGTTGGGAATCACTGCAATAGAGTAATTTGATATTGTGCGTTTAAATCGGACGGGTAGTGAGACGTGATGACAAATAGTCCTTGTGTTAAAACGAGCACATACAAAAAAATTGGCTCTCTCTTAATCTGGGCTATTCGCTCTTATAATGAACATGGTCTATTAGCATTTTATAAGTGATGACACATAAAGGTTTTGGTGACTTCACTTAAATCATATGATTGGGTACTCTAAATGGGAGAATTATTTGCTTGTTGGGTAAAACTATAGTAAGTTTTTGGTAGGAAGGATCATATCTAACGGCTATAAAAGTTTTTAAAATTACTTTAAGACGTTCATAAGCCAATCCATACAATCTGAAACTGTCGCTTTTGATATATATTATCAATATCTCTAAGATAACACTAAAATTAAAGTAAATGTTATCAATGTTAACAGCAAAAATATTTTATTTTTTAGGAGGTTCTTCATACCATATTCCTGCTATAGAAAACTGGAGCGGTTTTGGTCTTTGTTGTAATACACGAGACCCTATTTCGCTTGGACTTGAACGCTTTTATCAATAAAACCACGGAGGGATACATGCCTCTGAATAACCTTTTAGTTTCCCTATGCAAAAAAATGGTGGCAAAAGAGAATCTGAGGTTCTTATGAATAATAATTATTATATCATGTGCGTGTACTAGGTAAATATGGATGCCGTAGTCTTCACCCCCTGTGTGTAGTGTACTTCACCCTCCTTGCCCCTTCACTCCAACACACCTTTTTTTTTTATATGAGCCTTCGCTTTTGTATTTCTCGTTCACAATCTAAGGGCACAGAGAATTTCATATTATTATGTATGGAACCCTGATAACTCTTAAGCTAACGTTGCCTCTTGTCAAATTCAAATTTTCTGTTCGATAGCCTTTCAATTTTTCCTCCCCTCTCATTTATGAGGTTCCCCCGTCCCCACTCTGAGGAAAAAAAAAAAAAAATATATTGCCGAGAAGTTTGTAGAGCGTGGTATTAACATAAACTTCTTTTGTAGCCAAGTGTTACTAAGTAGAAATACTTTTCAATGGAAGAGGGAAAGTGTTGGAAGGTTTGTTAGATGGGGGTGCAGGGTAACCCTTTCTTCATATATTTTGTACGTGCCCTTTTTTCCATACCCTAAAATATATCTTCAACTGTTACTGCCCCCTAGCAGTTTAAGTCGTTTTAAAAACGTTTGCGAATAAAGGAATATATGGCGTTGAATGCCTTGTGGAATAGAACTTACTTATTTTTTTCATACAAAAACAATGTAATGATAAAGTGAGTGGTGTGATAATAAAAAAAAATCAATCTTGAGATTTTGTTAAAAATTTAGCTTTAGTGTCCATCCAATTATGAAAAATTAATTTTGGGAATATCTGAGCATTTTTCTAGAACTAAAGTGGTGAAACCATTTTTTTTTTCAAATTTAAAAATAAATATAAAAATAAATACATATGTTTTTCTATCTTTTTATCTATTACAACCCTAGGAAACTCCTCACTACACAGCATGTAAAAGTATAATTTATAAGACTTTGAACTTTTATTTGCATAGTTTGCCGCCATATGATCAAGCGCTGTGATCGCCACATATCTTTGTAATGATTAATGAAAATATGACGTATAATAAATAACGGGCTGATTATGATTGATTTACACAAGCTCTACTAGAAATCCCTAGCGTAGATTGGATAAATAAATATTATATTGTTAATTTCATTTGAAACCTTGTATCATCTGTGATGAATCGTTGAAATAAATAATATAAATAATTTGAGTATGAATTTTCCATAAACTAAATGGAACGTTACACCGCACAGATATTCTCACTACTTTACTTAAATTATATTTATAGCGTGTAAGATAAATGAAATGTGATAATATATATATATATATATATATATATATATATATATTAAACATGATGGTAAAACAATATCGAATGTCACCCGCCTCGGTGGCGTAGTTGGCTAACGCGCTTGTCGTGTTGAGCTCGACTGCTGAGGACGGGAGATCGAGGTTCGAATCTCGGTCGGGTGAACTGGGGGTGGTTTTTCCTAAATGGTTTTCCACTTTCCCTCCACGCAAATGCGGGTTCACTTCCTTTAATTCAACCTTCCCAATTCCTAATCCCTTAGTGTAATCAGTACTTAAGCGTATAACCCGAACGGGTAGTAAGACGCGGTGCTAAATAATAATAATAATAATAATAAAAATATCGCATGTCACCAAAGAGTATACATAAAAAAATACAATGTTGCAAAAACATATTATTAAATTTGTTCTGTACATTTTCAACTCCCCATTTTTTTTTTTTATTTATACCAATAAATTTGCATATGGCTCAGAAAATGTTGATTTTATAAAAACAATATTTCAATAAAAGTTTTATATATCTAAGACTTTGCGATGATACGTTATTTCGTGGCCCTAAATTAACGGAGATATGATCCAAATTGGAAATTTTTGTTTAATCCAAGGATCCTCAAAGACATTTTCAAGAGAAAATTAGATGCGCAATTGTTTATAATATTAAACAATGCCTGGATACGAACTTAAATCGAAACCGATAGATATGATTTTGAGAAAATTTGTGTTTTCTCTCCAAATAAACCACCTTTAATTTTAGGGTTGGATAACTAACTAAGAAGAACCTTCTGAGGAACCTTTGAACATCCTAAACACACAGATTTAACCAGATCAGTAAAATGGTTTTGGCTCTAGGCCGAGATAGAGACAGGGGTAGACAGACAGACGGTATCGTGAAAACCACATTTCTAGCTTCAGGAGGTCATGAAAGTAGACTACTATCAATATCTCGAGCTCAATTTCTTATGATCACAATAAGCCCTTTCTATTAGGGTTCAAGAGAAAGTAAAAAAAAAAACTTGTGTATGAATTGAGCGTTTATTTTCATCCTTGGATTATAGGCCTAGTTGAGTTCTAGAAATTTGCTCAATCATTTAGACTTTTAACAATAGTGGTAATAATACAATGGTTTTTGAAAATGTTGTAGACCTAAATTATAAAACCTGACATTTACTTTAAAATAATATTATATATTTTACTGGTGTTAATATTCAAATAGATTACTCAGAATGTCACCCAACAGGATGAATTATCTCATATGTCGTAGCTAGCTCATAGTATAATAAGGCTGGTGTTTAAGTGCCCTCCTCATACTTTAATAAATTTTATTTATTACAATTTAATAATGACACAAAGTGTAGAATGTTAACCCCTCAGTGTATCAAGCTAATCTTGATAAAGATAATATACAGGGTGGGGCAGAAACAATTAAGCGATTAGTAACTTGAAATGTAAATATTCGTTATCTAAATAAAAGAAAAATACATGCTACCCTTTTTCATTTTTTGAAGTTAACGTCACTCAGGTGAGCTCCACTGGACGTCAGGCAATGCTCAGCACGTTGTCATCACTTTCCTCAGCATAGATTATCTAGTTGTTTCCACCCCACCATGTATTTAGCATTATCAAACAATATCTAGCCGATATTTTCTCTATCCACCTTCCCAAGAATGAGTCTCTTGTCAGGGTGGCCTAAGACACGGGTCGGGAGGTATCGCGTGAAATTGTTGTTAGAAACTGAGGAAAGTTTTAAAAGTTTATTTAAAAAGGAAATACTAGTGTATACAATAGAAATAGTCTACAAAATGTACAATGGAAGTAAAGAATCCATCAATCAAACCTCAGTTGTTCCAAAGTGAGTCCCTAGCCCTGTTTTCTAGTGCTCGTGAATTCCACATCTGATTCCCTCACGAACGCGACAAAAACTTGATTGCTGTTAATAGCTCAAGAGAGCTCACAATTCTTTGTTTAAAAAGGTAAAATTATTCAACTGGCACTGAAAGTATGTTAATATAATGCATTGGGTGTTCTGAGGCTGTGTTTGCTCAATAGCTTTCCAACTATATTTCCATGAAAATGTAGGTTTACCAACCAACCTCATCACATCTACATTAGCATAATTAGATGCAAAAAGCCAACACGGATGATAAGAATCAATGCTGATTTTACATTTAATTGTAAATCATTCTTTAGGGTTCACACTAGTTCGAATCTGAATGCCTCTATTTTTTACTTATTTCCAAAAAGAGCTTCTTGGTTGAACCATAATTCTGCTCTCTCTAAAAACGGAAGACTCTCATAATCGCTGGACTAGTATTGCCTCCTTTATTCAACCCATGGTTCAAGAAGGGATGAAAAGCTGTTCAGGGTTTTACTCCCCCACTACCACTTCATTTTCTATATAATTCCAAGTTTTTCCCAACGCTTATTAACACCCGTCTATGTGGGCTTTGAGAGAAAATATATCCGAATATGCTTGGTAGAAAAGTGGGAAATCAATTAGGAAAAAAAACAACACCAATTTGAGCCCCAACTTTTCCATCACCAGCCATCCAAACTATATGAACCTGACATCCAGTCCACGTGCTCACCGATGCGGGATATTCCAGGTTAATGAGGTGCAGTGTGTTTGTTGTAAGACTATTCGTCATACATGCAGTGAATGATCCCAAATAGGCTACCAGATTGTTTTAAATTATTATTGAAGTTTACTTTCCAAGCAGATGTATCATATCACACTACTTATAAACTAGCTCAACACATGACAGAACACCTACACCTCTTAGGCGTGTACACAAGAGGTGGGGAGTGCGGGGGACTCAGGACCCTATAAAATGTATTTAAAATGCAATATAAATTTGCAGATTTGGACTGTCGTGTTTTGTTTGAAGGTTAAAGAGGCCAAAATATTATGTTTAATCCACCCCCCTCAATCATTATGTCTGACTTTTACTCTACAAACATTATGTCTGACCTATCCCCTACAAACATTATGTCTGACCTATCACCTACAAACATTATGTCTGACCTATCACCTACAAACATTATGTCTGACCTATCACCTACAAACATTATGTCTGACCTATCTCCTACAAACATTATGTCTGACCTATCACCTACAAACATTATGTCTGACCTATCTCCTACAAACATTATGTCTGACCTATCCCCTACAAACATTATGTCTGACCTATCCCCTACAAACATTATGTCTGACCTATCACCTACAAACATTATGTCTGACCTATCACCTACAAACATTATGTCTGACCTATCACCTACAAACATTATGTCTGACCTATCACCTACAAACATTATGTCTGACCTATCACCTACAAACATTATGTCTGACCTATCTCCTACAAACATTATGTCTGACCTATCACCTACAAACATTATGTCTGACCTATCTCCTACAAACATTATGTCTGACCTATCCCTTACAAACATTATGTTTGACCCCCCCCCCCCCCTCAAACATTATGTCTGCGCAGGCCCATGCTATGCTACACACTCAGCCCTAGTGTCTAGATATGTTCTATATGGAGAATAGGACCAACCTGAACACCAATAGTTACTATCAAAATCAGCACCATCTGGTATTGAACCAAGGTTTATTAGAACTTTGTTCCATCACCATAGTTAAGATGATATAAGATAGACTATACTTGTGGAAAATGTGTCATTTAGGTCTTTAATATGAAAAATATTTATACTAGAAATATTTTTTTAAGTTTTAAAATAAATCTCAAGATATATTTCATTACAGTAAAACAAGTTTACATTGCTCCGAATAATTGAAAAAGATTTTTTTTTAAACATTACAAAGCACCGTGAAAGGTCAACTAGCTTATAAAATGGCTCGTATTTTTGAGCATCTGCTCTTTTATTCCACGGGAAAGATTATTTAGGACCTTTTTAGTGGCAAAGAAATTTGATTTAGTGTTGTTAATAAACGTCTAGAATTACTTTATGACTATTTTAATATGTGATTAAATTGATGTATCACATTTAACACCAACAGAGGTAAAACGGTATGAGGTGATGTGGTTCCTAAACCTTTTTGGGCCTTACTCTCAACTCAAGTATCCCCCATCCCTATTAAAAATATTTTATTAATTGAATGACTCAATAAGGAATATTATGACACAATACAATTTAAAATAGTGATAATTAATTACACACATTCAAAATCTAATTAAAACATTTTGTTAAGTTAATTCAAAAAATTGATTAACTTTACCAAGTGATATCAACTTTTTAAATTCTAAGCTTTACCAAGTGATACCAACTCTTTAAATTCTAAAAGTAATTTAAAAAGAGTCTTAGCTACATCATTTGGTAATTACTACCTTACTGTTTACTAAATTCTTAATACATTTATGAGATTATATAAGTTTTTCAACGTCTTGTATAAAGTCACTTAACAAGCGTTTAAGATCCCCACCTCCAGTGACCCCCAGTATCCCCCTTTCCTCTTAGTGACAATCTAGGTATTCATTTCTCAAATCTTTTCTAATTGCGAAGCAGTTGATAAGTGTACGATGCATACACAGACCACTTGATAAGTGGTTGATGCATAGACAGACCACTTGATAAGTGTTTGATGCATATACAGACTACTTGATAAGTGTTTGATGCATATGCGGACCATTTGAAAAGTGTACGATGCATACACAGACCACTTGATAAGTGGTTGATGCATACACAGACCACTTGATAAGTGGTTGATGCATAGACAGACCACTTGATAAGTGTTTGATGCATATACAGACTACTTGATAAGTGTTTGATGCATATGCGGACCAGTTGATAAGTGTACGATGCATACACAGACCACTTGATAAGTGGTTGATGCATATGCGGACCATTTGATAAGTGTTCGATACATTTTGATACCATTTGATAAGTAATCGATGCATTTGTAAGACCACTTTATAAGCGTTAAATGCATTTGCGGACCACTTGATAAGCGTAACATGCACTTGCAAAGCTCTTTATAAGTGTTCAGTGCATATGTGGACAACTGGATAAGCGTTTGATGCACATACAGTGGTGGCCAAAATTGTGGACATTTTTTAAAAAAAATCTTGTTTTTCAACTTTGCAGGCTTATAGTAAATGTTACGTTTCTCTAAATAATAATATTTATATATCAATTGAAAGATAGTTTAATTATAAATCCAATAAAAAAATTCAAATATATTCAGTACAAATAAAGTTATGTGTTGAAAGTTACAAATGCACGCTACAATTCAATAAATACATTTTGCAGTGTTGAAATAACTCCGTACTATTTGGAGAGCAAGAAAGCCTTTCCTGTGCAGACATCAAGATTTGACAACACTGTAATTGCTATTTGTGATGAACACCCCAAAGCAGGCAGTTCTTTTTTTTTGTAACCGAATGTCTTTGACCAAGGCTGTAGGCAGCCAATCATTTCAAGGGGGGGTTTGCTGGCACATCCCCCAATTGCTGGAAGCTGGAAAATAATTATAAATTCTAAACAGTTCTATAAGCTCTTTGAAGTGGGTTTTTTTCCTGGTAAAATAACCCCCTAGCTGCCAAAGGCTTGGAAAATTTCTAAATATTAAACACTTTTTGAAGTTCTGTGAAGTGTTTTTTTTATGGTAGAATAACCCCCAAAATGCCGAAGGCTAGGAAAATTTCTAATTATTTAACACCTCTAGAAGCTCTCTGAAGTGCTTTTTGTGGTAACACAGCCCCCTAATTTGTATTTGTACCTTAATTTTGATATGATTTGAACCATAAATAAAGCTATATATATAGTTCATAAAACTTCGTGGGGGGTTTGAACCCCCAAACGCCCCCCCCCCTTGTCTTTGACTGAGATCTAAGAGAGCGTGAAGTACTTGGCTAACCATCTGTGTTTGGTTCATCAAACGTGAACGGAGACTTTAAATTCACGAACCGGGCCCTCCATTACTTATGGACTTGTTGACCAACATTAATGTGAAAAACGCTAAGTTTGCGCTCCTTACATGCTTTGTTGATTCCTTGGATTCCTTTTTATTTCAACTTGGCCATTTCTTCTCCATTTGCAAGATTTATATTACACAAAACGCATTTTTCTTCCATCATGTGTTAACCACTCCGAACCTATATAGAAACAATAATACTAAAAAAAGGTTTTATTTCCTCCATTTAGACAGTTAATAAACACACATAGTCGATAAAGGCGGTTGAATTTTAAGTTTTCGACAGATTTTTATAAACTGAAGTTTGTATTGAATTTTTATTCAATATGTATGTTTAATGTATTTTCAATGACTTTTAGCGTTTTAATTGAAAATGACGAAATAATTTTATTATTACCGACAGCCTGGGCTTCTGCTATTTCCATCGATGCATAATACATGCACTAGGGTTATGTAGTTTTTGCATAATTTTAATTTAAAAAGTTCAAATTATACATAAAGATTTAATATTAATACAATATATTAACAAATACATATCACTTAAGCGAAAGGGAGGGAGGGAGGTAAGAAGTGATTTAGACAAACAAAATATAAAAATCGTCTGAAAAAGACAGGCGAGAATGAGCTAAGAACTTTAGAATTCAAAAGTTCTATGACCATTGATCATACTAAGAATACAGAAACATTTTTTTCTAGGAAATTTTTTTACTCTTTCATTTATTTTGACTCCATTTTTGGAATAAAATGTATAGTTTTCAATATATTGATGATTTTCACTCCAGACACCAATTATTTCCGACATTTTTTCAATACGGTGGCTTATCAGGCGAGCAAAGTTGGTAGACTTTAGTCCATCGTTTTTGACATACTTTTTCCATAAGTAATCCGTTTGTAACAATTATTTTGCAATTAGTTCCAGCTAAAATTAAAGCTAGATTGACTGGACTATAAGACTTTCTATTGAATCCACACCCTCATACTTTATCACCATCCCGTCTTCTCATCTGGACATAGAAAGAGCCACCACAGAAATAATGTACATTTTTTATTTTATTTTAAACCGTGCCTTACTACCCATTCAGGCTATAACTATGCTTATGTACTAATTACCACTCTCAGTAAAACCGACCAAGATTCGAACCTCGATATCTCCGTCATCAGCATTATTGTCTACAGCGAGAGTAGCGGGTTAGACTATGCGGCCACCAAAGCGGGTAAACGTATAATTAGTGTATTCAGGCGTCTCCTCGCCGAAGGTACAGTACATTAGTAACCTACTGGCTAATATTCTCACAAACTGAGCTACGAGTGATGTAGTCAAGAAACGCATATATATATATATGTTACATAAAAATAACGTATCAAATATTAATTTTAAATGAGAAATATTTGTAGAGACTCATATTTTAAATTTACGTAGGTACAGTACCCTCTACTATGTCTTTATATACTCTAAGTTGAACACCACTGCCCTGGACCATGTGACCACAGGCGTGGGTACACACATGTTGAGTTAGGCTTCTTAACCAAGGGACGAAACAATTAGTTTGGAACAGATTTTTTCAGACAACTGCCTGGAAAAAATGCTCGATAATGTAAGTTATCAACATCAGACAAAAGAAGAAATAATTAATGAAACAAAATAGAATTTCTACCGTATAAATAAAACAAAAACTTTAATTGACAATTTCAATTATTTTCCACTAATATCCCACGAATTGTCACCAATGTTTCTATTGTGGTACTCCTCTTTAGATTGATCGTAGAGAGCACGACGATGCTGTCAAATTATTATTTCACTGTCTATTTCAGTCTCTTCTGTCATGTTAAATATACTCAAAACACAAACCCAAGGCTATGGTGAACTGCAGGACTCTTCGCAAATGTTGAGAGCGTTAGTAAATTGCGCATGCGCCGTTTAGTTGATTCTTCAAATATGTCGAGCGAACATTATTCTGATGGACTTTGTCAGACAATTGCTCGATGTTTGAGAAGTACATTTTTTTTATTTTAAAAATTCTATATATTATTTCTATTGTTACATCCCTCTTTATTAACTAATACAAAACCTACAGCGATGACTAAGGTATCACTGGATAGGATCTTTTACCGATTTCTGACAGAGCATACTCAGTTTACGTCAAAACACATTGTTTAAAATTTAAGTTAAAAGAAAAATCTAACCATTTTTTGTATCAATTACTGGAAATAACCTCTCTTTGGTATCACTTCGCTGAGTATTTAATTTAAACAACCCAACAAAAGACTAATTTTTTTTGGGGGGGGGGGGAGGGGTAGTTTGAATGTGCGAAATTTTCGCAAGGGCTTACTGGTATTATACATCTCTTTGTCGAACAGCTTTTTTTTTTGTTTACTGACCAAATTGTTTTTCTCAATGATGGTTTGATTCGCAATGAGCATTAGTAATAAGATAAAACATATGATAACCCATTCGAAATATTTTTACAATCTTTTTATGTTTTATTCTATTTTCATAGTGAATAATACAATAGTCTACTTTCAAAAATATGATTGATTTCTTTTGTTTCCAGATTAAGTATGCAAATCTAAAAAATATTTCTTGTAGCCATACGCTTTGTGATAAAAACTAAATATACTTTTTTTTATAGTTACACCATCACCAATATCACAAGTTAAATAATATGGATGTAGAAATATCTCTTATAAAATATGAGAAAAAGAGAATATATAATTCAAAGAAATGCAACAGTGTTCGCTTCAAGTACTGATTGAAAGCTAAAAGATTAAGAAAAAATAGTAAATAGCTAAAAAAACCAATCGAGGACAGGATCCGTACTTCCACTGGGGTCAAATTTTGGCAAACTAGCAGTTCAGCCAACAGCACAACTTAATCAAAGGATACGAAGTTAAAACCTACCTTGTTATTGAGCATATTGATTTTATCTATTCGAAACATATGTTTCTTTTAGCTAACTTCAAGATGTATTTATTTTATTCGTCGTTTCCCTCTAACATTAAAAAATAAGTAATATTACATTTTTATAAGAAACGTATGAAGAAAACGAGAAAGAGGGAGGAACGAGAGAGAAAAGAAACAAAAAATATAATATTTTTTTTACAAGAGTAATATAGGTTTTATGGCTTCCATCTGTAAGATTACTTTAGACTTTTTGAAAGAAAGTATAACTCTCTCTCTCTCTCTTCAAGAGTTTGGGTGGTTGGAGTAAGGTTAGACTCGGGTGTGGGCAAAGGGGTAGGGGACTAGTAGGGTTAAGAACATGCGTTTTTATTTCACTCTTTTTTGTCTTTATTTTATTTTCTAAAGCGAAGTAGTTTTTAGAGTTAAAAGCGATTGTATTGTACTTTCAAGAAACAGCTTCTTTACCTTATACCTGGATGTGGTGCGTGTATCTCATTTTAGGGGTGTCCGAGCCTTGTGACTAATGCCCGCGTGGTGGTAAAGCAGTATAAGGCGTTATACTCGCATTGTATTTGGTCACAATCTTTAAGTGTGTATGTGTTCGAGGGAAGAAAGGGAGAAAGGATAAAAAGGTCATGGTTCAAGTCCAGGGAGGTGAAGCTGAAGTATTTCCCCATGGTATTTTCACATCCTCCATGCTAACGGAACTTTACTTCCTCTTAGCTACACTTTTAATCTTTATCACTTAAATGGCCCCTTTACTTAAAAATTATGTTAGCAATCAACTATCACAATACTCCCTTCGGTGGCCGCGTGGTCTAACGTGCTAATTTCGTCTTGGACTAGACTGCTGAAGATGGGGAGATACGGGCTTGATCTCAGTCGATTGAATTGAGGGAGGTTTTCCTAAATAGTTTCCCACCCTCCCTCCACGCAAATGTGGGTGCATTTCATCTCAATATAGCCTTACTAATCCCTAATCCATTAGTGTAATTGGTACATAGACGTATAATCTGAACAAGTAGTAAGACGCGGTGCTAAACATACATCAACATATTATAGAGAAGGTATTGTAACCTTTTAACATCAATATTTTGTTGGATAGTGATCTTTTATGTACTTCCAAGCTAAATAAAGCGGGTCTTTCAATTCTGACTGCACCCATCACATATTTGTCAGTACTTGAGCTAAGCCGATGGATTTTGTTCAAAATTGATATTAAATGTACCAAGCAGAAGTACCCGGCGTTACTATCTGCAACGCTTTCCTTTGCTTCAAACAAATAGAAAAAGAAACTATTCCTTTTATTTATTCCGACCCAGATTTTATTAATTTAAAATACCTAATCCAAATTTTAAATTTCTGGCTTAGAGGTCCACAAATTAGTGCACAGGGGTTACTAATTTTTAAATTTCAGACCTCTGCTTGCGGTAGATTTCGCTCAATGCTCATGGAAGACACACAAACTCTTTATTTTATTAATATATACATAGTTATAACTCGAGGCCAAATCGTGAATTTGATTCCAGCCTTACAACTAAGGCTAACTGATAAATGTTTATGTTAATTCGAAATTTTTAGAAAATGGCTCTACAATTTGGTTCAAATTGATATTTTAAGGATAAATTTACGTCGTAAATAACACATTTTTGTTCTTCTAAAAAAAAATAATAATCTAAAGTTGATTTATTGACAATGGATCAATCCTCGTAATTTTTTTAAAAATTCTTTTCAAAATTAATATTTTATGAGTGTTTTTGTATAACTATCAAACTATATACATTTTTTATAAAGACAAATTAATTAAGAATAGGCATAGTTTATTGATAAGCGATTTCAAAATTAAAATAAACTGAATAATAAAGTATATTTAATAATTGACCATTTATTTGACTAGTACGTTGAACTTCAAGGAACCTAAAAATAACAAATAAATCAATTATGAAATATTAATTTAATTATAAATATTAATTTATTATAAATTATTGATTAATATGAAATAATCCCCAAGCCGAATCTAAGTTTAAATAATTTTCTTATTATAATTATGTTTTTGCCGATAGTATAATTTTTGTGTGGGGCCAATACATCTAATTTAATTTTAGTTTAATTTATATAATATTTTATTGCAAATATATTCAGAAAATCAAGAATTGAAACATGAAATTAAATTATTATAGATTTTTGATATTTTTAGTGTACACAATCTTTCAAATTAATAATAAATGTGTAATTTATATGCCAACATTTTTTGTTGTGAAACGTCGTAATGATTAAAATTGATTTTTTGCTAACCCATCTTGACATATTTTCTAAAAAAAGTACAATTTTTACGATCCTTCCCGGGATATATGCATATTTGTATTAATTGGATAGGGTTGTGGAAGGTAAAAATTAGTATGAATGTATCCGAAGTTGCGTGTAAGGAGAGTAGAAATTGATTTAGGTAGAAACATTCCCTTTCACCCAGCTGAGATTTGAACCTTAACCTCTCCATAATTGGCAAACCATACCAGACACCTTAGCCCACGTGCTCATTTTGAAAGTAGGGATGAAACTAATTCCTCAAATCTATTGTTCAAAGTACTGCCTTATCTCTCCAAATATTATTATTTTAAATTACCAATTAATTGGTTTCCCATCTTTGGTTTCAATAGTCATAAATTGACCCTACTTTTCCGACCAAGCAGTAAGTTCAGTTTGAATTGCTATCCGTCCCCTTCTTGAAATTCATCTGTATTTATTAAATTCATATCTCATGATCTATTTCAGTATTCGATCAAGACAAGAAACACTTTCAACGCAAATATATATAAATGGTACGACACAATTGTACATATTTTCTAAAATAATTTATTATAGTTTATGAAAACATTTTCAAAAATCATTTATCAGTAAGCTACTCCATAGTAAGTCATCTTTAGAAAACCAACCAGATAATTATGATAGTCAAAAAACTCTTCAGATATAAATTTTGAAAAAAATTTATATAGCCATTTTCTAAAAATTTAAAAAAATATGTCACTTGTAAACAACTCTCAAATGATTTAAAAAAATATAAAAACCAACACGCAACCTTATTTAGCATGTATGACTAACTATAGTTACTTATTTTCAACAAGCATGTTGGAGAGATTTCCCAAAAATGTATAATTAAAAAAAAAATAGCCATTTGTAAACCACCCTTAAACATTTACCTCCGAAAAATTAGTATAAAGTGCTAGTTGTCATATAAAACACTCCACAGATATCAATTTTAAACAAAATCAATAATAATAGTTTCAAAATATTTAAAAATTTTAGATATAGCTTCCAGTAAAATACCTTTAATCTTAGAACTGAAATAAACCTCATGATTTGGCGTTAACGTATGATTATATAGCATCTAAATAACAAATTTATAAGAAATCCTTTAAACCGTTTTGGTTATGGCTCCAGAGAAAGAGACAGACGGACTGTAAAACAAAAATAATTGAATGAAACCATTTATTTGGGTCTGGGGGATAATAAAACGCCAAGCTTTATCAGAATATATTCAAAGATTAACCTATGTAGTTTCAATATTAGTCATGAAGAGTTATTTGATTTGGCTTATATAGTTTTTTAGATGTACTTATAATATATAGTAAGTACTCCTAAACGTAGTTTAATACTTTAAAAGTATAACACTTTAATTTTATTATTATCTTTGCATTATTTTTAACACAAATATTTATTTATCTAGTATACTATTTAAAAACCTGCATATATTAATTTATATTAATGACAATGTTCTTTTAAGATTATGTCAATTATGTCTTTATAAGAGAACGTTAAAATTGTAATGCATAAAATTGACACCTTTGCGGCTTAGCGAATGAAGAATCTCAGTGTTAAGTGTAAGGATCCTGGTTCGATCCCAATTTGAATTCACAGCTTATGCATATGTTTACCTTGTGCCAGAGTGGGAGATTTGTGATAAGGGCACTGTCTGAGATAAAGTGTTCTGTTTCTAGTGCTCCATGTTTTACAAAGGTCTGGGCTAACCGAATATTAAGACTAATGGGATAGAGACAAGGAGGCTATAACTTAGAATAAATATAACTCCAATATTGAGGAAGGAGGGTGTTAAACTAATCAAGAAAAACTAGAGATGGGTCAAATCTTATATTTATCAAATCCTTATCTCAAATCCAACTCTTACATTTTCTTTTCAATCATGAATTCAGATTATAATCCTCGAATTTGTAATAATTTACAGTTTTAGAATTTTTAGCACCACGTATTACTACCTGTTCAGGCTATATGCCTATGTACCAATTGAACAAATGGGTCATATATTAATAAGTTTATACTTATAGTAAATGCACCCGCATTTGCGTGGAAAACCATTTTAGGAAAAACTACCCTCAGTGCACTCGACCAGGATCGAATTCCGATCTCCCCGTCTTTGGCAGTCTACTCCAACATGAGATTAGTGAGTTAGACCACGCGGCCACCGAAGCGGGCTACAGTTTTAGTTAAAGGGAGAGCATTCAAAATAGAATAAAAAAAAAAGCTATTTAAGGCTTGATACAAATGAAAAAAAATATATTTTATTTGTCATGTCTATTACTTCATAAACAATAAAGAGAACACTTTTTTACTATCTAAATTAATTATATTAATATAGTTTTTTCCTTTTTTGTTACGCTTTCAACTACACAAGTCTATATAATTCCTTTTAACAATGGTTTAAAATTGTTATATCAAGTCAAGGTCTTTATAATTGTATTCAATATACTTTTTTGATATATTTACTCATCTCGAATCCCTCGAATACCATAAGAATCGAGGGACTCATGGAATCAAGAGTCCTATTAAAAAAAAAAAAAACCAAAAACAGTAAATCCGATCAGGATTCAAACCCGGATCTCACAATCATCGGCAATCCAACATATTGTGAGATTGACAACTTATACCAAGCGACCACTGGGGTAGGTCTCAAGTTGAATCAAATCAGAGACTAGCTATAATTTTTTTACATCTTTTACACAACTTAGTGGTCAAGCACTCAAAGGTATCAGGCTCGCAATATACAATTAAACAAAATTCAGTGTTTTCTTTAACCTGTTCGGACTAACCGTATATTTGTTTTCATATTTGAGGGCTGAGGAAGGTAGAGTTTTGAGAAAAATGTAGACAAATTTTCGTAGGAGAGAATGGAAAACAATTTGGAGCAGACGGCCTCGGGGATTTAAATCTCTACCTCCCCATTACCAACCAACCAAACTAAACAAGGTTGATGGCTTAACTCACTATGCTAACAAAGGTTCACAATGTATTAGTTTGCTAATTACTTGGTGGTCAAGGTTCGAGTTTTGTTCGGGTGTATTGGGGAGAAGTTTTATACATATGATTTATCACTAAGATCCTTCCATCCCTTCTCGACACTTATGAAGATACACTTTCTCTAAATTTTCCTACCCAATAATATAATATTTTACTAGAATAATTTAAAAAATCTATCTAGCCTTTCTCAATTAAATACAGCCTTTTTATTAAAAAAAATCCTCTTCTTGTCTCCTAAAAGCGAATAATTTCATAATTTGAACAGACATGTCCTACTTAAATCCCATTGAAGGTACAATTTATATTAAAAATATATATATCAGTGAGTTCTTAAAAATTAAATTCACTGAAATAGTAGACATTATTTAAACCGGCCACTGCAATAAATAAAACTCCACAGACTCGGAAAAGAATTTTGTAATATGAAAACAGTCAAACGTGTCGAGAATGTGAATTTGTGGAATTCGATATCGGCTCTTTCCTCCTCACAGGACGTACTATACATCACTATAATATATATATATATATATATATATATATATTATGCATTTATGTATATATAAAGAGAAAATAAAACGAAAAAAGACGAGCTCCTCCCAAAAAATGGCGTAATACAAGATTCCCATTGAAAATTAACCACTCTAAATGTATCGCCGTAGAATATTAGAATTTAAGCGAGTAACAGCGAACTATGTATAAAGCCGGTAGTTTTGTTTTTTATGCGTGACATAAAAAAGTGTGTGTACTTAACCTTATTTATGACACCCTGTTGGATGTTTTAAGGCTCATTATGTGGACGTTTTGATGTGTTCGTCCCCACCCTTCGCCTACTTCAAACTACTACAGTTGATATCCACGACAAGTATTAAATTCTTCATCTCATCCAAATGGTAGTTTCATTGCCCTCCCCTTCCCATCTCACTTTCTACCCCTCTCCCACGCTAAATATAAAAAGTAAAGAGTGTGACTCGTAATTTTAAAATGGTGACATTACCTACATTTCAGTTATACTCTGGTTTATTCCAGATGGCTTTTTTAACCGACTGTCGCAAAAACTTTGCTTTCGACTACTGGAAATGCCATTGTGAAGCTGATAATAATTTGGAAAAGTCTAACACTCATAAAGGGACACACTTAACTATTCAAAAGTGAATTTATTATAAGTTATAGAAACTATTATTGCAGACTACTACTACTATACTACTATACTACTACTACTACTACTACTACTACTACTACTACTACTACTACTATTACTACTATACTACTACTACTACTACTACTAACTATTACTGATACTGCTACTACTACAAATAATAATATTATTTTTATTTGCTATACCTTATGTGAAATATCTAATTTTTGTCTTTCTATTTTTCCTTTTAAATGCAATTTTCGTTCAAAAGACAATGCCTCAATAGAATTATTTAACAAAAAGTCAACTGAATCGAAAGAGTCATGGCTAATTTCTATAGCGCCTCCCATTTTATTCTACGGTATATTCACTAAAGATAACCTTTTATATATTATAATACAAAATCTAAAACAACCTTATAAAAAAAAATTCCATTTACAATCACAAAAATAAACTAATATACACTGAAATAAACCCTTAATACATATATATATATGGAAAGAACGTGACACGAGTCAGGGATAGCCGGCTTTTCTGGTCGCCTTCAGAGGCTGAGATGAACAGTTGCGCACGCATTACCCTCTACCACCCAGCAGGTTTGATCCTCTGGATGCGTTAGGATGAAAGTAAGGTATTAACTTATTTTGCCAGAAGGAACTGACACATTTGCTTTGCGCGCTTGCTAAAATTGCACTACACTTTACTACTTAAGTTTGAACGCAATAATTCTCCAATGCCATAGAGAAATTAAATATAAGTAAGTCTCTAAAAGTTTTATGTTATCTTTCCTTAAACCTCCTAGGAGAAATATTTGTACAACAATGATCTATATCCATTTTAGACTCAATAGTTAATATTTACATTTTTACTGGTCAAACTTTATAAATGAAGAATTTAATAGCAATGCGATGACCTGTGATGTACAACACCTAATAAAATATCAAAAATTCTAGCCGGAAGTCAAAAATAGAATACGAAGTGTTGACCCTTGTGAACCTGGTCTTTAATTTTTTTTGGGTCCAAACATACAAACGAGGAAATTAATTCTTTAAAATTAAAATTATAAAATCTAAAACCAGGACTAATTTTTTTTACATAAGTATAGTGCAAGCTATGCTTAGGTTTTCTAGTATATACTATTTAGTTTTACATATATTACGAGTTTTGAGTAAATATCTCAATTTTTAAATAATAGAGGTGAAAGTCCGTGCGGAGTTCCGTACCATTTATTATTCTAGCGTTAGAGAGTTCTATTAGTTATAACGCAAAAGAGTAGGGAAGTGTTGACATTAAACAATACAATGCAGCTATTGTAACATTACATTACATTACATTACATTATGTTACAATAGGACCCGCCCCATTCTGACATTTACGCATAACTCTCTGTAATTCATACTACCCGCTCCAATTATACTGAAACTAATAGAATCCCTACAATAGTACTCTTCTCTATTGTAGTTCACGTAGTTTGGTACGACATATTAAACAATTCTGAACAATAATATTCTCTTTACATAGTAAATCTCCACATAATAAAACTGTTCATGAACCTACCGATTGAATCTTCTGAAACTAGCAACCACCATGACTGGCCTACATCAATCATCCTAAATCGACGAGTGGGCCGAGTGAGCTAAGATGCAACATCAGGCAGACGTCCACTCCAACCTGTTCAACTAACACGTAATGGGCTGGCCAGTATTGGACCACGACTAGAGAATGACTATTCACCTGCCCTCTAATGGGAGAGCGATTGACTACTTTCAAAACACAGGTGATTGAAGATATGGTTTTGGAAGTCCGGATGGAGCCCTGACAACAAATGGTCTACGTGACCATGAAAGCTTCGAGAAGGCCGTATTGACGTCACCGACCATGTGTTTAATGCTCCCACCTTGATTCCATTGCGATGAAACCCACTATATATTGTGATGTGCGTGTCTGCTAAAATGACTATTTGATTTCAATGTTTGACCAAAGGAACATTGTCCTGGACCTATACAATGTCAGGATAAAACATTTATATATTATATCTTCATCAGAATTTTAGCTATGGCGATTTATTTATTGGTCTCTGATTTAAAATTAACTATTAGTGTCAGCCATATTAGGTGTTGTAATTGATCTATTATCTACATCTATTTATTTTTACTTGATAGTTAAATTTGATATGAGGCTATATACTTTGTCTGTCGCTACTTGGGCGCTAGAGTCTTCTCGAGTGTTAAATCTTTTAGACAGCCTCAATTGTTAGTTGACTTGGAGTTGAACGAGTTAAATGTAAATTGTTTTGAAATCGTGGCTACTAGTAATTATTTTTAAACATTCAGGTAGCGTTTCTTAATTTTATTTGCATTTTGAAATATAGTTTAATGTAAAGTACTTTGCTGATCATTTAGATTAATTATAAAATATATTAACTTTAGTATATTTTCTAATTTTTTTCTATGTTTACTTCTAATATGATATTTTAATTACTTTTTACTAGTAGGGTTATTGTTTTCATTTCTTAATATTGTGTCAAGATCGGATAGTCCCGGGGGAGTTTGACTAAAGTCTGTTAGCCAAACTCTCGCGTAATTTAAAGTTTCTTATAGAACGTTAACATGTAAAGTTAACGTTTTTGAAGTCTTTATTCTTAGGTATGAAAAATACACTTTGGTAACATTTTGAAGGTGCCCATAAGGCCCTTATTTAGTCCTTATGTATTACCCTGGTGGAAATAGGTTCAGAAGAGAATTATATTGATTGTTTCAGAAATAGGTACGTTGGTATAAAGGTTGGATATGTTCCAGGGACATGAATTTAGAGTTTTGGTTGAATGGAATGGATTTGAGTTTTTCAGTAAATCCATTCCATTCAACCAAAACTATAAATTCATGTCCCTGGACATATCCAACCTTTATACCAACGTACCTATTTCTGAAACAATCAATATAATTAAGGAAACCTTAATTGAAAAAAACTTCAATAAACAGTATATCGACCAAATTTCCAAGCTTTTACAAACAGTCACTGAACAAAACTACTTCCAATTTAACAATAAATATTACTTGCAAAAAGATGGACTAGCAATGGGTTCCCCAATTTCCTGTATAATGTCAGAAATATTTTTACAGAAATATGACCCTATAATCTTCAATAGTTTAAATAATTCACTCAGCATACAATTCTTTTGCAGATATGTTGATGACATTCTCATTGTTTTCGATAATGAATACGACATCCCCGCAATTACCAACATCATCAACAACATCCACCCCTAACTGTCCTTTACTATCGAAAAAGTAATAATAGCAGTATTAATTATTTAGATCTCCATATCACAAAAAGCTGTCATAACAAACTTATATACAAAATCTTCAGAAAACCTACTCACACGGATGCAATAATACCTCACAATTCAATCCACCCCATCTCTCATAAACTTGCTGCATTCAACAGTTTAATTCATCGCTTACTTCACATCCCTCTAAATAAAACTAATTACAAAATTGAACTCAACATCATCAAACAAATTGCTACCAACAATGGATATTCCCATTCCACTATCTACAAGATTTTACAAAGCCAAAAAAAGAAACTCCATTCTGAGAACTTTTTCACCACCCTCACCAATAATAATGTAAACCCCACTGAAAAGAAGAAATGGCTCAAATTCAATTACATCGGTCCGGAAACACATCGCATCACCAATATCATCAAAAAATACAATCCTAATATTGCTTTTACAACCAATAATAATATCAAGAAAAACCTCAACAATAGTAATCTTAACAGAAGTGACATCTATAAGAAGAACGGAATCTATCAACTCACTTGCGAATGCAACAGCATTTACATTGGACACTGGATGAAACTTCAAAACACGTTACTAAGAACACATTTCTGATTTCAAATACAATAGAAACAAATCAAAGTTTGCCGAACATCTTAAATATTCTAACCACCAACCAAGACCCATTGAACAATGTCTCAAACCCCTTTATTTCGCTCACAAAGGACCCATGTTAAACACCGCTGAGAATTTTTTCATTCATGCAGCTACTCTTCAGAAAAAACCCATTCTTAATGAACAACTCCAATCATACAACCAAATCTTAGTTAACACATTAAAACGGCTACCTAAGCATATTAAAGTATCTAACCCGTCATCCTGCTCTACCCTCCATCGTAGCAAAATGGCCCGTTCGAGCCGGAGCCGAGAAGATGTAGACCACTCTTTCTTCCTCAATCCCATCCATTTTTCCGATTATTTTACTCTCTTAAACCCCCTTTTTTCAAACATTATCCCTCACTCCATCATTCAACTATTTTTCTAATCAGGTTGGCTGTACTGATTTTTTAACTTTCTTTTTATCATCGCCACTCTCCACTGACTTCAGTCCGCTTCCTAAGTTGATCTCATCGTGTCCCACCACCCTACGGAGTAAGTTTTCTTTTTCTTTCTTTTTCAATTTTAGTTCAATTTACTTCATATAATTTTCTCACGTCCCTACTTAACATTGCTTTGATGTATTTTATAGCAAGTCTTTCAATTTTAATTTCAGCTCCATGCTTATGGTGCGTCTAATGTTAGCACCAAAACATGTCGGTAAAATAGAACTTCTGTAGACATCATCATTACAGGAATATCAATAACAAAGGAGTAAGGGAAGTCAATCCCAACAACAAGACTGTGATAATTTTTACATATATTTATATTCATTTATTGTTATTAATGGTTTATGAACTTAGATTTAGATATTTTAGATTAAATGAGTTTAAAGTTTCTAATTCTATTAAACTAATTTTAAGTGTATTTTAATTAGTCAACACTTATATGTATTTCCTATTAACTATATTTATTTATACTTTTTAATCTGACCTGCATTTCATTTAAATATGCCAACTATGTTTGTACACAGTATTTTTAGTCCACTTTCTATCCCATATCATTGTTTACTTTAGTATATTGCTCAATCTCTGTTATTAAACTGATTACACATTTACATCATTTTCGTCTATTCAACTTTTAGTATTCATTTAAATTCTTATTGTACTCTTTGTTATTATAACATACTCTAAACTCCTTACGAAAGATTAATTTTAGAATGTTTTCTAAAATGTCATATTACCTTAGGTAAGTCGGTAATGCGTCTACCAAGCGAACTAAGGGTCCCGGATTTGATTTCTTACATGGCCTTAAATTGTATTATTTGTGAAACTGAGGCTTCTTCTTTCACTACTTAAAAGATGAATTAACAGTCGTGGGATTGGGTACTGTGTATGTCCTAGAATAAAGTTTTATTGTAGGTAATATGCTGATTTAATTAGTCGGTTCAGAATGTGAACGTTAAATACCCTATATTATAATTAAAACATTAAAAATAAGTGATTTGATTTCTTTTAAACACAGGTATAGGTATAATTGATATTGAATCACGTTAGAATATTTTTTTACAACCTCACTAGAAAATAAACCCTAAACTAAATGAAGTTTCTGTGACGGTCCTGTAACATTATTGGGACACGTGACTCACCTACGACAGTGGCGTGGAGCGAAAAGTGACCTATGCGTGATGAATGCAAAGTGGCCAAAGCTGTCATGCCACATAAAACTAACGCGTGTCTCTTTTTTTTGTTGTTGTTCTTTTTCTACTCTTTCTCTACAGCTCTTTATCTATTTCTCCTTCATCCCTAAATATCCTTCTCACCCCTTGTTTATTAATACTGTCACACACAAGACCATGTATATACATTTCCACACCCTTGAAATGTATTTTACATGCCCGCTTCAACTATCTACTCTTTGTCCACAGTCCCTAAATTTAATGATTTTTTTGTTTTGTTGTAGCCATACTTGGTCTCGAAAGTGGGCTGCTGAGTAAAGTTTATTAAATACAGCTAGAATATATAATTATGCCATTTATTTAAATTAGAGATGGGTCGAATCCTATATTTCTCGAATCCGAAACTTACATTTTATTTTGAATATCCAATCAAAATTGGAATCCTTTCATCCTTTAAAAGTTTTAATTTCACAGTGAAAAGATTTAAAATTGAATTTAAAAAAAGTTGTTTAAGGCTTGGTGCCACTGACAAATTCTATTTTGTTTGTCATGTCTATTGTGTCATAAAAAACAAAAATAGCCCTTCTTTAATAAATTAATTAAACTTATTAATACAATTTTATTATTTTTTATGATTACGTTACGCTCCCAACTTTACAAGTCTATATTCAAATTATTTTATCAATTGTTTATAATTGTTATTTGAAGTCAAGGTATTCATAATTGTATTCGAGATAATTTTGAGATTTTTAAGAATCTAGACTCTCCTAAATAACATGGAATAGAGGGATTAATGGAATCAAGGACTTGAACATTCCATCTCTAATTTAAATACTTTTTCTGTATTTATCCTTGAACAAATTGATCAAGTTGGTTAACTCGAAATCGTATTGACACAATTTGTTTGACAGTTTTTTGTTATTTTTCTTCGTGTGCATCATCCATTTGCATTCAACTCATTAAATTACGTTAATGGAGTGTAGGTAGAATTTAAAGAGAATGTAACCTCACTTGTGTAGAAAGAGATTGGAAAACCATTATAAAAAACCTACCCATTACACCCAGCTTAGGTTTAGACCCAGACCTTTACGTAATTGTCAAACAAAACCAAATGCCTTTGATGCATGTTAAATGATTCCTTCAGTACCGGAATCGAACTAGGGTTCTCTATACTTGTCATCGATCACTCTAATTACTCAGCTATATGGAAGGGCTATATATAATATATATTAATTAGCACCATATCTTACTACCCATTCGTGCTATATGCTTATGTACTAATTATGCTAATAGTTTTAAGGATGAGGAAGACTATATTTAGAGGAAGTGTACTCGCATTTGCGTGGAGGTAAAGTGGGAAACAATTTTGGAAAAAACACCCTTGGTACAGCCGACCGAGATTCGAACCTCAATCTACCCGTCATCGGCAGCCTTGTCTTCTGCAAGAGTGATGACTTAGACCATACGGCCTCCGAAGTGGACGGGATTGTAGGGAACAGAAAAAAAGAGATATATCCTCTTATTGTACATAGAAAAATACTATAGTGTGGTACCTACCCTTTCTTGCACTCCCTTCTTTTCTCCACAGCCCACCCTTGTATTCAAGTTTATCTCTCGGTAAAGTGTTTCACCTCCCTCTAGAAACAAAAAAACAACATATTCCCCAGTCCCCCCTTCCCCCTATTCCCTAGTATAATGTAACTGGAAGAAATAAAGGGTCTCTATCAGCCCTTTAAAAGTGGTTTTATGCTTGTAGTTTCTTCCCCTCAAGGGGGACAGCTTGAGAAGAATAACGATTTGTAAGACATGAATTTTGTCGTGTTGACATTTTATCAACTGAAGGGGATTGCCACGAAATGATTAATGAGTTAATAATTTGATATACTCGTATTCTTAGAAGAATGTTCATTAAAAAAAAAACAGAATACATTAGCATATTTAATTTTTAGGTACGGTATTTCATGTGTATTTTATGAACTAACAGATTTTATCATTTTAAGAATTACATACTGACTTAATTCTAGAACAGATACAGCATTCAATCCCATGACTGTCAAATAATCATTGTGAGAGAAGAATGTCCCATTTTCACTAATGATACCAATTTTGATCACTCCGTGAATGGAACCCGAGACCCTCGAATAAGAATGCAGGCGTACTATATGGACTGAACTAACGTGTTGAACATACTTTTCAGTATGTTATTTCCTATATTGTGGATAAGATCTTTGTGTTATAATTGATTTTGACTAAATTTTGTAATTATTTTCAGAGCTGTGAGTGGACGTGACTATTCGTGATATTAACAAGGTTGATCACTATTTGATACACCCGGGGATTGAGGAATAAAGCTGGGAATAAAGCTATAATCCATTAAATTTTATTGTTTTAAAAAATCTTTGCAAAAATAGTAAAAATAATAAGTTATTGTAACAAGTAATATTTATTTTACCTGGAGCTGTGAGCCCTCACTTTATATGGAATAAATGTTAAACAAAAGAAATAAACTACAATGTGTTTAATTTCACCGAAAAATCATTTTTTATTGTAAGGACACATGTTTTACAATCAGCAATATGTGAGGACATGGCCATACAATTCCTTGCTAGACAACAGTGTGATGGGTCCAATCAGAATAGTTTAATAAATGTGAAGAGATTATTACAAGTGGGTTTATTTAAATGAAATAAACTAAGGATGGCCGTCATAATGACGAGGGTTTAGTCCCCCTATCATCCGTTCATTTGTGAGCCCAAGTCACATTTCTATATTTCGGTCCGTAACTCCCTTAAAAACGCGTCACATAAAAATACGCACATGGTAAGAGCCTAAGACACTTTCATGAGACTTTCTCACTCTTGGGCTACTGCCCACAATCAACTGTGTCCAGCCAAGGGCTTAACCATTCTTAACCACTGTATAGCTATGTCCTAACCACTGTCTTAACTACTATCATACTTATAGTGATCACAACACTCCATCTCTAAACGGACTCATCTTAAACAACACATTCTCAACACACTCTGACAACTGTCTAAAGCCAACTGTCCAGAGATCTACTCTAGTATACACCAACTAGTTTCTGATAACTGTAGACGATTCTACCGATGATGGCATAAAGCACCACTCAACGAGTTTCTATTCACATCATAAAATTTACGCGATAGCTAACAAAGTGATTTCCACAAATCTATTCTCAGGGCACGCTTCTGGAAAATGACGTCACAGATGGCTCGGTTGCTGGATAGACTGTTGGTTTCCCTCGATAGGTCCCGTGCTTGGTCACTTGCTGGACCGGGAGGTCAGCCAATCAGAGTGCAACCTTCAGTCACGCGACCAGGCCCAACAATATCCACAGTTTACCTGCAGTCATGATAGAGGTGGTTACGTACATGTGGTTTCTTACATTTTCTGCGCTTCCTCAGTGCATCAAATATTGAAAATATCGCCATCACTAATTGGTCTTCGGCGAATGCAAGTTTCCTGCAAAGTATTGTCGTCAAAAGAAGTTATATCACTATCCATGTTTGTCGAAACAGAGCTAGCGTTATCTCACGTTCTCTCGTAAGCTAGCCGCATGGTCTGCAAACGGCGGACCTCGTCTGAAGCCAAACCCTGCAGCGCAGCAAGCACAGCAACTAGCAGTGAGAATCTAGCGAGCAATCTAGCAACACACCAGCACCTGTTCAGTGGGCTTTACAACTAACCCGGTGACAGGAGGGCTTACAATAATTGATACCAATCTCGTTGAGAATAAAATCACTAAGTTGAGAGCTTCATAGTAACGAGATTAGTGTCCGACTGCTAGCAGTGCAGGTTTGTCACGCTCATCATTTGTTTTTTCCTCCATCTTTGTTTAGCAGGTATGCAACCAGCTTCACTGCAAGGAGTATTATATTAGAAGTGATAATTGTTAAGAAAATGGATTAAATTCCCATTTAACAAACTAATTCATACATATATATTAAATAAAATGGTTATAGTTTTTACAAACCACCCAATTTTTTCATGTGGCTTAAACTTTATAATTGTTAATTGGAATATCACCAAGTATAGAAAAGTTGAGAAAATAAATCCTGATAGTTAGCAGTTCTCACGAAGATTATTTATCTCTTTCTGGAGACTGCAGGGACGGAATCTGTATTTATAATGTGAAACTCTGCTTCACTTTAACACAATATTTAAATTAGATTGAATATTCGTATTTATATGAAATAACTAATATATATATATATATTGGTAGGGTGGGCTATTTTCAAAATAAGGATTCAAGCTACTGTGCAGCTATCCTGCACATATTTTTTTATGTTTAGTTCTTCTAATTTATTGAATCTACTGGCTGTAAATTGGAAAACAATAAAGTTATTTTATATTGAAAAATAGTTTGTTTCCGGGGCTATTTGAATCACTTTTTAAGGGGCTATTTGGATCATTATTTTCTTACGTTTTTATTTATTTTTAGAATATACAATTAATTATTTATTGCTTTCTGACACTTCGTATAATGAGCTTATAGGCTGTAATATTATCATCGTTGTTGGATTTGAAAATAAAAACTTTTAAATTAAATTTTAAAAACAAACTAAACATATTAACTACTACACATTATTTCTCACTAGTACTCAAAGCTTAAAGAATAGCTATAGTTTATTTGTAAAGGTATTTCTGTCTAGTTAAAAATGCTTAGTTGTAGTTTGGACAGCCCTGTTAAACACCGATCTAACTGGCTAATCCTATAACAGTACTCTTGAAGGAGGGGGGGGGGGGGGGTTAAAAGGGTTTCAGTATTTTTCCGGGCCACCTCAGACAGTTAAGTGAAAGTTTAGTTGATGGAATGGATCGGTGTGTTTCGGTTTGGTTTAGTGATAGTGTGTTTGAATGTTAATTGTTATCTAGTAATATTAATCTTCGTGGGGATAAGTCCTAGTATATTCACATCTTAACAATTTTTACAATAATTAAATACAATATAAATTAAGCTTGCATAATTATCTAAGTTATTTAGTGTTTTCATTTAGTTTTAAAATGTGATTTTAGACGATTCAAGAATAAAAAGAATAGATACATACAGTGGTCAAAAGAAGGAATGGCCCAGGCCCTAAACAGTACACTTAACGAAAACTGGAGTGTCAGAGCAGCTCCATCACATTTCAAGGTACCTTTCAGTACACTGCAAAGAAGAGTTCGGGCGGCTAGACCACTTAAAACCACTGACGGGCACACCAAGATAACCCAATTATAATACAAAAGTCAATAGTCATCCTACAGTCCTATCCTTCGAGCAGGAGAGAGCCCTAGTAGAAAGATTAAAAGTTCTTTGTATTCGTGGTTTTGGTCATTCATCGGAAAGTGTGCGTAAAGCTGCGTTCCAGTTTGCTGAGTCTCTTAACATCAAGACCCCTTGGAATGATTATGCCAAATATGCAGAAAAGGATTGGTTTATTTATTTCATGAAACATCAAGATGTCTCCCTAAAAAAAGCCAGAAGGTTTGTCAAAATCTCGTGCTGAGGAAATGAATATAAATGCAGTAGAAGAATTTTACAAATTACTAAATGATGTCACAGTTGATCTTGAAATCCATGTCCAGCCACAATCTGTTTATAACGGATGAAACTGATTTTCCGATTAACAACAAACTATCTAAAATAGTAACAGAAAAGGGGAAGAAAGAGGTATTTTCATTAACAAGCTTAGAGAGAGATGAAAACGTGACCGTTGTAGCATGCTGCAGAGCTATTGGGGTTTTTATACCCCCAGTAGTGATTTTTAAGGGGGAAAGGACGAAAAAGGAATTTAACATTGGAATGCCATCGGGGTCATTAGTGCTAATGTCAAAGAGTGGATACATGAATTAAGACATGTTCCTAAAATTGCTGCAACATTTTCAAAACTACAATCTTCTGGGAAATGCCTGCTTATTTTAGTTGACCACTCTTCACATCACTCTCTTCAGTGTCTTGAGTTCTGTTTGCATAACAAAATAGATATATTGTGCCTTCCACCCCACACCACGCACGTTCTGAAGCCTCTTGTTAGGTCATTTTTTAAACCCCCAAAAGCTTCTTATCATTAAGAAACTGATTCATTCATTCACAACAACCCAAAAAGCTCAATCACCAAATTAACCATCTGCTAAATGCTGCTTGGATCAAAGGAGCAACTGTTGGGAATGCGGTCAAAGGTTTTGAACGTACAGGAATATTCCCTTACAATTGCAATAAAGTGCCCGAAGAACAGTTTCTTCCTTCCCACACCTTTATTGCAGATAAGCCTTTAGGAGAACTGGAAACTCCATGTGACACTGGAGGACTATCAATCGGACAACAAACCTCTACCACTACTTTTTATCAAGTAGTACCACCACCGTCAAAGCTTCACACTCATACAAACAAAAGAGAACAAAACAAAGACCCTGCCGTCTAACATCACAAGAAAATGTTGATAAAGTAAGTTCGAAAAGAGCTTTACTGTTCGAAAAAGAAACTAAAATTGGTATGACCTCGAAATATCGGGTCTCTAAGAAGCTTAAAATATGTATTTTAACTGAGTTCGCCACACCAAGCAGCTCGGATGAAGACTATAATGTCGATCATATTTTTGACTATGAAGAAGAAAAAGGAAATGCACAATGTGGTTTTTGTAAAGTTACTTATTTTGACAAAAATTCAAGTGAAAAAGGACACTGGATTCGGTGTCAAACCTGCAAATCGTGGTTTCATGAAGTATGTGTCGGGGCCTTTGTGAAAAAAAAAACAGTTTAAGTGTGGAAAATACATATCAACCTTTTGTTTACATTTAGTAGTATACACATTTAATAAAACCAAATTAAACTGACTATACTCATGGTAAAATATCAAAATAAATGTTTGATTCAAATTACTCCATTCCTGATCCAAATAGGCCTACGTTTTCCTAAAATGTTATTTCCACTTGTATAATGGTCTATATTAATTATGTCCTACTTAGATTAAAACATAAATTACTAGGTATGGTTCAGAAGATATGAATAAAGATATAAATAACTGTTAAAAAAATTCTCAATCATATTATATGTGAAAACTTAAATTAAAGTTGAAATGACCCAAATAACCCCACCGTACCCTATGAGTCCAATCCACTACTATATGAATCCAAATTTTCATTCTATCTACGAACTACAAATCACTGATTCAGTTCCGAGTCTTATAAAATATGTTACACTTCATAGGTTTAACCTTATTACAGTAAAGGCCGGTTCACACTGAAAGCTAAGCTAAGCTAAGCTAAGCTAGACTATGCCTTATTACGCCACGCTATGTTTTTTCCGAGTGTTGAAAATAACCAAAGAAGTGTTGAAATATTGTTCCTGGTTTGTTTCTTGTGTATATTTAAGTAATATTATATTTAGGATTTATATTTAATAAGTGTTTTATATTACAATGGAAGTGTTAATTGAACAAATCAATCCTCCAGTTCCTACATTTTTCTTCTTCCAAAACATCTGCTAATAACAGCAGCTCCTCTTCTTCAGTACTAAAATCTGAGGTCTAATAAGACATTTTGGAGTGTGCCATAACTTAACTTGACTGAAACAGACTAGAGAGAAACCACATTGAATTCAGGAGGAAAAAGAGGAACCATAGCATAGCTTAGCTTAGATTAGCAATGAGTGTGAAACCAAACTGACGAAACCTTAGCACAGCATAGCATAGCTTATCTTAGCGTTCTGAGTGAACCGACCTTAATTCTTATGTAAAACATTCAGATAACTGGTAGACTATTGAGCTGGGTTCTGGTTGTTGAGTTTTTACAACTATGATGTTGGGCAAAGTCAACTTCTTACAGTAATAGTTTTAAAACAAATTCAAACTAAAATTTTAATTTTTGTTGTTATAAAAATATCGATTTTTTTTTTACTTGCATCTCGAATTTGATTAAAGATTCTATTTCTATTATATAGGCTACATTGATAGTATTTAATAAAGAATTTCCGTCTATTCAGTAGGTACCCTCAATAACCCGAATATAAAGCCCATTCGTATTTAGATTTAATATTGTGCGCTTTTAAATATTGCCCAATAGACCAAAACAAATGTCAAATTTGGTTCACATAACGAAATTTTGAGAGATCTATATCCTAGACTAATTGCCCGTGGGTGGCCTCTGGTGTCTGTTGGACTGGACTGCCGAAGATGGGGTGGTCAGGGTTCATTCCCGGTCAGGTGTACTGAGTGTGGATTTTACTTAATGGTTTTCCACTCTCCCTCCACGAAAATATGGGTGCACTTCATTAAAATTAAACTTTTATAATTCCTATAACATTAGTGTAATTAGTACATAAGCGTACAACCTGAACAGGTAGTAAGTTGCAACGATAAAAAAAAATATGTAAATAACTCAAGCAACAACCAAATAACCCTTTGGATTTAAATTAAACGCCAGAACGTAAGCTCTCCATTTGATCTAATTCTTGGAAACCTCACCCAATTCCTAACCTGACACCTAGCCTCCTTCAAATCTATTTGAATATTATCCTCCCATCGACGACCTGGCCTTCTAAGGAACCTTGCAGTGTCAGATTTATTTTATGGTTTCTCCAACAGTAGATTTTTACTCTGAGGGGTCGTTACCTTCCGCACCAAACCCCCAAATGGCAGACCATCGTTTATCGTCAGTCCGCCACTGATCATTCAAAATAGTCGCAGATAAATTCATTTCTAAAGGCAGTGCCTCGATCCAAAATCTGAGGACGTGCCGTGACGTGTGACAAGTGATCTCCACACTGAACACTACAGAAAATCGTTCATAGCTCGATTCGAGTAATAAGCTATTTTTTCCCTTTGCAATTATTAATAACGACTACGTCATTTTACTGTTATTTTCCATGGCATCTGATTAAACATCTGGGTTATTTGTATTTCATTAAGGATGATGAAAGTATAGTTTTATAGAAAACGCATCCGAATTTGTATGTAGATAAATAGAGAGTGCACCATTAATTAAAAACAACCTAGCACATTCACCTGGATTCAAACCCCGACCTTCCTGTTACTAGAAAGAATAAATAACACGAACCTTAACTTTTGGTCCACGTACTTAAAGATGGGTGTACAGAGAACGTGATACCATGCCAGTTTTTTACACTTTTATAGCAAAAATTTTTTGATCCAAATAAATAAAATATTTCTTCAGTATAAACAGATTTGAAGTTTTCTTCTTATGGTGACATGAATAGTTGTTGCATATCTTTCAAGGGTGTCCTGGAATTAATTGACAACTTTTTCTCTTCATTTAAAAATTTGGTCACCTAATGCCGCTATTGTCTTTACAGATATTTAACACTTGTTGAGGTCACCACGTGAAGAAAATTAAACTCTATGTTTGTATTGAAGCAATATTTTGTTTATTTTGGGCAAAAAAATAAAAATGTTTTGCTATAAAAACTACAAAAACACTGGTTTTTTCTCTGGTTCCCACCTTAACAATGCTGGAAGTAATTAGTTTTTTTAACAACGTGTCTTACTACCCGTTCATGTTATACGCTTATATACTTTATTATTATTAGCACCGCGTCTTATACCCGTTCGGGTTATACGCACTTACGCTAATGTGTAATGGTTGGGTGATTGTGAGATGAAATGAAGGACCTACAGTTTAACGTGGAATCCGAACCACGATGGCGGCCTGGAATTCCCCACATTCACAAGATGTCTTGTCAGAGGTGAAGGAAGGGTTTGGTAATCAGATAAATCTGTGCCGGGACCGAGGATTGAACCCCGGCCGCCAGTACAGAAGTCTGACACCTTACCCCTAGACCACCAGGTCACCCGCTTATATACTAATTACACTAATAGTTTTAGGTATTAGGAAGTAAACCCACATTTGCGTGGAGGTAGAGGGAAATACCATTTTGAAAAAAAAAAAACCACCTGCAGTACACCTGACAAAGATTTTAACCTAGATCTCCTAGCCATCGGCAATCTAGTCTACTGCCTTAGACCATTCGAGCACCAAAGAGAATCGTAAATAATTAATATACAAAAATGAGGTTTATGTTTGTAGATATTTCTTGTATGCTTCAGATTATGATAAAATTGATTTTAAAAAAATGACTGTGTACTCTTTGACGATATGAGATTGCTTTTTTATATCATTTGAAATATAAGATTAAAGAGGGGGTAAGGGGGAAACACAGGCATTATATCTTTCAATATTATGTGTGGTAGGAAGTTGGGGAGGGGGGGGGCAGGGGGCCGGGAATAGGTTTGGAAAAGTTCTATTAAAATTGCACCCATAAAAAACAGAAACAGACAGTAGAATACAGTCAAGAGGAAAGAAGGGAGGATGGTTGGGGACAACGTTAAAGGTCTTTCCTTTTAGCCCCACAAAACTTCCCCAGGAAAATGTTTAAAAAAAAGAGGACACTAAAAACACACATACATTCGGGTCGGGTACACTTAAAAAAAATGAAACCCATATCATTCTCACAGGATTGATCGCACAAATAACTGTTCTTTATGAAGGAGTGAGGAGGGATGGGGAAGAGACATTTCTCCCTTCCTTACCTCTCCCTCCACCCTGTCAAAATAAAATAAAAATACTAGCCCTGTCTCTTTCTCTGGTCGCAGGAAAAGACTTTATTGCTGGCGTAATGGAAAACATATTTCACGAAGTAGTGTCACATTAGGATGGACATTAAAACCAAAGCTGTGATCGTTCTGGGGGTTTGAAGTTGATCACTCTGCCATTCAGTCTCTTGTATCAAGAGTACTGCGTGTTGCAGGAGTTAAGGAGAAGCTACTGAGCGAAATCATATCCTCCAGAGGTGTTTTTTTTCTCAGGGTAACTCAGATCCCTGAACTTCTGACCAGTGCACATCGGTGTTCACGTGGCCTGGATGGCTCGTCTGGTTTGGTTTAATTCGACAGGGGTATTGGGGTAAAAATCCTTCTAGGCTGAGGAAGGTTTTTCTCAAACGGTTTCTCACACTCCTGCGACGCAAATGCAGGTACATTTCCTCAAAACTCTACCAATATTGTTCTTAAACCCATAAGTGTAGTTAAAATATGTGAATAGATAGAATGGGTACTCTGACATGACGGGAAAAAAAGAAACAAATAACTGCCCTAAGAAATTTACAAATCAAACAGAGAGTTGACTCTTTCTAATAATACCGTACAGATCCTAAAATAGGCGGTACTTTCCCCCAAAATACAGCCTTCATTATGAAATGTTTTAGTTATACATATTGTTGTTCAAACTTTGACATTATAAACTGCCGCTACTTTTATGGGTGACCTTGTGGTCTAGGGGTAAGTGTCAAACCTCTGTGCTGGGTGTCCGGGGTTCAACCCTTGGTCCCGGCACAAATTTATCTGATTGCCAAACCCTTCCTTCACTCTGTGACAAAACATACTTGTGAATGGTGAGGGATGCCAGGCCTCCACGTATACGGATCCCACGTTAAACTGAAGTCCTTCATTTCATTCACAATCACCCTACATTACACATTACGTAAGTGCTATAAGCCGAACGGTAGTAAGACCGTGATAATAATAAATAATAATAATAATAATAATAATAATAATATATAAGCTGCTACACTATGAAATTAAATTATAACTGGTATATATTGGAACTATCACCATCTTATTATTGTATTTAATTTGTGTTTGAGTTATATTTAAAATGTGTGAATGAACTATAAATTGATCCAAAGCAAGCACCAACCCGAATGTCAAAAGGAACTCTATAATATTATATATATAATTTTAATAATCATAATTTACGGTTTTATACTTTCAAAGGACGTTTTATCGTGTTTTTTTCCCTTGCGTCTCGATATGTTTTTATATTCCCGTTTCGATATCATTTCACTTTGAATAAAGTGGTTCTCACACATCCCCAAATAAATGGTTTGCTCTACCGCAAATACTTTATTTCGCTTTTATCTTAAAATATACATTTACCAAAAACTCTTAAGATTTGTGGAAATATAGTTGTATACATTGTTGTAGAAAGACTAGGCCGCCAAAGATCATAAATTAAATGATATACACTGTTACTTACTCGTTACTCTGTGACATAAGGAACTAGGAACACTGTTACAAAAATTGAGAAAAGAGAAATATATCTGTCCCCCAAAGAGAACAAAATTCAATTTCAAAGACTTGAATTAAAAAGTATATATATTTAATAATATATGCTTATATCTAAGAAATTACTGGTTTTATAAAAATATAGTTCAAACAAAGGATTTTTATCTTTAATAGTACTGCAACTTTACAATGGTACGCTATTTCGTATCTCAAATAGTTGGCAAAGAAATAAATAAAAGTGGAAAATTTCTCCAAAGTAAGGTACCCTAAAATTCATTTTAATGAGAAAATGAGAATTGTCATCTTGTTTATGGTAATAAACAGTGTCTAGATATAAAATTTAATCAAAATCATTAGAGCGAATCTCGAGAAAATTGATTTTATCTTCTTTTGCCCTTCGATAAACTACACTTAAATAATTTAGGATTATATATCTATTTACAAAAAACCCTTTGGAAGGACCTTATGAAAACCCCAGATACCAAGCTATAGCCCAATCCCATAAAATAGTTTCGGCTCTAGCCCTTGGTACAGACAGACAGACGGCATTGCGAAAACAGTTTTTTTTTTTGTTTCAGGGACTTATGAAGCGTTAACTTTTATCAAAATCTTGAGTTCGATCTTATGACGATCACAATACTTTCTTTATGAAGTGTCGAGAGTCAGTAAAAAAAATGTTCAGCTATCTTTGAGGTTTAGCTGATTCGTAGGGAATCCAGCAGTCCTCTTGGCCGATAGATTCGAGAGGTTGGTTATTGGTCTAATAATTCCGGGATCAATCCCAGTTAAGGGTGTGTAGAATAATATATTTTTTGGATAAGACTATAGTTTGATGTCCATAGGAGGTCCATTATTTAAAAACTGGTAGTTCTTGTTGACACAATGTCAGAAAACAATATTAAAAATAATGTATTTACATTCTTAGCCATTTAATTGATCATGCAAAGATACACTATCTATATTGAAGTATTATTGGAAGCTTTTGATAGCTTTTTAGATTAACTTTATAGTTAATACATTAAAGAATATATATTTCTAGAATGCAACATTTTAGTGACTTTCAATCAATGTTGGTGACCGAAAATGGGATTCATATAAAAATCAGGATTTACGTCTTCAGGTTGAGCAAAACCTCTTGATAAGAAGGGTGTTTTAATAGTGGGTGTTTATGTGGGATGTTCTTTATTATGCGCTATAAACACGGGAGCTATTTTCGTAATCGACTGAGTAGATAAAATTGTACCGAAATAACTATCGCAACTGAAAAAACATAACCAGCGAAGTAGCTACAGTGAAATATACGAGCCGCATTCACAGTCATTGTTTTCATACTTTTTCTTTGAGTGGTTAATCACTCGTTTATGTTACCAACATGCCTACAATTTCGTTCATAATATAATGTTTGTGTATGTATACATTAAAGTTTAATGAATGTTTTGTCAAACCAGAATATTTTTTAATTCACGAATAATATCTAAAAATAGATAATACGACATAATCGCACAGGTTTCACATAATATAATATATTGTGTACTATAGTTTGGAAGAAAATGATCAAAAATAATTTTTAAAATAGGTTTTAAGTAAACTACCTTTAAGTAAGTTTTCTCATAAAAATATACACATCATATTGTTAGTAAATATAATCACTTTTTATATGTATAACATTTTAAACCAAATTGTTTAAATGTTTTCAATAAATTTTAAAATTTTAAAAATAAGTTATTTGCAAAGTATCCTAAAATCATTTTTAATTTTAAATATTTTTTTTCTTATCTATCATAGAAAACTTTTCCCAAACACTCAATTTAAACTCAATCTTGAAGGGCAAATTAAAAAAAAATCAAATTTACATTGTTGTTCAGTAATTAAGATACCCTTAAATTAATTTATTTTAGAAAAATAAATATAAATAAAAATTTTTGATTTAAAATAGTTACCTAATACTGACTTTGAACAAATAGTTGGAGCTATTTAAAAAAAAAACGAATTGATCATCAGTAAATTATTATACATTTTTTATTAAAAAAATATATATAATTTACTATGCAAAATTATTAACAGCTAGCTATTTTGAACAAAATTGCTAGAACTATTTTTTAATTTTTTTTTAATTAAAAACAAATGGTACGGTACACCGCACAAACTTTCTCCAGTTTTTATCTTTAAATATACATTTACTAAACCTTGTAAGTTTTGTGAAATTAAACAATAGGTAGAAACATTAAATCAAAGCTTATAAATGAAATAATATACACCGTTACTTACTTACCTATGGCATTAGGAACTAGGAACACCGTTAGAGAAAAAGAGAGAAAATATAAACTTATTTATCCACCAAAGAGCATATGAATCAAATTAATTTTTAAAGACCTGAATTAAAAAGTATATATATATATTATATATATAATTTTATATATTAAGAATAAACTATTAGTTTTATAAAAATAACTTTCAAATAAAATATATCTCTCTTTAATAATACTACAACCTTACAATGATAAGCTATTTCGTATCTCAGATAGTCCCGGATAAATTATGAACATTGGAAAATTTTCCATAGGTAAATTACCCTCAAATAAATGTTCATAAGAAAATGAGAGTTGCCATATTGTTTATCATACTAAATGGTGTCTATATATACATTTTAATCTAAATCATTAGAGCGAATTTAGAAAAAATAGATTTTTCCTCTTTTTGTCCTTCAGTAAATTACCCTTAAATTTAGGGTTTGATATTTAACTCCAAAAATCCATGGGGGGGTCCTTATGAAAACCACAGATTCCAAGTTTTAGGCCAATAAATAAAATAGTTTCGGCTCTACCCGAGTACGGACAAGACAAAATTGCGAAAACAACTTTTTTGGTTTCAACGGGGTCATGAAACGTCGACATTTATCAAAATCTCGATTAATTTTTTTTATGATCACAATACTTTCTTGGGTGTCGAGAGTATAAAAACTCTTCAGTAAACTACCCTAGTATACAGGGTTATTTGGGAAGTCAACACTCCCTAGATATCAAGTTGAACAAAATCGTTAAAACCCTTTTCGAAATAATTTGAACTAAACAAAATCACTTTAATGAGGATCTGGGGTCGAAATAAAAGAAAAACCATCCCGAGCTATAGATATAAATTTAGAACAAAATTCATCAAATTATTTCGGGTCATTGAACATAGAGAGAGACAGAATTGTAAAAACAACTTTCTTGGGCTCGGGCACACATAAACCGTGAAGATTTAACATAATATAGAGCTAAAAAATTGTCACGACTACAATTGGGGGGATTCGAGTAATTTTTTGGTACGTTAATTTATTTAAAGCTCAACCGGACATTTTTTAAATGGTTCCTTATTGCACTAGCATGCTTGAGACATTTTTAAATTTTACAGAGTAATTTATAGAGCTACATACAGGCAAGTTAAAATAAGTTAAAAGATTTTTGTTCGGTATTGTGTTGTGTACTGTTGAAATATATTTTTTCTTGCTTTAGTATTAACTTTATAATTTACAGTTTAATTTCACCGAAAAGTATGTCAGGAAAGATATTTACGTTTAATTTTGTGCACTTCTGTACTCATTAAGTCTTGTCAAAATATTTTATTTTGTATGGAAAAAAAACAGTTTGCCACGAAATATTATAACTAAAGTGGACTATTGATACTCTAGCATTTCTATTGAAACTAATCTTATGTGCTTACATTTACAATGGATTTGTAGATACATCAATAAACCACTCAACAAATTGGTGACATTGTGAGTTGCAGATACGGCAGGGGTAAGAAAGTGATTATTTCTCAAAATATATTCAAAGGCTGACTTAAGATTGGTAGTCTTTAAGGTGTTGACAGAAGGATGGTCAATTTATCAAGACTAAAAAAAATACATGCTACCTTTTAATGGTTTAAAAAGTTATTTACAAATATATTCCAGTCCTGATGATGTTCCTGAATTTAAAAAAGAGTAGACTATCGACTATCAGTACTGACGAGGAATCGCAATTAGTTGCATACATAATCAAAAGGCAAGATATTGGGTTCAGTTTAACAGCAAGTGAGGTGGGCCTACAGGCTTTCAAATTGATGGAAAAAAGTAGAAGGAAAAATCCTTTCAACAATAAAAAAAAGGGCTCACTGGGATTGGGGAAAGCGTTAAAAGAAAGACAAGGACTAGCTTTGATATTACCAGAGAATATGTCTGTCAATAGGGTAACAGCAACTAATAAATAATAAATTGACAATTTTTATGAACTTTTGAACATGGCGTTAGAAAACATGAAACGAATAGTGAACCTACAAGCGTATCGAACTTAGATTAAAGTGGATGTTTATTTGTCGTCAAACCAGGGAAAGTGGTGTCCCCAAATACAGAAAAAGAGTTTACCAACAAACCTCGGCAGAAACAGACAGGGAAACAGCTATAGTTCTTTTAACAATAAATACTGCAGGACAAAATGGACCATGTTTAATTACTTCTAAAGTACAACGGAGGGCTGCGCAGTCCTTGACGGGCTTCCCGGTCCACCGAAGTCCCAAAGCCCTGCTCGAATAAGCGAGATGTGTAAAACAGTGGTCAGTGGAGTTTCTCACCCATCCCTCCATTGAGTAGTGTCTCCACACGTATCTCTAGTAATCCTTTATTTGGTACACCACTTTATGTCCCCTCCTCCTCCACAACTAGTATTAACCTGTCTGTTTACTGTTTCAGAACCTTCGTGAAATGCGACACCCAGTAATTAGTTACAGTCAATAACTCGGTGTGACCAATTGGTCGGTAAATGTTATAATTTGCCCTCGTGCTCCCCTTCAGGGAGTATTAGAGCATCTCAATATGTGTTTGCGACTGCAACTGGACGACTTAAAAGTCAACACTCTACAATCCTCAATTGTGTGTATTTCACCAAATTGATGGGATGCATTCAGAAAACTTTCTTGAATTCATAGGTCATTTTGCGAAAAATATTCCACCCGCCATGCTTGTAGTTTTGATTTCAACTGCAGTAAATATTCTGGATAAAAAAATATTGGGGTATTAATCAGTAGGCCTAATTCTCACAAAATAAGCGTGTTTATATGGTCTAATACTTTGTGTACAATAAACCTATATTTTAGTCTATTTGGAATCAGTTTATACTGCATTTTCTTACGATTGCCAAACTAACCCAATAGCCTACCAAATTAGCCGAGTATTAAAAATAATAATAATAATAATAAAATTTATATTTTAATGTCAATTTGGAACTAAGAAAATGTTTATCCACGATAAAACTTATCAATATGGTCGAAAAGCTTTATAGGCCACTAAATTAGTGAAAAACTAAAGAATAATGCCAAATTATCCAAGGCTTACCACTTTTTCGTTAAAGACAAGGATATCATTGTTTAATTTACTAATGTGAGTGTAGGCAGTCTTTTCTTGAAGGATTATACATGGTCCTATCCTATAAGCTGATTCCTAGTCGAATATTAAAAATTAAGATTGCTACTTAATACACGGTAAACGAGGGGTGGACCTACTTAAACATATTTGAAAACCAACTACTATCAAATTACGCAAACAATCTCATGATAGCTACTTGTTCTGTTTATAGTCGTCAAGTTAGTAGGTTGTTGAAAACAAATACCTGTGCTACCATCCAATTACATCAAAAATTCTATGATCGTAGGCCGTTCACTCGGTAATAATTGATTTGTTGATAATTCAGTTCAGAAACATCGCCCGTCACAATTGGGTGTCATGTCAAGTTCTTTTTTCATCATTGCGTTTTACTACCCTTGCGGGCTATACACCTATGTACTAATTACGCTAATGATTTTAGGGATGACGAAGGTTATATTTATAGGAAGTGTACTCGCATTTGCATACATGGAGAGTGGAAAACAATTTTAGAAAAACCATTCTTAGTACACCCGATCGAGATTAGAACCTTAATCTTGTCATCATCGGCAGTCTAGTCCACTGCGAGAGTAGTGCCTTAGGCCATGTGACCACCGAAGCGGTTATCATGTTAAGTTAATTGTATGTAAATCGTGAGTTTCTCAACAACCAAATGTTGTGAACAAGAATATTATACATCTTTTATTTTAATTAATACACTTAACACATGTGTAATTAATGGTTTAACCTTAGGGGTAGAAATGAAGGAGGCTAGTTTAAAGAAATTTCATCCGAATTAGTCGTAAGAGGGGGTAGGAAAACCGAAACTATGAATCCCATGTGGAAAAATACCTCCGGTTGAGATACTAGCTACGACCCACTTGTTACCAGTGAACCAATCTATTTCGAACTTAGCAACTTAGATTGCCTGACTTTTAATTCCGATCCATCACATTAATACTGGCGATAATTGGTAAAATATGATTGTGGTTGGAAGAAAAGCTTTGAAAATTCACTCATATTCTTTGCGGCCATGATAACATTTAGTTATATTACTTGTGTAATTTTATATGTATTGATAATATCTCCCAAAAGTGACAGCTGCTTATCACATGAACTGATTAATGAACAGTTGTTTTAGTAGCTTTAGTGACTACCACCTAATGTTCCTCGTAATAAAATCAGGGTTTAGTTGTTTTAGTAGATTTAGTAACTATCAGATAATGTTACTCGTAATAAAATTAGGGTCTAGTTATATTATTATTACTAAGTAAAGGAAAATGTTACAGGCTGAAAGTACTATACATTATTACTTGTACTTTTAAGCTTATATAACTGTAAAAGTAACTTACATCGTTGATGCTATAAATTAATGAGTTTAAATATTTTGTTTTTTACCTCGTCTTACATTCACATACGAGTCATTTATATTTAACTATACTAAAAGGATATTAATGAGGAAGATAGTATTCGCGTGGAGAGAGAAGTGGGAAACCATTTAAGACAATCCCTCACCCCTATTACACCCGACTGGGAATCGAACCCCAGCCTCCTCATCACAGACAAACCAGAATAGACGAGTTGGACATTTTGGGGGTTTAAATGTTGGTACCTTAAGTCAGTATAGAAGGAGATGCAAGGAAAAGTCAGTGTTTTTGCGGTTTTTATGGCAAAACTTTTTTTTTTTTTGCTAAAATAAATAAAATATTGCTCCAGTCCAAACAGAGAATTTAACTTTTTTCACACGATCACCTCCAAATTTCTAGAATATCTGTCAAGAGTGAAATAGAATTTAACGAAATTTTTTTTCTTTTCATTTAAAAGGTTTATCATCTAATGCCACTATGCTCATGTCGGATATTCAACAACTGTTGATATCACCAAGTGAAGGAAATTAAGCTATATGTTTTTGCTGGAGCAATATTTTAGCAAAAAAAAAAGTTAAGCCATAAAAACTGCAAAAAACATAGGCCTTTTCTCGCTTACCATTCCATCCCATCCCAAGGAAATCAATTTCTCGGTTGCAAATTGCACATTTAATCTACGAATTTTATGTGCAAATAAGCTGTGCCAGAGTGTACGCGGACAAAGTCTTTGTTCTCATCTGATAATCCAATGACGGGGAGTTAAGGGTTCACATACCAGCTTGTTGTTTTAAACTGAACGGTTTCCCATTCTCCTTCTATGCAACTGCAGTTATACTTCCTCTAAACTTTACGTAACATCAGTTTAAATATGCGGTTAGCTCGGACAGGTAGTAAAGAAAGAGAAATTAAACCCCATATTGGTAATTTATCACTTTGCGAATGGGAACTAGCCCAATCTCACATGGACACAGTCCCGCAATGTATTTATCTATGTTGACCTAGGTGGTCTTGGGGTAAAGTGTTCGCCTCAGGACTCAATATTCTTGGGATCAAACCCAGCTGGAGTCGACGGATTTTTATTGAGCAATAAGAATCCATAGTACACTTCCCCGGGGGACAATCAAGCCGTCAGTCCCATGTAGATTGTGGCAAGTGAAAATACCTTTCCTGGCAAAATTGGTAGGTTCTTTATCTCCCGCTCATAGAAATTCTCATATGCTGATATAATCAACTGGTTCATCAAGTGCATGTTAAATAGATCAAATAAACAATAATAATACTAATAGCTAGATTTTAAATCCTAAGTCACCTTAAACGACATATCAGTGCGAGTGTCACACATTAGACCACCTGGCTTCCGCCGTGGATAGTCCAGACTTGCCAATATACTTATTTAATATTCAGCAACTTGTCTGAACGTGTTATTTAATTTTAACTTTTGAATTTTTTTTTTCTTTCTCTCTCTTTTGACAGGCAAGGTGTCTTGCAATAAAACACCTCTTTTATCTTTTCAAAAGTCGTATGTATTATGTAGTCTTAAATATACATATTACCCTCCACTCTTTTTAAAGCGACCCTGAATGTTCGACAAAGCAACCCAGCTTTCTCAACGTCTTGCATTGAATAGACGAGAACCCGAGTCCTAAGTTGTATGTTCACATTATGTTCTCAGTTATTAGGGAGAGGCGCTAGTGCGTGGACTGGGCCGTTTCTTGTCTCGCGCGGTCTTGTGAGTCGTGTCACGTGGAACATTTTCATTGGTAGCATTTACAAACATTCTTATATTGAAATTAGTTGCAAAATAAATAATTTTATTTCAGTGATGTTTAGTTGATTAATTGCATAATCAGTGAAGAAATGTTATATTTAAATCATTATATTTAAATAGATATAATCGAAAATATGTATAAAATTTTAAACTATATTTGTTGAAATAACCATTTAAACGAGTAATTCAATTATAGGCCTACTTGAAGAAAAAATATTTATACTTTTGGTAGTGTTGATATTTTAAATTTAAAATATAATTATTAAATTAAAACATTTAAATAATTAGTCATGCTTTGTTTCTCTTAGCTTGACAAATTTCAGTTATTGAACGTCATTAAGGTGGGGATGCAGGGAACGCGAGAAAAGGTCTGTTTTCACAATTTTTATAGAAAAATCTTTTTTTGGTCAAAATAAATCAAATATTGCTTCAGCACAAACGTAGAGCTTAATTTTCTTCACATGGTGATGTCAACAGTTGTTGAATATTTGTTATAAGCATAGCGGCATTAACTCACAATATTCTTAAATGAAGAGAAAAAGTAGTCGTTAAGTTCCAGGACATAATTGACAGATTTTCAACAACTGTGAAGAAAGTTAAGCCATGTTTCTACTGAAGCAATATTTGATTTGTTTTGGCTAGTAAAATGTTATGCTATAAAAACTGCAAAAAAAAAACTGATTTCTTCTCACATTCCCCATATTCACACCTTAAGCCAACAGAATTATTAATAATTTTCACACTACATTTGTCACGTGTTTAGTCTCTAAGAATTAAATCTATGAACTTTTAGTGGTAAAGTTTAAATTTTAACATTATTGGACGAATAAGCCGAACGAGTGGGTGATTGGACAGCGGCATTAATTGAGTGTGTTTTATGCTTAGGCTGAGATAATTTCTTATTCTGCACCCACACACCTTCTTCATACCCATACCATTAGTGTAAATATGTGAGTACCCTGGATAGTTGCAAGTAAAAAGTAAAAATAAAGGTTTGTAAATATTGAATGGAAGTGAGACGACATAGAAAGGCAGTCCTTAATTCTCTACACAAATTCATTTTAAAACAAATTGAGAACCGAGCCATCACGTTTTCAAGGAGAGAAATGTGTCTAATAATGGCTATATTTACAGGTAGCTTATTTTACATATGTTTACAAATATTTGGCAAAGCTAAAGGTGTACACAAGATATTAATACATACAACGACAGTTTACAAAGATTTATTTGAGGTCGAGTTTCGTAAACTATTTTCACACAAAAGGTTATTTGGTAGCCAAATATTTATTTTATGCGTAATTTTTAACATGGTAGAATTTTTTTTCATTCCAACTGAGAACAAAAAAGAATAAGAAATAATTGAGGAGATTTTGGAAGAAAAAAATTTGACACTATCAACGTTTATAGCAATCATAGGACAGTGATGTCAAATTCAATAAGGCTTTAAACCCTTTTAGGTGGCCACGTTGTCTGACGCGCTACTCTCGCAGTAGAATACTAGACTATCTATGACGCGGAGACGGAGGTTCGAAACTCGGTCAGGTGTACTGAGTTTTTCTTCCAAAAATGGTTTCCCACTATCCTTCCACGCAAGTACGGGTACTCTTCCTATTCCCTAAAACCATCAGCGTATTTAGTACATAAGAATATAGCCTGAACGGCTAATATTTTATTTTATTTAGCTCCACGTCTTACTACCCGTTCGTGTTATACGCTTAAGTACTAATTACGCTAATGGATAAGGAATTGGGAAGGTTGAATTTAGAGAAAGGGAACCTACATTTGCGTGGAGGGAGAGTGTAAAACTATTTAGGGAAAACCACTCCCAGTTCACCCAACCGAGATTCGAACCTTAATCTCCCCGTCCTTGACAGTCGATCTCAACACGACTAGTGCGTTAGCTAAATACGCCACCGAAGCGGGTAAAACGGTTAATAAAGCGCGATGCTAAAAATTAATAAACAAAATAAATAAAAAAGGGTAAGTTCTGAAAATATAAGAAGGTATTAAAAATTCACTACCTGTTATACATACAGAATAACGGACAACAGCTAAGAATCAATTAATTTTATATTGTTTGATATCAAGATGAAGTTCAGTGGATTCAAAATTTTATGGACATGCACATCTTCATCTGCTCTTTCAGAAAAAAGATAGTTGAATTTGGCTTGGAAGATAAATTTGAACAGTTGAGCTTATTTATTGTTTACGCTCATAGACAAGAATGTACTGTGAGAATAGAGCACTTCTATAGGAAGTACACTGTAGAGTAGGATACTGTTAGGAATGTACAAAGGAAAACAAGGGGAGTACAAGTTAAATATATTAAAAATATATTATATAATATATTAAATAATTAAAAACATATTTTAACTATTACTAAAACAGTAATTATAGCCCAGGGACTTAAGTTTATTAACTGATATTCAAACCAATTCATGCAAATCTTTGCATGCTTGTGAGATTTTATGTAAATTTTAGCATAAGTTTATATGAACCACGTGAATTCTCATACAACAAAAATTATGTCTGAAGTTAAAAAAAAAAAGATCTTTAGAAAATATTTTCATAAATAAGAAAGATACGAAAATATTTTGTGTACAAATTTAAAGATTTGAAAATTTTAGCCCCCCTACACAAAAAAAAAGGTGATGAGTCAAATTTACGTATCTGCAACAATTTTTGTGAAAATATTGAGTAAAAATTATGCGAAATCGTAATGCAAGATTTCACAGGGAGCGAGTATTTTCGAAAATTTCACGGACTTTGAGGTAGGAAAACTGTTATAGCTTCTAAAAAAACTTATCGTATGGTATTATATATAAAATAATTTTTATTAGATTTTGATTACATATATTTGTTTTTAATCTACACATTTGATGAAATTACAAAATGGTTTTAAAATGTATTTTTTTATTCTAAACGACATCATCTACATTTATCAATAACTCGCAAAACATTTATTGAATATAAAAATCCATATAATATTATAATATTAATATTCCATGTTTTGTCACTCCCTTAGCCTCATAACTTTTTGAACCAAATATCTTCCTAAGCACCTTGTTTTTAAACATTCTAGGTTTGTCTCATGTAAGGTAAGAGACCATGTTTCACACCCATAGAAAACAGATGAACAAACAATGTATCACGCCTCTCTGCATCTACATGTTTTTCCACGCTATTTTTTACCATTACCAAACGCAATACCCAAAACAGCTTTAAATTAGGTAAATTGGTTCTTATACCATGCGTTACTATTTCCCTGCTAGACCAGCTCCTACTGTTAAGGTAGCAAATTGATTGACCTCCATTCTTGAACGTGTAGATGGTCGCGGCGTCTGAGGTAGGTGGTTTGTTTGTTTGTTTGTTGGTTTGTAAGGGTATTTTTTTTTATCAAAAATAGGTGGTAGAGATGCAATGCATGCAATAGATTTAGAAGGTTGGAAAAAAAAAGAGCGTGTCCGGTGCCATCTCCTAGGAACACAGATAACTAATTGGTATGGATCAATTGCTCAACAAATTAAATCCACTATCACTGAGCAATTGATCCATACCAATTAGTTATCTGTGTTCCTAGGAGATGGCACCGGACACGCTCTTTTTTTTTCTAACCTTCTAAATCTATTGCATGCATTGCATCTCTACCACCTATTTTTGATAAAAAAATACCCTTACAAACCAACAAACAAACAAACAAACCACCTACCTCAGACGCCGCGACCATCTACACGTTCAAGAATGGAGGTCAATCAATTTGCTACCTTAACAGTAGGAGCTGGTCTAGCAGGGAAATAGTAACGCATGGTATAAGAACCAATTTACCTAATTTAAAGCTGTTTTGGGTATTGTGTTTGGTAATGGTAAAAAATAGCGTGGAAAAACATGTAGATGCAGAGAGGCATGATACATTTTTTGTTCATCTGTTTTCTATGGATGTGAAACATGGTCTCTTACCTTACATGAGACAAATCTAGAATGTTTAAAAACAAGGTGCTTAGGAAGATATTTGGTTCAAAAAGTTATGAGGCTAATGGGGCGAGGAGGAAGTTACATAACCTATACTCAACACAACACATGATTAAGATAAACAAGTCACGTGGATTACGGTGGACAGGACATGCAGCGTGAATGGGATATTCTAGAACCTTGTTCAGGGTACTGACTGGCAACCCCAATGGGAAGATACCATTGGGAAGACCTATACTCGAATGGAAGAATAACATTAGAATACCCGCCTTGGTGGCGTAGTTGGCTAACGCGCTTGTCGTGTTGAGCTCGACTGCTGAGGACGGGGAGATAGAGGTTCGAATCTCGGTCGGGTTAACTGGGGGTGGTTTTTCCTAAATGGTTTTCCACTCTCACTCCACGCAAATGCGGGTTCACTTCCTCTAATTCAACCTTCCCAATTCCTAATTCATTAGCGTAATTAGTACTTAAAGCGTATAACCCGAACGGGTAGTAAGACGCGGTGCTAAAAAAATAAATAATAAATAATATAACATTAGAATGGACCTGATAGCGATAGGGTGTAATGAAGTGGATTGGATAGACTAGCTCAAGATAGGAACTGGCTGTAATGAGGGGGACTGGTTAGAACTATCTCAAGATAAATATATGAATAATGAGATAGCTTGGATAGGACTTGCTAAATATAGGGATAGAATGTAGTAAGGGGGACTAGATGGAGGTAGCTAGGGATAGGGTGTAATAAGGGGGACTGGATAAGACTAGCTAAAGATAGGGATAGGGTGTAATGAGATGGACTAAATAGGACTAGCTAAAATAGATATAGGTGAAGTACTTTTATAAGTACAGCAATGAACTTCCGACTTACTAATGCCATAGAGCAAGTAAATTAGTTTGTAAGTTCTATCAGAGCGAACTTTGCAAAAATTATTTACCTTGAGGGTGATGAAGAAGAAACACAAATAATTAGCAACGAGGAAAAGAAAAAAATGAGTGAAAATAAGGTTGAATCCAACAATAAATGAAATTCACTTTTCTTTTTTATTATTACTGTTAGATATTGTCCTTAAATAAATGCTCATATTTAAAATGTTTGTTCAAACCACGTTCATATAATTTTTCCACGATGGTTGATTTTAAAAGCCAATAAAATTATAAAAAATATTGTTTTTACACAAAAAACATTAAGTCAGATATTACCTTATTTTTTGCTGCATAGCAATGAAATTATTTTTAACTTTTAGCATAATATCATGATTAAATATTGTAAGTAAAGATTTTCACAGTAAAAACATTTATTTAGAACATTTTTATGAAATGAATATAATTGCAAAATATCAAAATAGAACACATTTTTTTAAACTTTTTTTATCATCGTGACTTTATTAAAACTTTTAAAAAATAAATATAAAAGAGAGTTACTTTATTCTTCTTTAAATTGTTATTTTTAAAAGTTCCGATACGATAATTAATTTTGTTTGGAGGTTATTGAAGTTTAGGCAACACTCCGCGAGAGTTTGAGGGCTTACGGCAATCGTGCGCGATTTGATTGATACAGTCTCGCTCATCACACGAAAATCGTTACAGATATATAAAAACGAGCAAGAATAATTTTAAGGTAGAATTTTCTAATCTTTAATTTTTGTGCGAACCATTTGCTCGTACCTGTCGTATTTACAGATATACTTTTAAAAAGTTTTTTTTAAAGTTTAGGTCAATTTTTTTTTTATAATTTGCAACGACGTGGCTCATGCAAGCTTTTTATATAAAAGTAGGCCTATGTGCAAAGCCCTTCTTGCATGAAAAGATTTGCGTCGATTAATTTAATGCTGAAGTTTGGTGTTAATTTGTCTCAGAACACTGGACTAATTACCAGTATTTAAAGTTTAATACTAGGGGTCTTAAGGTAAATTTCCGTTTGTTTTAGATATTTCCGGGATTGTTCATTAAACAAGAAAATGAATTAAACACCTATAGCCCAAAATTAGTGTATTTAAGCGGTATTTAATTCCAAACATAGATTCATCCTGCTAACCACTTTAGTGGCCGCATGGTCTACGGCGTCTCTCGCAATAGACTGGACTGTAGATGACAGGGAGATCCGGGTTTGAATTCCAGGAATGTGTCCCGATAGTGTTTTTTTTCCTAAGATGTTTCACACTCTCTCTCCAAGAAAATACGGGTACATTTGCTCTGAATTAAACCTTGCATATCACTAGCACACTAGTACATATGCGTTCTAACATAAAAAGGTTAGTATGGCAAGGTTTTAGTAAATAAATAAAATAAAAATATCCTGCTACTCACTTAGTTTAGGATTGAGTACATTTTATCTTTAAATAATGAGTCCATTAGTCTTGTGTGTGTAGAAAGTGTACAGTACATTAAACTACCACGATTTTAAAATAATTACAAATTTAATTGTAAAAGCAAAATTTTGTTAAATATTAAAATAAATTAAATAAAACTATGACTGAAAAATGGCAGAGTGTGAGAGATAAACAGTCACACTTACAAATACTGGCTTTACAGTTAAACGAAACTCATGTGTTTTGTTGACAGAGAAAATCATTTTGTATATGTGACAAACATTGTATGCTATTTTTGTAGGGGGTTTAAGTTTGATGGAAAGTGTGTGATGGCTGGTTAACCGAATAATTTAAAGCATGATGTAACTGTAGGCTGTTATCGTCACTTTATAGAGTATCCAGCCAAACATGGACTCTGTAAACAACATACAAACAAGTACATGTCAGTAAACACTTTGTCAGATCTATTGCTTTGTACCATTCCAACTCGCCTCCATTATTTTTACTTTCAATTTCGTTTTTCATTTGATCGCTGGTATTTTTATACTTGTTATTCTGAAGTGATCTTTTTTTACCCTCGTGTTTTTAAACAGTATTCTATTACTTTTTTTTTTCGTTCTCGTTTTGTATACTCTGTATTTTTCAACTAGTGAACTTTTTTTTTTTATGGTAACGCTTAGTGACAGATGTTTCATGTAAACATTTGTTTTAAATTACGTGGACGCAAAAAAAAAAAAAACTTCCCACAGTGACAAAGATAAAACTAAATTTGTTGGTTGTACATATAAGATAAATTAGAATTAATGATATAGGGTTTACTATTTATAAATACTAGGGATGGGACCCTCAAATCCGCGAATCTATCGAATCCTCAGGTATATTCGAGGATTGGAGAAAATATCAGCTTCAAGACTCAGACCTTAAATATATTTTTATTTAAAAAAATATTTAAATTGACATTTGTTTTAAGGCTCTAATACTGCCTATTGGTGGTTCAAAGCCAACATAATAATAGGACAAGCTCAACCACCAGACCCCAAACATTGACAACACTTCCACTAATGTTATAGTGAATGTACTATAGTAAATTAACATAGCATTTTTCCATTTTCTATTATTATTATATTGTATTTATATTTCCTCCGAGGTTCATAATTTTTTCCAAGACTCGTACTTGAATTCAGTCTTCGGAATTCGAAAGTAAAATGAAGACTAGGACTCGAGATTTGGATTCAACCCAACTCTAATTATTAATAGCAGCGCGTCTTACTTCCCGTTTGGATTATAAGCACATAATTACATATAATTTTTCCCATTCTAGTAGTTACATTCCTTCAACACTACTTTTATAGTTTGCTTACTCTAAAAGTTTTTAAATTCTTATTTTTCCCTGTTCCCCTTAAAAAATTCCCTTTAACAGAATAGCATATATATTATGTAAATTGTTAGTCACTGCTTTCTCTTAATTTTTGACACAAAAATGACTTAAGACAAATATATTGATTATTGGTGCAATTCACAAACTCTCATTTATCGTATTTTAAATCGCCGGAAGTCTCAAAGCCGAGCAGAATTTATTTGCCTCATCTAGTGCAAAAGTTTAGTGAATATTTTGGGGTTATATGACAAAAGAGGCTCAGAAAAGTGAGTTTTACCAAATCTCAATAGTGGGAGGCTGCGGGATGAAGTCATCAATATGGCTGCCACACCATTATGTAGTTGTCACATTTAAATAAGCATAGCTTCTCATACGTTCTAGCCACAGATATAAACCTTTTCCTAAGTGTTTAAAATATATTAACAAATACATTGGGCTACCACGAAATCTTTGTTAATTCCATTACTTTTTAAGATAATTTCATTTAAACGTGTAAAATCCATGTTCACGTTGCTTATGTGTGACGTTTAACCACAATTTATTCTAAAACTATAAGATTTATGAAAGAATACTAAGTTACAAAAGAGTTTCATTTTCTAATGAGAATTAGAAAAATGTATGAAACATGGGGCTTACTGCAACTCATAGGGAATTATGAGTGATATCTCTTTATTCGTCCACTTCCCCAGAACTATGATTTTACAGTTTATCATGAAGACTTTTTGATTAAACAATAAATGATGAATTTTAATCGAAATGTATATTACCTTATCGGTACACTTTACAATAACTAAATTTTATCATTAAGACATGTCAAAAGCAGAATTTACATGCATATTGAATGTTTCATGTAAATTTAAATGTTATTTTATAAACATAAATGTTGATAAACAGTTATAAAAATACAAATGTATAGGGTAAAATTCAAGTAATAAAATTGAAAGAATATTTAATGATGAAATATAAAGTTTTAAGAGAAAGGATTTATTTTCTTGATTTGATATAAAACGATGTGTAATTTCAAAGTCTTATTTGTTACGTAATCCCTTATTCCTTGTTGTCAAAGTTGGCTGATGATCAGCTGTTGAGTTTAATTTGACATGTATAATATCTTTGGAAAAACTAAATGACTAAATAAAGGAGTATTAGATTTAACAATATATAAGTTAAGTGAAGTAAAATAGTAACGAAAAAAAAAGTTATAAAATTAGTCAGAACAGTCAAACTTTGATACTTGATATTTTTGGATAAAATCTATACTATGATTTTTTGTAATTTAGATATAATACAAATAAATATAAACCAGAACAATAAAATAAATAAAACAAAATTTTCTTATTTTTGTAACACAATTTTTTTTTTACTTTAAAGCTTTACTAAAGACAATATTAAAAATGCAAAGGAAAATCTTTTAAACATAGTGAATATTCTAACACTCCACCTTCTTCCATAACTATACGAGTGGGTGCTAGTTTATAGATACTAATAACTTCTCCATATGCTTCAGAGTGTAGTTAGTTTATTTTCACATCAATTTAAGTTTACAGTCGAGCCAGTTTTGTCAAACATGTAAACATTGTACATAATATACATTAAATAGACAGTGTGCCCATATAGTCATACATTTTGATATGATCGTCCGAAACACGTCTACTTCAGTAGACATCCAAGCGTGGAAGAGTCCTTCTACAAGGTCTTGCTGAGCGGAGGACTGTGAATCCCGTAGTTTCTTACTCTTGAACCCAGATCACTACTTGATTTCTTTCCATCGACCAATGGGGTTATTTTCTACGAGCGCGAAAACTAAAAACAGACGCGGCTTTACTCTTCACCCGCTATTAATTACTGCGTAATACAACCCGGAAACAAACCATGCTTCTGACACGTGCAGCTAAATGAAATATAAAAAAGAAACATGGCTGTAGTTTAGAAAATATGAGTTTAATTTAAATTAACAGAAAAGAAGAAATATGAGAAAATTTACTCTAAAATATGATCTCAAATATTAATAAAGACAGGAAAATGATATCATTACAGTATATTGGCCTATATATATCCCCGTTCTGTGATTTCTTATGGAGAGAAGAAATCAAATTATACAATCTCATCCCAAGTTCTCTTTATTTCTCACTTCAAATCTTATTTTATTAAAACAAAATTTTGGCTAAATATTTTAATTTTTTATTATTTTATAATTAATTGATAAATACCTTACTAATAAGATTTATTATAATTATTACAGAATTCAAAGCTTCTTAGGGCTCCAAATTACTTCTTACGTTTGCTTTATTGTGATGCTATTTTTGTTTTTAATATTTTCAATAGCACAATTTCTTGTAAATTTACCCTTGATCATGTAGGTATACAATGTCCCTTCTTTGGCCTTCCGTAATCCAAAACTATTTTATCTCATCAACTCTTACAAGGTGAGCCCTACGGGCCTTTGTATCCACAGCGCTAGTTCCCGATTTGTCGAATTCGACTCGTATCATAAAAGAAAAGCCAAACTCGAGAGAGTTATTTGAAGAACTCCCTTGTAACTAATCTACCCTGTAGCGTGTAGAGGCTCTGCCTAAACTATTTAAATTCACACTAATTCTGTTTTAATTGTTTGCTTATTGTTATGCTTTTAAATACTTATGATTTTACTACTCTCAAGTTATTTATTTATTATTTTTATCATTCATCATTAATAATGATATCCTATTTTTTGTAATTATCCAACAGTATGTATCATTATTTAGCTATTATTGTTTATTTTATTTTGTTATTATACGTTCTTGTAAGGTACTTGTGTACATTTCACTGCAGACCTGTCATAAGTCTCACGACTGTTGGCCAGCACTGTAATATATAAAATAAAATAAAATAAAATTGAATAATAATAATAATTAATTATTATTATTTGAGAAAATATGAGCATATCTCTTACATCTTATTAACTCCAGATCTCTGATGATCAGCATGGTTTTAGGAAAAACAAGGCTTTTGTCACTAGTCGAGTATAATCATGTTGCACTTTTGGAAAGGTTGATGCGATTTACTTTGACAAAATATAAAAGCTTTTGATGAACGCCTAAGGTTAAATTTATCTTCATTTCTTTTCGATATGTTAATTAATGACATTTTAAAAAACAAAATTTATATCATTTGATTTTTGTTGATAATCTCAAGCCATTAAAAACTATAAACTCCTTTGACTATTGCATGGACTTACAAATTGACATAAATGCTATACCGTAAACAGAGTTTGTGTGTGTGGGGGTGAGGGGGGTGAGGAGGGAGTTGGAGGGGGAATTAGGAGCGAGGAGTATGTTGGAACGAGGTGAGGGTAGGGGGTATATACAATATACTTGCAGTGGCTCGTGGTGAAGTACCCCAACAAGAGATGGCAAGGATTTTATTAAATACCAGCAATTTAAAGCTCCCCACCCCCAACATAATGTGTTATGAGATTTATAAGCTACTAGCCTAGACCTAGGCATTGAGGAGTAATATAAACGTACATTTTTAATAATGCTTTTTTTTTTAGAAGCGGTAGAATCCCTAAAGTACCCTTTCTTGGTAAGAGCCTCCGCAATGCTCACTTTAGAATGAAATGTCTATTGATAAATCTAAAATCAAATATTTCCTTCATAAGGAAAACCAATCCTATTTTTACCGTTGCAAACTAGATCATTAGCTCCCAAAGTGAAGAACAATTTTTGGGTGGGTAGCGATAATCGATAGCAAAACTTTGTATTGGTTTGTTCAATAGAACGTGCTTTTCGAATTAGGGTAGCTACAAGACAGCTTGGCGACACGACAGATAGTGAGTTTCCAGATCTGTCAAACCAAGTAGTAACATACTTATACCTCTCATGACTATTGCTCTTAATGAGTGTTTATTTTAATAACTAATGTTTGAAAAGTATAAGTATAGAAACGTACTTGAAAACTGATTTAAGATTGAGAACGGACTTGTTTGAGTCGAACAAGGTTTCAATTTCTGAATTCAACCAATGTCATTCATCTCGTTAATAGTTATGTTTTCACAAATGAAGACCAACAAATAAACAAGTAATTATATTTATAATGCATATGTTAATGTCAAGCTAATAATGTAAACATTTTAAACGAGAAAACACTTTTGTTAAAATATTCTCTATTTGTAAACAAACAACTGTAATAAGGAATAGTGGGAGTAGTAAAACTTTGTTGTAGCCCAATGCTGTAATAAGGAATAGTGAGAGTAGTGAGACTTTGTTGTGGCCCAATGCTGTAACAAGGAATAGTGAGAGTAGTGAAACTTTGTTTTCGCCCAATGCTGCAACAAGGAATAGTGAGAGTAGTGAGACTTTGTTGTGGCCCAATGCTGCAACAAGGAATAGTGAGAGTAGTGAAACTTTGTTGTGGCCCAATGCTGCAACAAGGAATAGTGGAGTAGTGAAACTTTGTTGTGGCCCAATACTGTAATAAGGAATAGTGGGAGTAGTGAAACTTTGTTTTCGCCCAATGCTGCAACAAGGAATAGTGAGAGTAGTGAGACTTTGTTGTGGCCCAATGCTGCAACAAGGAATAGTGAGAGTAGTGAAACTTTGTTTTCGCCCAATGCTGCAACAAGGAATAGTGAGAGTAGTGAAACTTTGTTTTCGCCCAATGCTGCAACAAGGAATAGTGAGAGTAGTGAAACTTTGTTGTCACCCAATACTGTAATAAGGAATAGTGGGAGTAGTGAAACTTTGTTTTCGTCCAATGCTGCAACAAGGAATAGTGAGAGTAGTGAGACTTTGTTGTGGCCCAATGCTGCAACAAGGAATAGTGAGAGTAGTGAGACTTTGTTGTGGCCCAATGCTGCAACAAGGAATAGTGAGAGTAGTGAAACTTTGTTGTGGCCCAATGCTGCAACAAGGAATAGTGAGAGTAGTGAGACTTTGTTGTGGCCCAATGCTGCAACAAGGAATAGTGGGAGTAGTGAAACTTTGTTTTCGCCCAATGCTGCAACAAGGAATAGTGGGAGTAGTGAAACTTTGTTGTCACCCAATACTGTAATAAGGAATAGTGGGAGTAGTGAAACTTTGTTGTGGCCCAATGCTGTAATAAGGAATAGTGGGAATAGTGAAACTTTACTCTGACCCAATGCTGCAACAAGGAATAGTGAGAGTAGTGAAACTTTGTTTTTGCTCAATGCTGCAACAAGGAATAGTGGGAGTAGTGAAACTTTGTTTTCGTCCAATGCTGTAATAAGGAATAGTGGGAGTAGTAAAACTTTGTTGTAGCCCAATGCTGCAACAAGGAATAGTGAGAGTAGTGAAACTTTGTTTTCGCCCAATGCTGCAACAAGGAATAGTGGGAGTAGTGAAACTTTGTTTTCGTCCAATGCTGCAACAAGGAATAGTGGGAGTAGTGAAACTTTTTTGTGGCCCAATGCTGTAACAAGGAATAGTGAGAGAAGTGAAACTTTGTTTTCGCCCAATGCTGCAATAAGGAGTAGTGGGAGTAGTGAAACTTTGTTTTCGTCCAATGCAGTAATAAGGAATAGTGAGAGTAGTGAAACTTTGTTTTCGCCCAATGCTGCAATAAGGAGTAGTGGGAGTAGTGAAACTTTGTTTTCGTCCAATGCAGTAATAAGGAATAGTGAGAGTAGTGAAACTTTGTTTTCGCCCAATGCTGCAACAAGGAATAGTGGGAGTAGTGAAACTTTGTTTTCGTCCAATGCAGTAATAAGGAATAGTGAGAGTAGTGAAACTTTGTTTTCGCCCAATGCTGCAATAAGGAATAGTGGGAGTAGTGAAACTTTGTTTCGCCCAATGCTGCAACAAGGAATAGTGGGAGTAGTGAAACTTTGTTGTCACCCAATACTGTAATAAGGAATAGTGGGAGTAGTGAAACTTTGTTGTGGCCCAATGCTGTAATAAGGAATAGTGGGAATAGTGAAACTTTACTCTGACCCAATGCTGCAACAAGGAATAGTGAGAGTAGTGAAACTTTGTTTTCGCCCAATGCTGCAACAAGGAATAGTGGGAGTAGTGAAACTTTGTTTTCGTCCAATGCTGTAATAAGGAATAGTGGGAGTAGTAAAACTTTGTTGTAGCCCAATGCTGCAACAAGGAATAGTGAGAGTAGTGAAACTTTGTTGTGGCCCAATGCTGCAATAAGGAGTAGTGGGAATAGTGAAACTTTACTCTGACCCAATGCTGCAACAAGGAATAGTGAGAGTAGTGAAACTTTGTTTTCGCCCAATGCTGCAACAAGGAATAGTGGGAGTAGTGAAACTTTGTTGTGACCCAATGCTGCAATAAGGAGTAGTGGGAATAGTGAAACTTTACTCTGACCCAATGCTGCAACAAGGAATAGTGAGAGTAGTGAAACTTTGTTTTCGCCCAATGCTGCAACAAGGAATAGTGGGAGTAGTGAAACTTTGTTTTCGTCCAATGCAGTAATAAGGAATAGTGAGAGTAGTGAGACTTTGTTGTGGCCCAATGCTGCAACAAGGAGTAGTGGGAGTAGTGAAACTTTTTAGTGGCCCAATGCTGTAGTAAGGAATAGTGGGAGTAGTGAAACTTTGTTTTCGTCCAATGCTGTAATAAGGAATAGTGAGAGTAGTGAGACTTTGTTGTGGCCCAATGCTGCAACAAGGAGTAGTGGGAGTAGTGAGACTTTGTTGTGGCCCAATGCTGCAACAAGGAATAGTGAGAGTAGTGAAACTTTGTTGTGGCCCAATGCTGCAACAAGGAATAGTGGGAGTAGTGAGACTTTGTTAATTTTCTAACATTTACAAAGGGGTCTACTGGTCCTTTGACACCGCCCCTCTGCCCCTGATTCCGCGCCTGCTGTAGCAGATATATTTCTTGCATTTATCACTCTTAGTTTGCTTATTAGACAAATCACCACTAAAGTGGGAATATACAAACATTAACAATTATGACCGATAAAGGTTATTTTGTTCACTTTAAAAAATGTTGTGAAAGAATTTGATATATTTTCAGGTTTACAAGACGCAAAGATAAACATTTAGCTACGATGTATTTTTCTTAGGCTATCGACTGGTTGCTACCCCTGCCATGGAGTAAATAAGTAACAATGTATATTATTATGCTTGTTCTCTTTGGAGAGATTATATTTTCTTTGTCTACATTATGCTTTTGTAACAATGTGTATTATTTCGTTTAACTTATCTTAAAATATATCTTAGGCAGAGATTGCGTTGTCTATGTAATGAGTCCATTTGTACACTAAGTTTGTTGCTATACACAAGGGATGGATACAATTATATTTAAACTATTTTAGTTTATATTAGTTTACTATCATACGATTATTCCAAATATGGCAGCTGGATGCTTGATGTCGTAGCTTGATATAGCTTCGATGCTGCTACCCGTGGATTCATTTTTAGGTAAAGGAGCTAGAAACCTCTTGCAGCATGCATTGCCATTTATTCAAATCCTTCATTGTGTTGTATTAAAATACATTTTATATGTATACTATTATACACTATCAATAAATTCAAGTTTTTTTTTTATCACTGCGAAAGGTAAATATACGATTCTATAAAATATAATCATTTTGGATATGTTAGTGTAGCGTATGCTATCTAATTGAACTTAGCAAGCCACAAGAAGACGAAATATCGTTATATATACAAATAAAACACAATATGATTTCTATATATTATCCCCACCAACTAAACAATGTCTCTTCTATTGCCATATTAGTGTTCATTTTAACAATCCTCCATAAAAAGATCGCCATATACGTGAGAACTGACTCAACACGAGACGACCACGTGCATCCAGCAAAAAACAACAACAACGCACAACTGACTGAGGTTTTTCCAAAATGGCAGGGATGATACGTGTCCGGCCTATCTTCTGCGCATGCGTCGGCTCAGAGTGAGACGTAGATTTATGGTTGTATGGAAGAACGTCAACCTAACCAAACCTCAGCGTGGTTCCACGTAACTAAGGAAGGACACATCGCAGAACTGTATGAACACCGAGCTTTCCGGAACTCAAACTTTAAAAAAAAAAGTGGAATGTTCTCTACCATTCCAAGCAGTTCTCAGATCTTATAGACCACGGTTCAATCCAAGAACTCTTCCTCCATTTGGCTGTTCCGGGATACGCTGGTTTAAGCACTTTTTTGAATATAAGGGTATTCTGACCCAAGAAGAGACGACTTTCTCCTACACTACTACTAGAAAACACCTCTCTTGGAGAAGCGGGTACAAGGAAGCCTGTATGGTGGCTATTAGTAGGCCTATATTCTAAATTAATTATTTTTGCTGTAGACTTTCAGATCTTACATTTTTTTTAAATCGCTTTCTTATTTTCTGAATATACTTTATTTTCTTTAATTCACTTCGTCATTTATGATCAATTTCCCATGTAAAATATAATCTTACTTAAAAACCTGGATGAATATTTCATTCACAATGTCTTCTTTGTTGTGCGTTCATTCGGCAGTCTGCCACCAACTACTGTCTGGATAAATATTCCTCAATGTCCTCGTTGTTGTATGTTCATCCGGTCGGCCAAACATCTCAGTTTACTCGGTTAGAAGTCGAAGCCCAACCTACCCTTTATCAGCCCTATCAATTTTTTTAAATAATGCTAAATGTTTATTCAAGTTTTCATAGAAATAATATAAGCTTATACAAACCGATAAAAATATTGTGATTGGTCCTCAATGCATTTTTTTTGGTAGTCTTATCCCATTTACACACAGGGAAAAATAGTAGTCCAACATGGTTGTTAATTGCTAAAATAAGTTTTTATTGGAACAGATGTGAATTATTTTTGAAAACTTAACTTGTACCCTGCGCTTTTCAACCCAGATGGTCGTCTTTCACCGTGAAAGCAAAGCCACGTATCGCGTGTCATGGATATCCGTTGTCTTACAAAGTAGGCCTAGAATATTCGACCAGAAATTAATAAATTCCAGAAATGAGGTGGGTTGATAACGTTACTGAGTGGAGCTGACCAACAGTTGGACAACAAACAGGGGAAGAGAAAAATACAAATTGTGGGACGTGACTCCCTTATTAAATTACAAAATCCGATTCACCAAAATCAATTATTATTGGCTCATATATCAGTTACTTTTCGTTTCATGACATTTTGGTCTAATCGATTACCCTAATTTTGTGGATTTTTGGACTTTTCCATGGTAGCATTTGGGTTGCGTCGAAATTACGTACCACACCACACTTGACATAATGTGTGTTTTACTAGATTACATTATTTTAAAAGTTGGTTGTTTGACCGAATTTTTTAAAACAAAATTCAAGTATAACCTTTTTATTTGTTGTAAGTTCAGACCAATAATCTGTTTTTTGTCGAATGTTTCTGCACAGACGTTACAAAAGAAGAGTTTATTAGTATTTTTATTACATAATTTCATCATAACACAAAGGGAATTTTTTACTCATCTATGAGAACAAAGCTTTACTGAAAACAAGAGAAACAAAATATGTTTCTACCAAAAAAAAAGAAGAAAATTAAATGGATAAAAAAAATAAGGAAAAAAACTAGTGTCGAGTGTGTAAGAGAGAAAGATTAAAACCAAAAATACACACGGGAAAGAAAGATAAAGCGAGATTTAAAAGAGAGAAAGAACGACTCCAAAAGAGTTTTTTTCTATAATACCAGAAACTTTACTCAATTATATCCTTTGTGCCGTTACAAAAGCCGATTCACATCGATGACAAGTTCATCGTCATTTAACGGTTAATAGCGTTTTATTAAACAAAGAGATAGGAAATATTCCCCCCTCTCTCCCAATGAAGAATATTACAAATTTTACACAGCAGGCCTCTTTTTTTAACCACCAACATTAGTCTGACTCGCATGCATCGATGTGTTACGGACGACTTGGTTCGCTGTTTGAATTTCCTTTTAATTCCCTTTTCATCGGTCAAGGCTTTCTCAAATATTCCATTTCTGCTTCATTGGAGTCGAACGTTATCATGAAGCCTCACTAAAAAAAAATCATATTTCTACACAGCCCTTTTATCAAGTTCAAAAGATGATACAAATAGATTTATGACTCGCACCCGTGGGCACGTGGACAAAGGCGCCAGTCTTACTTGACATGGAGATAGGGTGGAGGTCTTATTTGGGTGCACTGAGGTTGATTTTTCCTTGGTGGTTTTGCACGCAAATGTGGGCACATTTATTATATCTTTTTATGTTTTCTTAATTTCTATTAATTGAATGCAGATATACTGGACAGGAAGTAAGATGCAATGTATATAGTAAATAATTATTTATGAGTAATTTATTTTCACATCACTTATCTTTGTTATTTTGTCTTGTTTTTGTAAATTCTTGAAAAAAAAAATGTATCTAAATGACAGCAATATTAGAGTGGAATCATACTATAAGATAAGAATTTGAGAGTTATATAATTCACCAAAACTACTTCATTGCAACTTATTTGCTCCCCAAACATCACTTTTGACAAATAAAGACAAACAAATAAATAATGATACGTCACAATTGCACAAACCTTTTCATACTGTGTATTATAGCTTTGAATATTATTTTAAGTTTTTGTTTTAAGTTAACTATCCTTGATTATGTTTTCCTCATAAAAATAAATACATCATCTTGTTTAGCAGAATAAACACTCTATATATACACATTGTAAAGGAAATATTTAAAATATATTCAACAAAATTCAAATTAAAAAATATTGTATACCTCCTTAAAATTAGTTGTTATTTGTAAAAGTAAGACGTATTCTTGTTCATAATAAAACACCATTACCATATTTTAATTTTGAATTAAATCAGTTTAGGTCAGTTTAAAAAAATCTATAACAGTCTCGAGTAAACTACCCTTAAACTAATTTTATTTTAGATAAATTAAAATGCATTAGTATTAATAATATAAAATAGTCCCCCTATACCAATTTTGAACCAAATCGTTAGAAATATTTTCAAAAAAAATCAAATTTTACCAAAATATGTCATTAGTTAACCACTACAGATACTATTTGTTTGATGGCGAGTCGACTGCAGTTATCATATTTTAACGCTGATCAGAGAAATGATTAATCTAAATAATAAATATACCACCATTTTATTTAACAATTGACTGTCTACTCATTTAATATGGTATACGGCACCATCCAAATGTTGAAAGAAATGACACTAAACCTCAATGGTGGCAAAGTGGACTAAGCGTTGGGCTCGTCTAGTCTTATTTGACGGTGATTGATAGGTCGGGGTTTAGATCCTCTTCGGATGAATTGATAATATTTTTTTCCTCGATGGTTTTCCGCTTGCTTTCCACACAGATGCATGCACATTTCCTCTAAATTATAACTTTGTTTCGGCCCTATTAATGTAAACTTGCGAATATTCTGGATGGGTGGTAAGACATGGAGCACAAATACAGTGGCTACCGCGAGATATTGAGAGCTTATAACATTTAAACACCGGTGTCGAAATATTTTCATAGAAGGATGTTTTGGCTGTTGGGAACGTTTGAAGTGGACCTAGAGAAATGTAACTACCACGTTAAAGAAAAAGTTTCGCAGAGTTTACAAACCCTTCCCCCACTCTCCCCGTCAACCCTCATGCACGAAATCACTCCTTTTTCCTTTCTTTTATCTTTCTACTTTCCAGAAATGAAATCATGTTAACACTTATAATGGTCTCTCAATTGAAAGAACCCTTCTAGATAGCTTAACAAATCTACTTTTTTAAAGTATTCATATCCAGCTTAGACTTTTATGAGATGTTTGTTGATTAATATAACAGCTTTAGGATAGGTTAAACAGTGGTGGGGATGTTGACCAGTGGTGGGACATTGACCCAGCTATGGGTATGTTGTCTCAGTATAGGAGACGTTGACTTAGTAGTGCGGATGCTGAACCAATCCAGTGGTGAGGTATGGACCAATGACGGGTATGTTGAACTAAGAAACAATTCCTATTGAACGTTATGTTTTACTTATCTATCATTTAGTTTTCTGGGAAGAATAGTGTAATTTTAAAAACCTGTGCAGTTAAATTATAATATTTTTATATAATTTAAACTAAAAAGTCTTGTTTTCTATTAGAAATTAAAGATTTACTATCAAAATAGCTATTCAAATATAAATATAGTGCCAAACAGTTAATCAAACTAAAAAATAAGTCTGTACAACTATTATTTAATATAATAATGATATTTAAGTGCTATTAGGCCTATAACATAAACAACATACAAAGGCCTACCGAGAGAGAAAGATAATTAGATACTCGTTCAAATCAGCAATGAAAGATAATGTATCTCTAGTTTTGACGCCATTGTTGAGCAATCAAACAAACTATGTGATCACTTTGTGCTCGTTTTCGCCAGTCCCATTGGCTGAAACAGGAGCAATTCCAAGTGTTATGTCAAAAGCACAGTGCGCCTCGCGCCATCTTTTGTGATCAATACTGGTGAAATGTTCATGAAGCAATGATAATTCCGTTATCTCCTCTCTGACCGATATGCTGTCTATCCAGCCTTTTCTTTTTCTTGTGTCCTGCTTCCATGTTATGGATTCATCAAGTATGGCCACGTAGAACTTTTTGTTGTTGTTTTTTTTTTTTTTTGCTCTCATACACGTTCGTATCTTTCCTTTTTCATTTAGACTCATACACCATTACTCTTGTCAACATACAATGTTTTTTTTTCTGCCAAAATAAAGTTGAGTGAAAACAGGAAGGGTATTTCTGAATATATCTATATACAAAACATAATCTTGTTTTATTGCAGGGGGTTGGAGATCGTATATTCACAACAAGCTCCGATATATAAAGCCTCGTGATTTTACTTCTGAATTGGTTATGACCACTTTTCAATGCACGTTTTTGAAAGCTTCACTAAACATTTTCCCTTTCCTACCTTTTCAAATCCTTTTTATGACTTGGAAAAACATCAACGTAAAATCAATAAATTCTTAATTTTTTGTTTGTTTTTCTTTATATTGTGTCGTTACCTCGTTGTTTCCGTGTTGATTTACCATCTATACTGTCCCTATTTTACTCCTCTTTAGCCTTCTATTTTTCGATCATTATACTTTTTAACTATTTCTTTTTAAATCTCTATGTATTTCTTGTTACCATTTTCTTACCGTTTGTTTGTTCAACTTGTTTTCTTTTTACTTACTTTTTACACCTTGAAGAGAGATGTATTGTGATGGTAAAAGAAAAAAATCGAAATCTAGATTTTGATAAATGTCGGTGTTTCATGACCCCCTGAGAAAAAATGTGTTTTTCGATACCATTTGTTTGTCCGTATGTTTGACTGTTTGTATATCGGACTAGAGCCGAAACCATTTTACTGATCTGGCTAAACTTGGTATCTAGGGTGTTAATAAGGTCACCCCGAAGGGTTTTTGGAATTATATATCCAACCTTAAAGTTAAGGGTAGTTTACTGAAGGGCAAAAAGAGATAACATAAATTTTCTCAAAATCCGCTCAAATGATTTTTATTAAACTTTGTATCCAGGCATTGTTAAACATTACAAATCAAATTGCAATTTTCGTTTTTCAATGAACATAATTTTAAGGGCACTTTACATAGCAGTAATTTACAATTATGATAATATGTATGCAACTATTTGAGATACGAAATAACTTATTATTGTAAAGCTGTAGAACTGTTAAAATTAAAAATATCTTTATCTAGAATATATTTTTATAAAACCAAAAGTTTCTGAGCAAACATAATTTTATAAGAAAATACATTTTTCTTTTTATGGAGTACTTAGGAATGTAAAATTGTTTTTAATGTATTTTGGTAGACAGAAATACTCTTCTTTTCTCGATGTTTCTGTAAAAGTGTATATTATCACATGAATGGTATTTGGTGGAGTGTTTATACAACAGTGTATATTATTTTGTTTCACAAATTTTACTAATTATTAGACGCGGTGCTAATTATTATTATTACTAATTATTTGTAAATGTCTCTATTTTAAGATTTAAGAGAGGAAAAGCCTGCGCGGTGCACCATACCATTTATTTTTTCCTATCTAACTTCCTCCATTTATCCACACCAGTGAGCACTAAGGCAAAGGCTGATCTGGTTTGTTAGTTCATAAATGGTTTCCTATTCTACTTGCACTAAATGGCTAATACATTTAATCTAAACTCTTCCTTATTCCCATTTTCTTCGGGTAGGTCGTGGACATGAGGTAAGAAATGTAGAGTGAAATAAAACTTTCCTTCAATTCCTATTTCATATTTTTCGTATTACACGTCTTACTAACCCCTCCAAGAGAATCCACAATTTCATACTAATGGGGTAGAGAGGAGAAGGATAGAATTTTAGAGGAATGGTTTCTTTATTTGAAAGGATGGAGAGTGGAAAACCATTTATAAAAATAACTTGTTCAGATTTGAAACCCCTACTATCCCATCGCTAGCGAACTATACAAGACTAGACTGACTCCTTTACCCACGCGTGTGGGTTTCTATTTTCTTGGATGAGTTTAAAAAAATCTTACTTACCTTTTTATTCTCTCTCACACTCTTCCAACAAAATGTTAGTACGAGAGATTTGTAGGGGGCACCTCATGCCTTGGTAGGGGCCCTAATCTCTTATAGCTTTCTCTTTTTGATATCTTTTATCGCTCCCTCTCTCTCTACTTCTTTCTCTGTCTTTTATTTATTTTTTGTAACTTGTTTCACGTCAGGAGGGATGTGATAATGGCGCTCTTATCCGTGTTTTATATTCTACAATCTAATGAGAATGTAAAACAAGGCGAATATTACCATGTCCCGAGCCTCGGACATATAAGTTCATTACGTTGTTTTATAGAAACATGAAATAAAGAGGGAAGGAAGGAAATAATGTATTCATAACTATTCTCTAAGTCCAATATAGTTTGTAACGAAGAGGTATTAGAGCTCTAGCTGCTTATATTAATGCTCCATTTATTTGGTTGTAAAAGTGTTTTTTTCTGTGCACACCGCTTCTTACTACGCATTCACACGTGAAAGTTACTTTTTAAACATTATTTATTTGGCCACACACCCATATTGCTGGTAACACAGTCTAGGGCGTCAGCCTCATAATATACTGGATGGCCTGTGACGAGGGGGCTGATGCTGGGATGCCGTCCTAGTGCTAACACTAATGAGAGTGCTTTTTATTTTAATTATTCTTGTCGATACCTATTTATTAGATTAAGGTGTTAATATACCCGCTTAGTTGGCCGCATGGTCTAAGGAGCTACTTTCACAGTAGACTAGACTGCCTATTACGGGGAGATAGAGGTTCGAATCTCAGTCGGGTGTACTGATGGGGGTTTAAAAAAATGTTTTCCATTCTACCGCCACGCAAATGTGGGTACCCTTCCTCTAAATACAACTTTCATAATCTCTGCCCCCTTTAGCATAATTAGTACATAAGCGTATAACCCGTATGGTTACCAAGATGGGGTGCTAAAATAACAAACCAAAAGTTGTTAAGAGGCCGGTCAACACTTGTTTACCCATCAAAACATAGTATTACAAAATAAAAGATTGTGACAAAACCGTTCTATGGATTTGAAATCTGTTTTCACCAATGAAAATGTATTTATATTATCTAGAAAGAAGACTCTGTAAAACATTTACTAATCATACTAATTAAATTATACAATGAAAACTATCACATTTTTAGCCCCACACTATTTTGCTTATAATGACTTCATTAAGTGATATATTCAAAATTGAATTTTACTATATAAAGCAGAACTATTTTTACTTCGATTTTCTTAGATTAGAATTTTTATTTATTGTTTTATTAGTTTTTTATATTTTTTTAAAATGAATAATTACTTTAACTAGATTAATATGGATGTAAGTATTATTGTTGGAAAAAGAAGAAATAACAAGGCCAGATAATATTTTTCTCCTGATTTTAGTTATTTTTTTATAATTAATTAGTTTAATACTGAGATTTAAAACATTATTTTAAGAATTAAAATTTTAAACAGTTTGGTAACCGTAGTGTAACGCTGTTTGTTGTCAAACAAGGAACTACGTGTACCTGCTGGCAACTGTCCGTGGTATTTCACCTGCAACGTTGCCACGATCGTTTTCAAAGAGAAGAAGAGATCATTTCCACAAGAACATCACAAACGTGAAATTAAATTATTTTGTATTGAAAGAATGGGAAACAAAAGCCAACTTCGTTTAAGTGCACCGCGAAAGAAGCGGCGTAAAATTATTTTAGAATATTTAAAGAGAAGGTAAGTTAAAATACTACTTTAGAATATTTAAAAATTAAGTTAAGTTAAAATAATATTTTTGGACACAATATATTATTGCCATTACTTTGTTGGGGCAGTGAAGTTATTATAGTTATTTGATAAAAATTATTAGACCTAATAAGTAGAATTCCCACACCGGACGTCACGTGGCCTAGAATCTTAAAATTATTTTAACTATATTTTCGCTTACGAAGAGATCAAGGTTCAAATCCCAGCGCACTATGGATAGTTTTATTTGTAAATATGTATCACCCTCTCTCCAAGCTGATACTGGTACATTTCCATTGGAACTTTGCCTCCACTCCATTCTGTTATTATTATTATTATTATTATTATTATTATTATTATTATTAGCACCGCGTCTTACTACCCGTTTGGGTTATACGCACATTGTGTTATTAAAACAAGTATTTTGTTATAAGGGTAGTATACATGGATGGTCGAGTAGTTTAAGGCATTTGACTCGCAACACTTTGGGCTGTTCTTAACTGAGCTTGAACTTCTAATCCGAACTGGGTGAATTGGATACATCTTACTGATAAAAAAACTAAAAAACCGCTGTATTCAACGCACTTATTTGAAAAAGTGTTCATAATTAGCGTGGCCAGGATTTTAATGACCCAAAAAGTCTAAAAGATAATCTATAGAATCACCTTAAAAATGCAAAAATATTAATTTAAATTTCCAAAAAAATAAAAAACCTAAAAGCCAATAAAAAATTAATTAGCACGAGACTAAATCAAACACCGACTTAACAAACGGAAACTAAAATGTTTGCAACGCAAAACCACAATAATTACACTTGCATTTTTCCAAACAATTAACAGTGAATTCAAAACTCTAGCTACCGCTTCCACTGATGTCACCATTTCAGTTTAGTAGCAGAGGCTCACTAGGAAGATGGCTTTTCCAACCATACACGTAGAGAAGGTATAGATTCATTTGAAATTTTATATTTATTATCTTCTCATTCCAACAGTTGTATGAGGAATAATAAAATGTTTGGTTAGTCCATTTACAAAACTTATTAATATTCAACATGACCGTTTAAAAATTACTAAAAGATTAATTAAAGCATGAAAAAATGACCTAAATTATACCTCTCTACACTCAGGGAATAATGAAAATAGTTTTAAAAAGAAAAGAAAAAGAAAAATCAATATCTGGGCCCTGATAATGAACATTGCTTACTTTCATGTGTTATTATGTTATGCAGTTCACCTCAAACTTTAATATTATCTGGTTTGTACTTTACAGTTTTGTTGTGATAATTGTGGAGCGATTAACTTGACTTTGTTTGGCGGTCACAGTAACCGAATCTGGGTAGCTAGTTTTATTTTTCTCTTCATCTTTCTATCCTTCCGGGTTATATGTTTTCAATTACACTAGCTAAATACGATTGAGACTTTATAGGAAAGATACCCTGATTTGCGTGGAGAGAGATTGGTAAAGGAACTATATAAGAAAATCCACTTTTCCGAATTTAAAACCATGACCTCCCTGTCACTGACAAACCAGAATATATATGAGTCTGACACTTGTGGATGATAACTAGTTTCATTCCAAGCAATTAATATAGTGATATAGTCACGGCTGTAGGTTCTGAAAAAAAAATATTGCTAAAATAAGGTGGAAAATTTAAAGCTTTCCTTCTAGTTTTTTCTAATTGTTACTTTCAGAAAACTAAACGAAAACAGAGTTGATAACTCAGAATCTGTTTTTCCACTAAATAACGATGATGGTGGTGTAACATATGGACACGCTGTCAAAAATAAAAAGGAGTCATGTAACAGGTTAGTTCATGTTACATGTTTGTGATCATCATCATCATCATCATCATCATCATCATCATTTGAAAATATAATATAATCATTTGTATGTGTCTGGCACTGTGTTCCTACCCGGGGTTTATAAACAGCTGTTGGCCACCTCTTTGGTCACGTGGTCTTTTTTCCTGGCTCCATTAGAGTTGTTATCACATATGAATATTACCTGAACCGGTAGTAAGACGTGATTAAAAATATACTATAAATATACAAACCTGTTTTAAAAAACCACTTAGGTCCTCAAAGAGTATCCTAGACGATCTATGCTGTATGTGTTATAAAGCTATTATGTCTCAGCCGTAAGGTCACCCTTTACATATTTTCTCGTGATTGCCATGAAATTGCTCACACTCAAATACCACTTTTAAACATCAGTGCTCTTATTGTTGGAACACTTTGTTCATAGTTGGGTGAGGCAAGCTACACCATAAATGTTTATTTATTTTGGTTAGGTTGGTCCACAATTAATATATTTTATATGAGTAAGGGGGCCCCTGACCTCTGCTTCCTCCCACACTTTGAAAAGACGACTTTTCTATAATTCTAATGATTTATTAATTTTAAGGTACTAACTTCCGCCTCCCCCTTCCACAATTTTGTATAATATTTTTATTTATTCAATAGTTTTATGATTGTTTTGCGAGAAATTTCATTTGTTCGACATTTATTAAAACGCTTGTTTCTAGCCTCATACACACGACATAATTTATTGTACAAGAGTGTGCCGTGTGAACACCCAATATTGTACAACGTCTTATTTGAATAGATCATTGTATACAAAGTATTGTACCTCGTAGAAATAGAATACGTCTTATGTCTCCCATCTTTATTGTTTTCGAGTTATAAAAATGTAGATAGTCCTGTTTGATAGAGGCTTACAATTTTCAGTGATTGATTATATATTTATTAACAGCCAAATACTTGATCAAAACAAAAACTGTATAACTGAAAAAGTTAAAATAATGAGAGATTGAACCTCAAACATAAGGATTTTTAATTGTTTAGAAATAAAAATAAAAAATGAAGATAATCCTTTATTTTTTAGGAATGATCAGGTAAATATTTATAGTAAATTCAATTATAACAAAATTAATATATATATATATATATATATATTGTGTGTGTGTGTGTGTGTGTGTGTGTGAACATAAAAAACGGGCAATAAGCCATTATGTCGTGTGTACCGGGCTTAGCTTACGTCATTTTGTTTGCAAACTAAGGGCCAGCTGTGGGTAGGCCCTCAATTGAAAAAATTAAATATTTTTGCATTTGTTTGTTCGGGATTGTTCATTTGCTTCTCACTTGGTTTGTATAAATGTTGATTAAACCTATATAAATTAATTTGCTTGTGAAAAATCAACTTTAGTGTAATTCCGATTTCTCATAGTTGCAATGGGTTTTTTTCTCTAAATTTAGTCTGATTTGTTTAGTTAAAATGTGCATTTAGCTTTCATGACTTATTAGAACTTAAAAAAATACAAACGTATACTTTTTAGAATGTATATTATTTCTACAACAAAAATAATAGTTATTTGGTTTATTTTCAAGAATATAATGTTTGAGAAACAGTGTTGTGCTTACCATTTGACGTACGTGAAATAGAAATAGGGTACTTAAAATATTTCAATTAAATTATTAAATGTGTTTCATAATGTATGTTCACTGTGTGCACCACATCCTCTTGTTCGTTCATGCTATCTGTCTAGATAAACTAATGGCGTAGAGACAATACATATATAATTTCATAAGAAGTGGCCCCGCATTTGCGTATAGTAAACATGTAAAACTATTTAGAAAATGTACTGTCGATATAACCATCTGGTATTTGAAACCCAAATTTATTGAAAAAACCGGTTCATACAAGGTTGACGCTTTAGCACACGTGTCCCCCCTTCCCCCTACACGGAATGTGGGATATAATGTCCCGATTTCACCAACTACAATAATATACATACCAACTATTATTAGTCTCAGAATTATTCACTAGTATTCATTTTTGCATTGTGCCTATTACAAAATTTTAGAAACACATTTTTATCTCGTTAAATTTGTTCTCTACTTATTTCCATAACATTCAAGTGTGAACACATATAGGTTACTGCTGTTTATTTGATAAAAGTTTAGCACTCTTGGTTAAGACTTTTCTGTTTTCATTTAACTTTGTATAGACAAAGATTCGATGAGTTAAACATAATTAGCGATAAATCTCTGGCTGTTTTGTTAAATATTGTGGGAATGTTTAGTGTTGTTTCTACAGATGATCAAGAGGAAGAAACAAATAGGCCTACATTAAATTTTGACAGAAAGGTTGAAATTAATGTCAAATCCTACCCAACAGCAAAACGGAAGCGAGTGAAGTGCCATAATCTAGACAATTGGAATGCAAAACGGTAAGCTATTTTAACAGTTATCAAAACCTTTGTTGGGGTTATAATTGTATCATTAAATATCATACACAGATGAATGCATTTTTAACTAATGACAAAACAAATAATCTTAAAGATCACTTATTTAAAAAAAAATCCTGTTGGTTGCTTAAGGAAATATTAATTAATAGCCAATGTTCGTGATTCTCACAAGTTGTTACTATCCATAGGCTAATTATTTTATAGCAATAGTATGTGAGGTGATGTTTATGTTGCAGGAAAATAAAAAATAATTTGAACAAAGAAGAAACCAATTTTGATTCAGCCAATCCAAACACAAGTATACATAAAACTCAACTAGAGAAAGTTACCGATAAATATTATTCGCTTCCTTTTGAAATGTCAGAACATAATAAAAAAGAAATTAAATGTATTACATTAGAAGGTAGAAGAATTGTTGACATAGGCTACATGTTCAAATGTATTAAAGATACCGGTGTACACCACCCATTCGGCTGTACCTTTATTGACATGGTGCCTATTAAAGAGGATAAGAATGGGTTTTTTTCAACGTTTACATTCAAGTGTGAAATGTGTTTCAAAATAGTCAAAATATCAACAAATAGCCCAGAAAATCTAAGCCCAAATGTGGAGGCGGTGTCCGGTATAGTGTCAACTGGAGGGGGATTTTCACAGTTGGAAGAGTTGACATCAGTTCTAAACATTCCAGCGATTTCCAAGCCTACTTTTCTAAAAGCTCATACCAAAGTAGCCGAGATTTACAATGACACCGCTTGGAAAGCAATGGAGGAAGCTGGAAGAGAAGAAGCTGCACTAGCAAGGGCAGCAGGTGATGTCAATATAGACAACGTGCCTATTATAGCAGTAGTGGCAGATGGCGCATGGAGTAAGCGGTCCTACCGTACGAACTACAATGCATCTTCTGGAGCAGTAAGTATTTGGCAGCTAAAATTATTATATGATGGCGTTTAATAAGTCATAATGTTTGAGTGTTACTTAAGACTTTTTAAAATATAAGTACTACATAATTCTTATCAAACATACGATACTTTAATTGTAATTTTTGCATTATAAACCACACACTTATATGATATTACTCTTTGATTTGTTAGGTGTTGACATAAATGTTTTATTCCAGGCTTGTATCATTGGATACCGAACGAAAAAAGTACTTTTCTTGGGAGTCCGCAATAAGTATTGCTCGTTTTGCGCTCGTTACTTGTCACAAAGTAAAGAAGTACCACAACATATTTGTTACCGGAACTGGAGCAAGTCATCAACCAGCATGGAGGCAGATATAATTGTAGCAGGATTTCGCACTAGTGTTGAAACACACAACCTTATGTGAGTAATATTCAGTATAATAAATTGTAATCTGGCAGCGTAACTAAGCATGTTTAACATTCAAACTTTATTTTATGCAGTGTGTCTATTCTGAAGCAATAAAAGCAGATGACAGTGTGGTCTAGATAATGTGGACATTCATTTTTTGTATGTTTATTATTTTTATTTATCTGTTCTATAAAGCTCATATTTAGAAATAAACGCTATTTTCTTGGACAACATTTTTTATATATTTTAAATCGGCTAATTTATATATAAAAATTATAATTGTACTTTACTCGCACAAAGATTAATTGAATGAAAAATGACAAAAAAAGCTTTCAAAAATTTTGTTTTAATTCTAAATTTAGGATTTGTGGATAACATAATATTAGACTTCGTAAAACAGTGAATTTGACATATTTCTAATAAATATATGACTTCGTAAATATTCTCTGAGCTGGCTGACGTTATTTTAGTTTGTACAAATATACTGTAGCTATATATTTAGATCCGCCTCGGTGGCGTAGTTGGCTAACGCGCTAGTCTTGTTGAGCCCGACTGCCGAGGACGGGGAGATTGAGGTTCGAATCTCGGTCGGGTGAACTGGGGTGGTTTTTCCTAAATGGTTTTCCACTCTCCTTCCACTCAAATGCGGGTTCACTTCTTCTATATTCAACCTTCCCAATTCCTAATCCATTAGCGTTATTAGTACTTAAAGTGTATAACCCGAATGGGTAGTAAGACGCGGTGCTAGATAATAATAATAATAATAATAATATATATATTTAAATTCAAAGGGAATGTATTAGTTTGTAAAATATGAAATGATTAACCCTAACTTAAGTTGCGCATTCAAGTTTGAACGTTGAGTACACATTAACTAAACTAGACCGTGTCTGACAGTATATAATTTTATATAATTACCAGAGAATATCACATTTACAGATATGGACGGCTAATTGGCGATGGTGATAGCAGCGTTCATAGAAAGCTGATGGATGCAATGCCTTATGGTCCACTACTACCAGTTGAGAAAATTGAATGCCGTAACCATCTTCTAAGAAACTACTCCAGCCGTCTAAATGATATTGTGACAAAGTCAAAACTAGGGAGCGTTTTTGAACGTAACGAAATAAGGAAAAGGTTACTTAGATTGCGAATAGCTGTACAAAAGGCCATATTGTTTAGACATAAGCAAAACAACACTTTGTTACACTGCACAAGTGAACTGAAAAAAGACATTTTAAACAGTCCATATCATATATTTGGTGATCATGGGAAGTGCTTAGAAAGAGGCTACTTCTGCGATGGGATCATGAAAGAGGGTGAAAAGAACTGGATTCCTGATTTGATGGAGTGTGGATTGTTCAGAGAGATTATGTCAGCAGTTAATTTAGTTGCTCACCATGCCCCTAGCTTGATTCACAATGTGTGCAACAACCCAGCAGAAGTATATAATTCAGTTTTAGCCAAACTCATTGGGGGTAAAAGAGTAAATTATTCCCAAAGAGGCTCATATCAAGCTCGTTGTCAGGCAGCTGTCACTTCTTTGAATACTAAACAACTGCATCGATATGTACATAAATCAATCATGCAAAGAAGTCCAGGATTATACACAAAGAAGTTCATTGCAAAGAAAATATGCCAAAACAAAAGAAAAACTCAGAAGCAGAGCAGAAGAAAACTACAGTACAACACTGTTGGGCCAGATGATGACTATGGACCCGATGCAGCAAAATTACCTGATTTGGCCACAGAAGAGCTCGAGAAGAAGAAGGAAGAATTTTTGAAAGGACTTATATTATCTAGTGATAAACGCCTCGAGCTGACTACTAATACAGTACTTCAGAATCAGAGCAGGTTATGGCAGCATGAGCGCAGGAAACGGATTACAGCATCAATGGTAGGAAAAATATGTAAGCTTAGAAAAACAACGCTACGTGCTAAAACAGTTCAAGCAATGCTCTACTCAGAATTTTTAGGCACTTCAGCGACTAGGTATGGAATAGAAAAAGAATCCTTTGCCATTGAAGAGGTGGAACGTAGGCTTAATATATCTATACAGCGTACAGGACTGTGGATTGATAAGGAAAAACCATACTTAGGTGCAACCCCTGATGGTCTTATTGAGGAGAATGGCATAGTGGAGATTAAGTGTCGGCGAGTGTAGCAAACGCTACTCCACAAGAAGCTATTGAAAAAAATATTGTTACATTTTGTAAGCTGATTGATGGCGATATGTTTTTAAAACCTGACCATCAATACATGTATCAAGTGCAGACTCAGTTACATGTGACAGGCAGAGAATACTGTGTTTTTGTATTTTGGACACCTCTAGGTATGTTACTGCAGAAAATTTATGTTGATCATAACTTTTGGGAGACAAAAATTAAGGTCAAAATTCACATTTTTTATATGGAATGCCTACTTAATGAGCTGGTTGATCCTCGACACCCCAGAGGCTTACAAATCAGAGAGCCGGTCACACTTTTATAAATGATTGCGGCTTTATTTAGCCTTACAGAGTTATTTATACCATTTTATTATTTACTATTGGTGAATGGAGTGCATATTTGTAAATAGCTTGCTAACAATTTTTTTATAAACCTGAAAATTAGTTTTGTAGCCTTTATTATCTTGAATAATTGGGCCAGTTTTGATTAATTGAAAAAACACATCGATATATGTAAAAATATGTAATTAACTGTTTATATATTTTTAATATTTAACACCACTTTTGTACTTTATTACATTGACCTTGGACTATATGTTGTGTAAAACAACTATGTTTTTCAATCTCTATTTACTTATTATGAATTATGCTTATGTAATTATTATAGTTATGATTGTTTAGGTCTTGCAAATTTATCTAACAATAAGTTGTCTAATTACACAATACAATGCAATACAAATGTTCTTTTAATTTATTATACCAGCTTTGATTCATATGAACCACTTTAGTGAAAACAATTATATAGACTTCCACAAAAAGATTATTAATTTAAAAAAACATTATATTTATAACTAGGGCTTTGAATATAAAAATCATACCAAAGATGAGTCTTTATATAAAGGAGAGTAATAAAGAACATAGGGAGGAAAAGTGATTGGGAAATCAAGGCTCCCAGATGATGGGACAAGGTGGGTTCATTAGAATAACTCCAAGTGGGGTATTAAGACCTTAAAAATAAATTTGCAAGCGTCTTTACATTTGTAACTGAGAGGGTTATTTTAATTAATATTGTCTTGTTTTCTAAATAGTTAATACAAATATATTGTATTTACTGTTTTCTAGATAATCTAATGATATATTTCACCTTGTAGGCTTTAGGATGAAATTGATACATTGTACTACTGGAAATCTGTATTATCATAAGGATCAAATGTATTTTTATTAATCAAAAATACAACTGCATGAATAATTTGGAATAGTTTTTCACATAATAAACCGATTTCTACTATTTACGAGTGTGGTATAACCACAATTTAAACCATTAAATCTTCTGTGCTGATCTAAGTGAGCGTATCTTATTAATTCTTAAATTATATTTCCAAAATAGCTAGAGCATGGGACCTTTTTTTTTTGTGTATTTTTGGAAACTGAATAAAGCAAATCTATTTTTTTAAATAATTTTGTCTCGGTTAGACTTTGGTCGTTCGTGTGGTTTTTTAGTTACAATATTATAATTTTAAAATAATTATGATTTACTAAAGGCTTAATATGTATCTAGAATGCCTAGATTGGTTAAGGTTGGATAAAGTACGTTGAGTTTTTTTTTCACGTTTTTTCTTTAAACGTTTGTTCCTAGCCCTGAGAAAGAAAAATAGATTTTTATTTTTCCTAAAAATACTATTTGTATACTGAATTTTGTTAAAATTGGAGGACACTAACTCCTTATTTATATTTTTCTACAATTGTAAACTTGTTTACAGATAATCATTGCGACTCGTAGTTTGTGCCAGGACTAGCAAAATTTGAAATTTGACAAGGATATTAGTAACAAACCAGAGCCCCTAACAAAAATATTTTAGGCAAAGTTCCTCCCAGTTTATGCCAGAGACCGAGTATATAATAATTACTCTATTAAGGTAGGGATGAGGAAGGAAGCATTTTAGAGATAATCTACCCGCATTTGCCTTCAAGATGAGTGGGACAACATATAGGGACAAAACAGCTTCAGTAGACCTGACTGGGATTCGAACCCCAATCTCCCCGTCATCATAAGGCCCGTTTAACACAAGAGTGACGCCTTAAATAATTTGTATACTAATGCGGGTGAGACCGATAATTGCGTGTTAACTTTAACAGTTTTTTTTTATCACGTCTGAAGATGATAAAAATAGCTATATATATTCTATGAAATTTTATTATTTCTCATTACAAATATGTGGGCCAAAATAAGATCAAAACTCAAAAATATTTGTATCTTATTGGGTGTTTGTGCGTGTTCAAAACTTGGTCAGTTTCCATTAAATCAGTTTCTTACACGTCAAAAATTATCTACGAGTTTTGACCTAAATGTCAGTTCTGGCCACTTCACACTTTGCATTACTAGCACTAACCATAAGGATTAATAAAATTACATAAATATTTCATTTTTTAATAAGTAGTTCAGAAGATAAAAGCAAATAAAATGAGCACTCATGTCATTAAATAATTAATTTGATTTCTATTTTATAGGCGAATATCTAAAGTTTCAATATTTTTATACACAATTGTGTAGAATTGTGTGTTTTCCCATATTGAAAGCATTGGGCATCTTGACAGGGGAACTCACATTTCGAATTCAAGTGGATAGAGAAAACTGATTCTAATATTGAGAGTTTTTCTCATCTACTAACAATAACTAGCGTAGATCATTGGTTTGTATTTTTAATTTTCTCCCCGTGGGATGTAAAACTGCTAATGACAACCAGATTTATAATTAATAGTGAATCACATAGAATTCGTTCCTTTAAAGTTAAAGCTACAGTTGATACATTTATTTAAAAATTAGTTTTACACAGTAGTTAATAAATCTTTGATTTGTTTTTAATTTCAGGGCTACCACTATTTTTTTAACAAGAAAATTATTTATTTTCTCCAGGTTTTCTAAACGGAATTCTCATTTTATCGGACACTTAATAAGAGTATATAGAAATGAAACCTTATTCTTTATAAAATTGATTAGTGAGGTAATTAAATTGGTTTTTAGAACAGAGTGATTTGATTTTGATGTAGAAATATATGCAGTCACTCACAACCACTATTTTTCAGGAAGAAAAGCGGTATAGAAGGGAGAGGGTGTGGAAGGAGAAAAATACGAGTTATTCATTTAACTTTTTTTTACCATACAAAAACTCATTATATAAATATTTCAATTAAATGTTACTAACATTCCAGTATTTTTAGGTTGTTCCCTGAATTTATCTCTTTTCCTGGCTCTCCAGGAGTGTGTAAGTAATAACTTCCTTCATACTTTTATAAATTTCTTGTATACTTTAGTTTATCCATTATTTACTCTTATTTTAGCGCGACGTCTTACTACTGCCTTTTCATGTTATACGCTTATTTCCTGTTGAAACAGTTGATAGCTTTCATATTCACTTAATCCAAGATTTTATAAAGACATATTCCCTGGCCTAAACTTCAAATTTAGAATCCCTCCATAGTATTTGTAAACTATTTTGAATTAAGCCAATATATGTTTTAAGATGACATTCTGAAGGAGCGATTGTGTAAAGATAGAAAAATGACACACGAATGGGGATTTGAACCCTGGTCATTCAGATCTACTCACCAACTGTTGTAGCCTACCTATTGTATTATCAGGGATCTCTTTGTCAGTTCCATCACCCACATAAACCTCCAAGCGTACTAGTGTAGATAAATACCAACAATAATTATTGTTACACGGTAACTCTTATTCAATGAATAATCGTATGTTTCCTTTGTGTAATTTATTTTAATTGCCTTACCATTTAAATAATATTACCAATGTATAGTAATTGTTGCCGGTGACTTGGTGGTTTAGGGGTAAGGTGTGCTGAGGGTCCGGGGCTCAATCCTCGGTCCCGGCACAGATTTATCTGATTGCCAAACCCTTCCTTCACCTCTGACAATACATCTTGTGAATGTGGGGAATGCCAGGCCTCCACTGTGGTTCGGATCCCAAGTTAAACTGTAGGTCCTCCATTTCATCTCACAATCACCCTACCATTATACATTAGCGTAAGTGTGAATAACCCGAACGGGTAGTAAGACGCGGTGCTAATAATAATATAGTAATTGTTGCTTTTAGTCGTGTGTCGATGGTAATATTTAAGCAATGACAATTTTTTTAAATATTTGTGTTATTATTATTTATCCAATAAAATGTTGTTTTAAAATAAATCACCATTTAACTATTAATTCATGTTTTTAATGTAATAATGTATAGGTATAAATAACATTGATTTATTATTCAATTAATTTTGTAATTTAATGTGTATTCTCAGTTGTGGCATGGTATAGTTTCTACTTTCTAGGAGACTTGTGTTTATCACTTTATTATTATTATTATTATTATTATTATTATTATTATTCCTATTGTATTGTGTACAGCTACTTGTGTGATATATTCCCATTTAAATGCATTAATAGGGTAGGGAATAGTAAAGTAAATTTTAGAAAAATGTAACCACATATGTGTGAAGATAAAGTGGAAAACCTTATAAAACACTCTTTGTGGGGATACACCCAGCCGGTATTTGAAGCTCAACCTCCCCATCACTATCAAACCAGACTATACCCCAATTCTATTACGAATGGACATATTATGTGAGAGCCTGAAAACTTCCAATTTGTGTATGCTATGGCCAGGATGAATGTCAATGAAAGTCCAAGCCAGTTGACAAATGCATTGCCTTCTATTTGGGACAATCTTAGGTTATTGCCCCTAACAGCCCTAGTCAATGCTTTGTACAAGTTTTGGACTCTGACCCCTTTCAATACGAAGGTGATTGTTACCTGAGATAAAGGTTGCAGAGGATTAGAGATGTGTTTGCCAACTCAGGCCCGCTCTTTGGAAGGGTGAGGAGTAGAGGGGGGCTCTAAGGTGCCAATAGCTCTGGCAACACTGTAGATTTGACTGAGCCACCGAGACAAAGTAAAACTCAATTGCTTTCTTCTGCTACCGTTAATTGGGGGCTGGCGCTGACGCGACTCTTCACTTCCAACGACCATTGACCGGACCCTTAATAAGCTTTGTATTGAGCGTAATAATTTAAAAACAATCTTGTATGGTGAACCAAAGTTTGGATCACTTTTTCTGCAAACTCTTTATTACTCCCCTGTATCAGCGCCACATATTTGTGTATAATTAATTTGCACCTAGCCTTGGATTGGGAAAACATCGAAAGCTTACCAGATGGAGAAACCTCATATCAAAAGCGCACAAAGGTATGGATAAAAAGCGCACAGGGAAAAAAGACTGCATAATGTTGGCAAACCTATGCTGTAAACAGCCCCCTTACTCTATATAATAACTACAATCAGAGGTGAATGTGGGGAATGCCAGGCCTCCACCGTGGTTCGGATTCCACGTTAATCTGTAGGTCCTTCATTTCATCTCACAATCACCCTACCATTACACATTAGCGTAAGTGCGTATAACCCGAACGGGTAGTAAGACGCGGTGCTAATAATAATAATAATAATAATAATAATAATAATAATAATAATAATAATAATAATAATATAATAATAATAATAATAATAATAATAATAATAATAATAATAATAATAATAATAATAATAATAATACAATCAGAGGTGTAGTGGAGCTGTAGTGGAAATGAGCGCCACTCCGGCTCTGGTTTTGAGGGGAAAGCGGTGCTTCATCTGATTTTTTAAAAATCCACTAATGTTTCCAGCCTGTGGCCTAAGTCAGTTTTTTTTATTCAAGACTTATATTTTCCAATACCGGCTGGCTAACCCTGTTATAGCTTCATGTGTCTTAAAATCTATCTTAAGACTAGGACAGGCTCAACATCCAGCCCCCAGCCTTTAATTCATCTCTGTGAAAGTTTAAGCCCACATTTAACTTATGATACATTTTTCGGCCATGCTTAAAATCAAACCCAGGACCCCCATTTAAATAGACAGATAAGCTACTGACTGAGCCAAGGTATCGTATTCTTCAGTTGATTATCGGATAACATATAATTTTATATAGATATTAAACTTGTTTGTCTTAAAATGTTGATGCAAGGATTCTTGGATTTTCAATTAATAATAATTGAAAGTTATTTAAATTAATGATAGTTACAATAGATCAAACATCTCAACTGTAGTATTTCAACAACGTTTATGAAAATATGAATTGGGTCAAATTGTTGGTTCATTAAAAGGTACGCTGGCCGAACAGAACAGTGAATCGGGGCTGCATGTGGACTGAAAGTTTGACGTGCCCGCAATAGATAGATGTCCATTTAAACCATAATTTATGGTAGACGTGAGCAAGAGTGTGTTGGTTGTAGTTTTGTTTGCACCCTCGCTTACCCTTACCAACACCACAAATGAAGAGCTGTATAGCTACATTTGGGACTACATACCTGGTAACAATAAAATAGTTAGACTACTCCTTTATTCTTTATAAAAGTGGTTATGCTAGGTTAGGTTGATAACTGGCCAATTCATTAAACTCACGATACTTATAATTTATGAAAAATATATATTTCTTGTGGTGTTGACATATGGATCTCAGAGACTACAAACAATGGTGCGTTTCTGATGCAACTAATTTATACGCTTCTGATAAACTCTCACGTAAGTATATATACAGTAGCCCCATGGCTTCTTTGGTGCTAAGTGACAGCTGACAGCTAAAAGTATTGAAAAGTCACCAGATAAAATTATGTATCCTTGAAAGAGGTGTATAGTGGACAGCGATAGGTTTAGTGTATTTAATATGGCTTTTTTTGTTTATATATGAAGTCTTTATCGTGCACATGTTGAAATGATTAATTTTATCAGCACAGGAGAAAGTTTATGAGAAAGAGCGAAATAACATATCAACCCCGAAGGGTTTATGGAATTGGATATCTAACCATAAAATTAAGGGTTGTTTCCTTAAGGGCGAATAAAATATCGATTTTTATCAAAATCGGCTCAAACAATTTTTATAAAATTTCATTTACAAGAATTTATAAATATTACATATTAAAAAAATGGCTACTCTCAAATTTTCGTCAAAACGACTTTAAGGGTTCCGTAATTATGCGTACATTATAATTTTTTTTATCATATCTCGGTAGCTCTTTGAGATATTAAATTACTTATCACTGCAAACATCTAGGTAATAACAATAACAATAACAATAACAATATAATAACAATCTTTAGTTTGAAATATATTTTTATAAAATCAATAATTTAAAGCTGCTGTATATGCAAATATATATATATATATATATATATATATATATTTTTTTTTTTTCGAACACTAAAGGTATTGAGACCGTAAAATAAATAGTTAACCCAAGATGTTGATGTATGTTGTAGTTTCATAACACCCGAACTCTTAAAAGGGTTTTTGCAATGCTAGGTGTCTCTGTGTCTGTTTAACCCTAAAATTAAGAGTAGTTTAATGAAGGGCAAAAAGATAAAACATTGTTTTTCTCAAAATGGGCTCTAACGATTTTGATTAAAATTTGTATCTAGGTGTTGATTAAGATTATAAACAAAATGAATATTTTTATTTTCCCATTATTGTGAATTTTAGGATACTTTAGAGAAGCGGAAATTTGCATATCTCCGCAACTGTTTTAGATACTAAATAACTTATCATTGCAAAATTGTAGTACTATTAAAAATAAAAATAAATTAGTTGAAATATATTTTAATAAAACCAATAGTTTCAGAGATATTGTCAAATATATCAATACAATTTTGTAAGCTTTAGTTGTACAGAGATACTACCTGGGTCGCGACCCTATGCGAGTCGCAAGAATGTTCCTGAGGGTCACGGGAAGGTCTCAAGAAATATAATGACAAAAACAACTAAATATTACAATTTCAAATTTATTGTGAAACTATGAAATCATGAAGGATTATGGCAATCTAACAATATAAAAAGGGTACGAAGAATGCATTCATATACAATTTACACACTTTCGAGTTTTTTGCATCAAATTCTTCTTGTACCCCAACCGTAACGTGAGCAGTTGACTGGTAAGCTCTTCTTTATATATTCTTTTGTTTAAAAATATTTATTTTATTTTAGCTATTTAAGTTAATTCAATGAAATTAGTTTAAGAAACAGTATTCATGAAAATGATATGATATTGAAACTATATCCCAATTATCTCAAGAAAACACATCATATTATCTGACAGCTATAAAAAGTTACTAGATATTTCACATATTCATACGTAAAGTCATGTGCTCTGCAGCTATCAAATTTGATATATATTATCAATACCTATGGAATAACATCAATAAAATATTAAATTGTTTTCAATTATGACCGTAAAAAAGTGTCCGTATTTTATGAAATTTGTTCCAAATATCCATTTGTAAGAAAATCAAGGTATACATGTGCTTGACTTTTGGGTCACCAAGCCGGAAAAGATCATGTTTAGGTTCGCGATAGAAAAAAAATTTGGGAAACACTGCCAAGTAAGTAAGTAAATAAGTAAGTAGGTCTCTCAAAAAGATTATGTTCTTTTTATTTTAACCTCTTAAGGGAAATATTTGTTCAGCAATGATTTATCTCCATTATTTAAAACTCAATTAGTATTATTTACCATTTTTATTGGACAAAATTTATAAAAGAGGTATTTAATCGCAATGCGATAACCGTAATATGTGCAACCCCTAGTAGAAAGTCGAAAATTTTAAATGTAAGTCTAAATTTTAATACAAAATGTTGACCCTTGTAGACCCAATATCAATATTTTTTATTGATCCAAATATACAAACAAGAACTTTAAATATTTAAAAATAAAATTATAAAATTTAAACTGGGAGTACAAAAATGTTTTACGTAAGTATAGTGCAATTTTTACTCGGGTTTACTAGTGTATATTATTTCTTTTCACATATAGTAAGTGTTTTGAGCAAATATCTCCATTTTTAAACAATGGAGTGAAAAGTCCGTGCGGTGTTCCGTACCATTGATTTTTCACTACAGTGTTCAAATTATCTTTTCAAATAAATCAGGTTTATTTCCTCTAAGAATCTAATGCTTCCCAAACTGAGATACGCATATCCCCAACTAAAGGGTTTCAGGAGCCTCAAAACATACCAATAAGTTTAATTAATCATACAATATTTTGGATAACTGTTTGATAAACAAATTATCACAGATGTTAAAGTGATATTATGGAATTATATAATCTTCTCATAAACTCTTTCACGTCTTTGTTTGAATTACCACCGAAACTTTATTAAAATTTGGGACGACCATTTATATTTAACAAACTATCAGGATCTATGCTCTTTCTTTTAAGCTTGGTTAGATCATGGCACCAAATTGAGTACGCAACTGATGAAATTTGTAAAACTCTGCCTATAGAAAGCTTAAAAAAGTATTAAAAGAGCTAAGTTAACTCAATGATAACCAATTAAAAAAGATTCTACTGGACGTTTGTGACAAATTAATGAAACATTAACAAGTTTAGAAAATGTATGTCTATTTATTTAAAGTTGATGCTACTTTACTGACAAAACGAGCAACAGTTTTCCATAGTTCTGAAGGTACATTATCAAAAATATAAATAAACTTACTGGTTTGTATTAAACACGTTAGAAAAAATAAAGTGAGATAGATCAAATAAGCTAAAGATTTATAAAATGTGTCTGACCTTGGTTCAATACTAAGCGTTGTACAAAATAGTCTTAAAGATTGTTAATATTTGCTTCATATACAATTCCCTGTATTTTCCAGGTTTCCGAGAAGGAATATCTATTTTTATAGAAACTTTATATTTAAGCAGGCACATGGAAATATTTTTGTTTTACAAAAAAATCTAGTGTGAAGTAATATGCCATAGCCTATAACTCTCTTCGGTGGACACATGGTTGAAGGCGCTACTGTCTCAATAGACTAGAATGTCGATGACGGGAGGATCGAGGTTAGAATCTCGGTCGGGTGTATTGAGGTTTTTCAAAATGGTTTACCACTCTGCCTACACGAACTTGTCGATACACTTCCTCTAAATATAACCTTTCTCATCCTTAAAACCAATAGCATAATTAATTCATAAGCGTATAACAGGTAGTAAAACGCGGGGATAAGAAAAATTCATATATTTTTAGAACAGAATAGTTTGTCCTTGATGTGGAATGCCAGGTCTCCGTGGTTCGGATTCCATGTTAAACTGTAGGTCCTCCATCTCATCTCACAATCACCCTACCATTACACATTAGCGTAAGTGCGTATAAACCGAACGGGTAGTAAGACGCGGTGATAATAATAACAAACCATGTATCACAATAAAAGCAGGATTTGCACAAAGTACCTTATTATTTAGATCAGCCATATTAAAATAATAATCAGCTAAACTAGATAGTGTTCACTTTAAAAAATTTACGGGTAGTAATACTAGGTGCTAATAATAATAATTAATAATGATAATGATAATGATAATAATAATAATAATAATAATAATAATAATAATTAATAATGATAATGATAATATAATAATAATAATAATAATAATAATAACGATAATGATATAATAATAATAATAATAATAATAATGATAATATAATAATAATAATAATAATAATAATAATAATAATAATATTTGTCCTTGATAAAGAACATATACAGCCCATTATTTCTGAGAATGGGATCTGAAAGCCAGAAAAACTACTTGTACTTCCGCAACTATCTTTAGCACAGCATCTTACTACCCTTTCAGGCTATACGTCTATCTACTAATACACTAATGTGTTAAAGATAAGGAGGGTTTAATTTAGAGGAAGTGTATCTCATATGTGTGTGGAAGGAGAGTGGAAAACCATTTAGGAAACACCACCCTCAGTATACCCCAATCTCCCCATTCTCGTAATTCTAGTCTGTTGCGTGAGTAGCACCTTAAACCATGCGGCCACCAAAGTGGGGTTTCCCGTATTGTTATGTCAAGTCATGTGATCTGCAGCTTTCACTTTTGAAGGTAGCTTATTATTATCAATACATACAAACAACACAAGTGACCTTGGTGTCTAGGGTAAGTGTCAGACTTCTGTGCTGGCGCCGGGTTTCAATCCTCGGTCCGGCACAATTTTATCTGATTACCATACCCTTCCTTCACCTCTGACAAGACATCTTGTAATGTGGGAATGCCAGGCCGCCACCGTGGTTCGGATTCACTTAAACATGTAGGTCCTTCATTTTCTCACAATCACCCTACCATTACACATTAGCGTAAGTAGTATAACCCGAACGGTATAAGAGCGGTGCTTAATAATAATAAAAATTATAATACAAACAACATTAATAATATAATAAATGTTATCAATGTAGACAACAAAAAATATGTTTGTATTTTATAACTGGTGCTTCAAATATCAAATCGTTAGAAAATCCAGGTATATTTCTATTTAAGGGCATGGTTATAAGCTGCAGTGTGGTTTATAAAGGTCACTCGATTGGCTCAATAGGGGCTACGTCCTCATACCCCAGGTGAGTTTTCTTTGCAAATGGATGTAAACTAATGTAATTCCAGAGCAGTTTTTGGATAGGTCTTACTGTTTAGCCACAAGAGACCTCCAAAGAAAAGTTTCATCGCCATTTTGAATTTTTTATGGGGGTTAAAAAAAATCTTTTTTTTTAAAACTTTTTTGAATTTTACCGTCAGTTACAGGCTAAAAGCTATAAGTTTGCCAAATTTCAAGTTTCTGGCATATCTGGAAGTGGGTAAACATTAATGTCAGTAAGTGAGTAAGCCATGTGGCTTTATAGTGGTATAATTTAAAGGTAAAGAACATGTTATTTGCTAACACAGTACCAACACACCATTAAAGTTTGCAGTTAAATACCCAATCTTAATACGTTTCGAGCTTTTTATTAATTTTTCGTAAAATTACGTATATCTTTCAAGACAAAAAATATCCATTTGTTCTCCTGGTTTTCCAGGTACGTGGTATATCTGTTTTAATAGTTATATGTCTATATAGGTGAGTCCTATATCTCAGATATTATATATCCTGGTACCAAAATAAGCCGATTAATATGAATGTTTTGTCATGGTTTTATTGATTATTACGTTATAGCACATGGATTATTTATCTCTCTGATCCATGTTAGTGGTAAGAAGAATAGTTATAGGAAATACACACACAAAAGCTTGTAGAGAGAATGTAAAAACTAAGAAAACCCACAGTTTTAAATAACACGTGAAAAACCAAAGCGATAAATCAAATATGTACATCCACACCTAGTGCATCCTCCCAAGATTTGAACCCCGTCTTTATTTGGCAATCCATTATAGTATATTTGTAGCCCGATGCCCTAGACCACTAGACCACTATTATATGCCTGAAACTAAAATTCAATCGATATTAGGTGTACAGATCTCAAGTGTATTTCTCAATGAAGAACGTAAATATATCGCGGGAAAAATTATCTGTGAAATTTTGTTTCCAGGAACTAAGCTAGGATAAGACATTAATTTATATATGTATGGCTTTTTAATGGTTAGGTGAAGGTCATGATGGTGGTTATGAGTTAAGATAGTGTATATATGACATTTTATAGCACTACATTTAGAAACGCTATCAGAATGTTAATGGAATATTTAAACATGTTTTAAAAAGAGCTACAAATAAAATTCGTAATGTAACATAGAGACGTTAATTAACTGAGGTTTGTGCCACTACGGGAGTGATAAAGAGTTGGAAAGGGAGGGTATAGAGCAAATCAAAAAATCTCTATAACCTAAAACCACATTTGTATAATTGCCTTGATAGTAATTAATTTAATTTTAAAGATATATGTTTTCACATTGCATAGAATGTGGCTGCACTGCCCTCCCTCCTTCCCTGCCTAACCTAGTTCCAACCCCTCAAACCGCTTGCTAAAGTCTCAGCGTCCTGTAATGGCGATATAAATCGTACACAATGAGGTGGAGGCGTCGTTTGGTTTGCTCGAGATAAGGGCGTGTGAGTCGACTCTTTAACTTTGTCCACACATTAGAATATGCCACCGAGGCCGTCAGACTACGAGACTTTAGTTCTGCTGCTTGCCACCAGATATGTCTTGGCGTGGGGCACGACTAAATTAAGCGCCTGAATAAAGTAAAGAGCAAATAATTGAAAAGATTTTTTTTTAAAGTCATTTAAGGAGTGGTTTAAACCTAGTGAGTTATAATTTGAGATGAACATATTCTGATAAATTTTCAATCCAAAAATGTTTCGGCAATTTTTCCAGAAAACTTTCAAGTAAAATTTCAAAATCCTTGAATTATAAGAAAGGGAATGTATTCATAAATGATTTATTATTGAAATATTGTCATAGACCGAGTAATCCCGACTCTAGTGACCCTTTCGCATTCAACCACCAAGTGCTGTAGTTGATGCGTGAATGTGCGAATAGAACTGGAATCACTATTATTTCTTTAAAGAAACCCATCTTTCTGGTGTAAAACATGGTCAGTTCCAAATTCTAAAGGTTCTGGAACAACACACTGTTCATTTGGATGTCACATGAAGCTTACAATTTTTGTCCATAAGCTATTTGACTTAATGGATATTTTTTTTACCATTCTGCACCCATCTACTTTAACTTCGTTCCTCGAGGAGTTGACACGAAAAATGATAATATTTATTTAAATACTGTACATTGAAGGAAAAAATAGCCGCCATTTGAGACCTCCAGATTGTCATAATATCAACGTCTAACAAATGATAGTTTCAGATGATCAGACAGACCACAGCTCGGACCCTCTTTCAAATCTGCCTGCTTCGATTTGTATTTATATTTATCGTGATAACGCCATTAAAAAAAAAATAATGAATACATATTTAGTGATCATAAACTTTAATTAGAACGTTTGTTACTAAAAAAAGTATTAAATTGCAACTTAATTTTACTAATTTAAGTTTGATTCAGAGAGGAACACAGCTTTTTGATAGCTGTTAATATAATTATTAGAGTAGTATTAACATATTTATACGTCAAGTTATGTGAGCTGTAGCTTTCAATTTTGATCTATACAGTAATATCAATATCTAAGAAATAATAATAATAATAATAATTAATAAATGTTAACAAAGTTGACAAAATAATGTAATGCCTGAATGTTTCTTCCTAGCAAATTGATTTTCTTAACAATTGACATTTATAAAATATATATATATTTTTTTTTTACAGACAACCAAAACAATAAATTTTATTATTTTATTTTTACCCGCTTTGTTGGTCGCATGATCAAAGGAGCTTCTCTCGCAATAGACTAGATAGCAATGATGGGGAGATCAGGTTTATACCCCGGGTCGCGTGCACTGAGGTATTTTTTTCCTAAATGTTTTTTCACTCTACCTCCATGTAAATGGAGGTGTACTTCCTTTAAATCCAACCTTTCTCATCTCTAAAACATTAGAGTAATTAGTGCACAGGCGTATAAACCGAATGGGTAGCAAGGCATGGTGCTATAAAATAATTATTTTATTGGTATTGATAATATCTGTCAAAAGTGACAATTGATGGATGGTCACATGATTGTTAATTAATTTTATTAATAAGTAAAAGTAGATATAGTAGCTTATTTTCTAGCTGTCAATCCGTTGTGTAGAGTCTAGATTTAAGTTTGCGTGTAATTCATGGGCAAAATCAGTTGGTGGGAAAGAAAGTGCACATTAATATTGTACGATAAAACAACACATGGAACTATTTCCTAGGTCATTAAAATGGGGGTACAAATATATATTTAGAATAAATAAAATATATATTTTTGTGTCAACATCAACCAAATGCAGCCATAATATTAGTTTCAAATGAAAACGGTGAACCAAATCATACTATAGGCAAAAATTTGTTAAATTCTATTTATTTGATGTATTTAACGTACACTTTATAAATCAACTTATTAATTATATCGCCAGATGTGAGTGAGATCGAAAGGGCCGATAGGGCCTAAAGGCATCTCACATACCTTCCAGGGTTCTTTAACATGCTACAATCCACAAGGTACCGATGGCTTTACTTCCTTCCGAAGGAATATGTGCTATGGATCTTTAACGCTCAAGAAAAATCCGCCAACCTTGCTTGGGTTTGAACCCACGAACATCGAGTCTCGAGGCGAGCACTTTACCCCAATACCAGCGATTTAGATTATCAACGATGCAGTCGATCAAAATCGAATGACAAGACCTTTAAGCTTATTCAGTGCTAACTTTAATACATATAAAATGGTTATTAAAACAAATCTGTTTATAAATATGAATTGACAGATTTATTATGCCAAAGATTTTAGAGTACGCGTTATCAAAATATACAGATGGCTAATTATACTTTAAGACACAATTTACAGTGGGGGTAATAAAATATACGAAATGGGTAGCAATTAAAATGGGGTAATCCTGTGAATAATGTAAGCAATAAAACAGTTTAGGATGGAAATAAACTATAATCTAAATATTAATTGCCAACAGCCCCTGCATATAGGCACAAGGCCACGACTAATTGCCAGATGGCGTGCAAAACTGAGCCAAGTAAGCAGAGTTTATGCAACCGGCATTTATTAAAGTTTATCATCTAAATACTATCAGATTTATTTAATTTTGCCCAACACAGGCGTAGCCACCTCTGTGTTCTAGTGGTCAGATTCCTGGCTACAAATCCAGACGTCCCGAGCTTGATCCCCGGCGATTACAGATTCTACTGTGAAGCAGTGAGTGCGGAACGCGGTCAACTCAACCTTGTTCGGACAAATGAGGAGCTACTTGAATGAAAAAGTAGCAGCTCCGGTCTAGAAAACTGAGATTAATGGCTGGAGCGTTTGTTATCCCAACCACATGACAAACTCTATCAGCAAAAGTTGGAACTATCATACCAACAAACGGCGGCCCTTTGTCTGTATGGCTCGATTGCGGTGTTGAAAGTAATAATCAAAAAATAAATAGGGCTAATCGTTAACCCGAGGGATAAAAATATGGAGTGTAGTTTAGAGGAAGTGCACCCACATTAGCCACAGTGTTAAATCACACGATGAAAAATAGTGCACCCAACTGTGCTCTAAATAGAGCAATCTACATCGTTGGATAGGTGGCCAAATAAGTTTGTCCATTCTAGACTAGCTTACTACTGACGGTGATGTTGGGATTCGAATCCTGGACGGTTATAGACATAGTGAGTTTTTTAAATAAATCGTTTCACATTTTCCCTTCAAGCAATTCTGAATACATATCCTCCAAATCAGTGTTTCTGAAAGTGTGGTACTCAGACCACTGGTGGTTAGCAGAATCCCAGGAAGTTTTATAAATAATTTTGATTACATACAATAAAGAAATTTGAAACGCAAACGTTTAAATATGAAATATTCATACTATACTTTCTTTATTTCCTCGTTAGACAAAAGTCAGATATAAAATGATTTCTGTACCAATATTTTTTTTCAGCACCACGTTCAGCATCTGTTTGGGTTTTACGCCTATGTACTAATTACACTAACGGTTTGGAATTAATAAGGTTTAATTTAGATTAAATGAACCCGCGTTTGTGTGGATGGAACGTGGAAAGGCATTTAGGAAAAAAAAACACACTCAGTGCACCCAACTGGAATCAAACCCTGATTTCCCCGTCCTTGGCAGTCTAGTGCAACACAAGAGTAGCGCGTTTAGACCAAGTGGCCACCAAAGTGGGTTGTACCAATCTTAAGTTAACAAATATGAAGAATTATTTATAAAAATATTATGGGCATCATAATACAAAAAATAATCAAACAATTTATATTTACTTATTCACTGTAAATATATAATTGTTTTCAGCATTTAATTTTATTGAATTCATTTTTATATTGGTTTTATAGTTCTAAAATGGAATTATCTAGAAATAATATTTACTCTGAATAATTAGCACCCACACACCCCTTACTCCCAGGGCCCCCGGGACCCCCCAGTTTGCAAGTTTTCATGGCCCTCCATCACTAACACTTTGAAAAACACTTCTCTAAAGTCTACCTTTATCTTCCCTACTGCATTAGTATAATTAAAATATGTACAAACAGCTTTGGTGGCTGCATAGTCTAAGGCGCTACTCTCTCACTAGACTGCACTGCCGATGACGGGGAGATAAAGGTTTGAATCTCGGTTGGGCGTACTGAGGGTGGTTTCCAGAATAGTTTTCCGCTCTCCCTCCATGCAAATGTGGATTGAGTCCATCTAAATATAAGCTTCCTAAACTCTAAAACCATTGTAATAATTATTACATAAGCGTATAGCCCGAACGGGCATTAAAACGCGGTGCTAAAAAAAACATTCGTACAACCCAGAAGTGTAGTAAGGTGGGGTGATAGATTGATTATATATAGCAACAGTACCCTTTCATACACTAGTAACCGGCCCTGTGGTGTAGTGTTCAATGCATCTGGCTATTAACCTAGGGGTCCTGAGTTCAATTCCAGGCTGGAACCAGAGGTATTTTTCCTGAAAGGGCAATTACCCAAGTGGTCATCCGGTTTTGGTTAATTAGGCTTAAGTTAGATTACGTTTCCAATGGTTACACACCCATATACTCACTATAATCATAATATCATCTCATCAGGACATTGAAAGAGCTTACGGAAAGGATGTACGATTAGTAGATGGTTCTAGTAGAATTGAACAAGTTCAATCAGTGACCTCGAGAATAGTCCAGGGTCGGCAACCTTATTTGGGCAAAGAGCGATATTTTTGCATTTTAGAAAATGTGTGACACTAAAAGATCCACTCACATATTTTACTTATATGATTGATAAGTGTTATTAAAACATAGCAATTGTTAAGAATATATCACATTTATTAAGCTTAATCCTACACAAACAGCTTTCATTATAATTTTAATAATAGGTAGGTACGTAATTGATTTTGTTTTGGCTCTAGCTTTGGATTTTAGTGATATGACCAAACAAATTAATGTGAGATCTGACCCTGAAATTCGTTGCATAACTGACTGATATCTGTTGCGCAGTTAATAATTTTTAGCTTTAGGCAATGTTCAAGACTCTAGTCATGAAGGCTGCTCCTTAGTCTACTTTTGACCAAGTTAATATTGGAGAATGTTTGCTCACAATAATATAGAACCAAAATGGTCAAAATTCTCAGTATGTATATTTTTAACAGGCTATGTCTATTATCACTTGATCCAGCCGTTGTAATCTTGATAATTCAGACCATTTATGTTGGGCATATAACAGGCTTTGTCTTTTGAGACTTTCCAGAGATGCATAGAGTCTTAAATTTGTTACTCCACAACACTTTGGGTTTGAGCTCCAATAACTGGAGCTCAAAATCAACTTGGTTTACAATCCAGTAAATGCTGAAAAATGAAGATTATCTATTTCTGATTCCAATGAACTTATTAAAAACGACAGAGTAGCTTTATAATTTATGAATTCCTCAAATAGATTTTTGGAATGGTTCACTCATTTGTTTGATTGCATCTACGAAAAATTCGTAATCAATGGTACGATTTTTGTCCTCTTTCTAATTCTTCAGTTGCGTGAAGTGATGGGGTTATTCCTTTTCAAGTTCATGTGGAACAAAATAAGTTTTTGCTCAAAAGAAATAACTTTTTTAAAAGAGAAAATGCTATGTTTCCTTGCCCTTGTAGCTTCACATTGAGTTTGTTTATAAGTGTACTGTAATATCTACCACACAATCAAATCTCTGAAACCAAATATCATCAGGCAATTTGGGATAATGCAGGCTTTTATCGTTTAAAAACTTTTTATTTCAGTAAAGCAGGATGAACATTGATTAAGCACCTCACCTCTTGGAAGCCAATTATGCAGAAGAAGATCAGAATATTGGCAATCTACTTTACGCAGAAATTCTTGGAACTGCCGATGGTTAAGTCCTTTAGCCGTTATATTATTAGTAATCTTAACTAAAGTCATCACCTTGCATGTTTTTTCAGGGAGCTTTTGGGCACATAAAGCTTCTTGCAGTGAAAGGAAAATATATCGTTGTCAATATACTTTCCAAACAAAGTTAAAAACTCTTAATGTTTTCCTGTCATACTTGGCGCTCCATCTGTAGTAATGGATAAATGTTATTTAGATCTATATTCTTATATTAAAACATCTTACTACCACCTCTGCTATGTCTTAGCCATGGATTTGACCTTTCAAATGTATCAACGCAATCAACTCTTCCTGAAGGCCGGTAGAACTACTTATCTGCTCAGAAAACACAGTTGTGCTGTTTATCACAAGACTTGTCGAGTGCTACGAAAAAAGAATGTTGAGTCTGAAGTTAGGTCTTTATTTTTTTGCTGGGAAGTAACATTTTTAACCATCTTTATGGTTCAACCACCCACGTTTTTAGCAGACAAACGTGTATCTTTGATTTTTCTTATGATATCTTCTTTATTTTTTAAATCGCGAAAAGTTCTTCAGACAACTTCATAAAGAAGTCTTTCAAATATTCACCGTATGTGAAGGGTTTTCCTCTCTGTACTATTTCTCACACTACTTCAAAACTCGCTGAAGTGACAAAGTTTGATTAATTCCTCCAGTTCTTGAACATTGATGTTGATTGTTGAATTTGGGAGTGAAGTTGTTGAACTGCTTTAGCTCTCGCATCACTCTTTGGATAGATATCGGCCAATTTTTTGTGATTTGTAGTAAAATGTCTTTCAACGTTTGTTTTATTAATTTCATTCATTCATTAATTTCATTTCTTTGCAAATAAGACACGTCGGGAGGCCATCCAAATTTCGTACAAACACAAAATTTTGAGTCCAATCTGGCATAAATTCATGATGTTCGTCACTCAGTTTTCTTTGTTTTTTTATTTGTATCCATTTTAAAGCTTAATCACTCGACATGATTGACACCTAACCACAATCACAAAGCAACAACAACAAAACAAAACACCAACGCGACGCGTGTGTTGTTCGACACTATCGCAAAGCAAAAACTAACCGATTAACTCCACCACTGCGTGGCGCTAGCGTACAAGTGGAAGGGGTGAGGGTGACACTTTCTTGGTGGAATAGATAGCAGTAGAGAAAAAAAAAAAAAAAAAAAAAAAAAAAAAAAAAAACACCAACGTAATGATGACGCGATGCGTGCGATGTTAGACACTTTGTTGGTGGAATAGTTATAACCAGTTGTGTGGATTTTTTTTAATGTTTATTAAAGGTTACTGAGCCCTGGACTAGCCTGTCGCACGAAGCGACTACTCACGTATACTGCAATAGCGGCGAGTGAAGTAGCTTAGTGTGTGAGGCGCCATTGGTCGAGATCCAGTCGTATGCCCCCCGCCTACCACCAGTCCCCTGAACATAGTCCTATGGGATTTTTTTTTTGTATGGGGATACGTAAATAAGTATACTCGTCTCCAATAAAAGATTTAGCAGACTTACAACTGTGATCTGAAAACTGTTGTCAGACGATTCAAATGAAGCCAGGGATTTTTCAAAGAACACGCAACAGTTTGATTCGAAGATGTGATATTTGTGTGGAAATGGAAGGAGACATGTAAAACACCTTTTGTAATGATGAAGTTATAAAATTTATTCCATGTAAATCCAAATAACTTTTAATTTTGCATCTAATTTATTTTATGCTACCGAAATACTAATTGCCTATATTTCTGTGTGTTGGATTGTGGACTTATGTTGACAATTATATATTTACTCATTTTAATAAGTACTACAAGATCATAAAGTTCTGAATACTTTAAAAAAAATCCTGTTTATGTGATTATGATTTAATAATTCTTTTGTGTTTTCAGTTGCCGCAGACTTGCGAGGAGTGGGGGAATATTTCAAACGGTTTCAACTATTTATTGGACTGTTCTAAATGTGTGGACAACATGAATAAGAAAAAAGTAGCTTTTCAAAGTCCTGTGCACTGTGGACGTAATTCTATATTCAGAATTCTACAGCATCGTCCTTTTGGAAATTTCAGATGATTTTTACCACTACTTGTATATTAACTTTGGTTTTCAAGGCCAGATCTCAAATGAAGCTGTAATTAACCAAACTAGTAATTTAAAATAAATACTGGGTAAATGTGAACTTAATATGCCAAAAGAAATACCCCGTTCCTAATTGATAAAATACCATTCAAAGTGTTTTTGTAGCAAATGAGGTATTCCCTTTGTCTTAAAACATAATGTAACCATTTACTGGCTTTCAAACCAAGGGTTTGAAACAAAAAATCTATACAACTACCTGAATATTTGATACTGGAGAAGGATTTGAAAACGAATTTGGAACTATGTTGGAGTGTTTAGAGTTTTATGAAAACCAATTATTCTTAATCCCAAATCTGAAAGAAGAATTTTAATAATTGGTGTTTACTCGTTGAAATTCTTAAGAAGGAATTACTCAAGTGCTGCATTGTTCTACATTCCCGCTGGAACTTTCAACTCAGGAGACAAATCTGATGGACAGCTTACAGATGGTTCGTAGAGGAAAGATAATAGTGGTCTTACATCATTACTTCGACATTCTCAGATTACATGGAAAAGTTCAACGATTACTCAAGAAATTCAAAATGAATTAAGTGAGTCTTTCTTGTAACAGATGAAGGCAAGGCTCCTTGGCAGAACAATCACTACATTTATAAGCTTGAGTTGAATATGGATTTTTTTGATTAGAAGCGAAAATAAATGTGCTGCTTGAATTATCAATTTTAAGTCACAAATTAATCTTGGCTATCAACCTATTTTGGAAATAACTGTGTTACTAATGAATATAAATTAATTCCTTTTTTCTTAATTCCGTGTGTGAAGAGTGAATTGTCACAGGTTTGTTCCTGTCCAATGAGAAACTTATAAGCTTAAACAGGAACCATTTGAGGAATACACTTCTTCATTTCCACTTCCTGATGGTTTGAAACCCACAAATGTGCCGTTAAACGCTTTATTGTTGTTTTTACTTCAACTCTTTCAGTATTTAACGCTTCAGAAATTTCTAGCCATGCGTTATGTTTCTTGTTTTTATTTTTATAGTCCTCACTCTTAACATTTCATAAAGTCAGCCGATCTCTGTACATTTCTATTTCTATTATTTCTTGAGTCCATTTCATAATGAAAAAAAATAGTAATCAAGAAATTGAATACACAAGACTCAAATAATACAGCGCCAGGCGCGGCTGTCCGGGGCGTCAGATCGAGTGGGCGCCAAACAGAGCACCAACCTAACCTAACATAGCTTGGGAATTATATGAGAATAATTCCCAAACCTCACAACTACAAACCTAACGTAACCTGGGCGTAATAGTAGAGTTGCTAAGCATAACACTCATTCACTTTTTGATGCTAACATAAAATTTGACATAGTTGTATGGTTTTTTGTGGTGAATAAAATGGGGCATCTTGAAAAATGGTGCCCCGAAATGGTATAATGTTATTATTTCTTAAATCATTCATTATATATAGATTAAAGAGGTGAATAACGTCTACAAAACATATTTTAATAGTTTTCTTTGTAATCCTAACCATCTTCGTAGTGAAACGTTTGTAATACTGTATGATAACCATTTATGGAGTTTCCCTTTGAGAATATTTTCATACCACGCCTATGTTACGTTAAATTTGAAGTTGCTAGGATTTTCATGGGCATAGGGAACTTTTTGGGGGGTGGGGGATGTTAAAAACCGTAAGTTTATGAAATGATGTTAAGCCTTACTATTAAACCCTAATTAAGAACATTGTTATTCTATACAATAGTGGCGGGACTTTATTTGTGTAAGGGCAAGAGAGGGGGTGTGGTGGTGGGGCAAAAACAAAAAAAAGTGTTTTTTTTTTTACTTTATACCCTCCTTTCCCTCAGTTAAGGCTAGAAAATTGGATGGTCCTATAAGCTCTTTGAAGTGGTCCTCGCTTAGAGAACTTTTGAAAATCAGACTCTTAACAGCTATTTAGAATAGTGCTCCCCGGAAATATTTTGAAATTTTGATACTTCTTGAGGATATATGAAGTAGTCCTCCTTTGGCAATTTTTTAATATTCAAACGTCCTTAAAAGCTATTTTAAAAAGTGCTCAACAGATCTTTTAATATTTAAAACGGATTCATTAGAATCTGTATTTGAAATTGTGCTCACCCAGAATTTTTTTGAAATTTGGAATGCCCTAGAAGTTATTTAGGATGATCTTCACTTAATTTATTTTCCAAAATTTAGATACCACTTGGAGCTTTTTGAATTGGTACTCCACCAACAAATTTTTTAAATTGGATGCCCTTAGAAGATATTTAGAATGGTCTTCACAGTTTTCTTTTTTCCTATCATAGTCATGCTATGTTAGATTTGAAGTTGTTGGTTTTGGGAATTATTTCCATGCTATCATATCATCCCCCGTTATATTAGTGGGTGCCAAAAAGCAATCCCACCCGTGTGCAAAATTTACCTCGGGCCGCTCCTCACAGCGCGAACACAACCTTGTCAGGTGGAGCCTCCAAGCAAAACTAAGTGCTGATAACTATGTTAACAACAACGTTGCGGGTCTATAACAATGCTCCCAACACATGTCCCCAACTTGTATTTGATGATTACCGCTCACTGAGGAGCGTCAACGACGGCGCAACATTGTCGTCAACACATGTTGACAAAAACGTGAAAAAGCAGTTGTAATTGTTGACAACATTATTACAAATTACCAATGATAATTTATTTCGTATCTCATAGTTGCGGGTATATAAACAAAATTGGAAATTTCTGTTTATGTAAGGTGCCCTTAACTTCATTTTCATGGAGAAATGAGAATCGCCATTTGATTTGTAATGTTTAACAATGCATAGATACAAAATTTAGTAAAAAATTTTCGAACAGATTTTGAAAAAATTGATTTTATCTCTTTTTGTTCTTCAGTAAACTACCCTTAATTTTAGGGTTATATATGACAAAAACCCTTAGGGGGACCTTATAAATACCCTTAATACCAAGATTTAGCCTGGTCGGTAAAGTGGTATCGGCTCTAGTCCGAGGTACAGACAGACAAAGATACGGCATCATAAAAACAATTTTGTAGGTTTCAGGGGGTCTTGAAACGTAGACATGTATCAAAATCTCGAGTTAAATTTTTTTACGAGCAGAATATTTATCTCTTAGAGGTTTTGAGAGAAAGTAAAAATGATTGCCACTGCTTGATACCACTTAACATTCAAAATAGATTTTTTGTGACATGGCCTAATTCTTTTTTGACCTTTTAAAGGTGAATTATAGTCAATTTTCTTTATTTAAATGCGATTTAACGATAACATTCCAATGATAAAGAACAAAGTTTCCTCAGTCTAGTAAGTTTATTTACAGATCCAACACCTTAGCTAAGATGGTAGCATGTTTGTCTATTGGGCTAATGCTCCCGGGTTCAATTCCCGGAATGGCCGAATAGTTTATCATTAATGAAATGTGGGTGTATCCTTACACAGTAATTAATTAACGGCCTGGGACTGAATGTTGTGCCTGCCCCAGTCCTAAGTTAGATTATAAGGCAAATGCAGCTACGATAGACCTTTGCAAGCCTGCAGTTGAAAATATATAGCTTAAATAAAAAACCGACTCAGGCCACAGGGTGGAAAGAGTAATGGATGAAGTAAGTTTATTTTCCTAAACCAAAAACATTGTTAAAATATACGTTAGAACCAGCTTTTATAGAAACCATATTGTGACACGTTAGAACCAGCTTTTATAGAAACCTTATTGTGACCAAATACACAAAAAGAAAAAAATAGTTTATGACGTAAGAAAGCTATTTGATATTTTTTTAACCTTCAATATTTGATTTGTCAGGCATTCAAAAATGTAGCTGTATTTTTTTATATTTGTTGTACTAGACCACTTAGAATAAAAATTGGTTTGTTAACAATTTTAATCAAACGTAAATATTTTATTTACTGTCTTTTAATACCAAAATCCAGCTTTTTAGCTAAATAAATTAAATTTCTTTATCTATCAGTAATAAAGATAGTTAATAATAGTCATTGTAGACGCTAGGGCGTATCAATAAAGCATAGCAGATAGCTATGAACTCTAAATGTATTGAAATGTTTTGCTTTAAATTAAAGATCCGGGAAAACTACTTTAAAGACTATTCATTGTCAAGGGCGATCATTTTTATGACCCTTTAATAGCCCATACCTCTAACCAAGTGGTTAGATTGTTCGATCACAGTTCTAGAAAACTCTGGTTTGATTTCGAGTGGGGCTAGTGAAGATATTTACTATTTTCCTATGGTTTTCGTCACTATACCTTTTTGATAAATTATTCGCACAATTACACTAATGGATTAAGTATGAGGAAGGTAGAAGATAGCATCCCTTAGAACATGTGGGGGTGATTCCCACCCCGACCTACTCGTTACATCTAATCAGTATATTGTGGAGCGGGGCTCTGTCTAGGCCGTACACCCGAAGTATTATTATTATTATTATTTAGCACCACGTCTTACTACCCGTTCGAGTTATACGATTAAGTACTAATTACACTAATGGATTAGGAATTGGGAAGGTTGAATTAAACGAAGTGAACCCGCATTTGCGTGGAGGGAGAGTGGAAAACCATTTAGGAAAACACCCTAAGTAAATTTCATAATGATTGTAAGTATGTATTTGATTAACATTATAAACTATTAATTAGATTGCTACTATCTCAGTAAATGTATGAATGTAATACTTGTACTTTACAAAATATTTTCACATACGACTTTTTTGGGAGAAGTTTCATCTTATATTCACCCACATAAATATAATTTCACATATATTGCTGAATAATAAATTATAAAAAAAACACAACATAAATGTTGCTTCTTTCACTTTGGCAAACTGAGATTTTCCCTATAATTTTAATGATTCACGACTGATATTAAATCTCAGAAGCCACAATATTAAAAAGAAAAGAGAAAATAAATAACTAGAATAGATTGAAAATAAGACAATTTCAGTTGATATAGAAACCAAAATAACTGAAGCTGTAAATACACAAAAATCTTACATGATATATTATTTCCTAGAGATTTTTCAAACTTGGATTTGTTACATTCCTTCTCTAAAATAGAATTGTGGAGGGAAGAAAAAAAGGAAAATGGAAAGGAAAGAATCAGAGCGTGTGGATAAGAAAAGAAAGACACAAAGAAAAAGGATGAAAAGGAAATAAAAGAAGAGGGAAAGAGATAGAGAGAAAAAAATAAGATGGAAAATCAAATGCATGAAACATAAAGACATTTTCAGTCATCCTCAAAATGAATCCGATGGTAAATTGAGATGGAAATGAAAATAAGATACGCAGTGGAGGGTAAATTTGAAAGATAGGGATGGAGGTAGGGGGAGAAAATATTTCTTAAGGTCAACATGTGTGTAAAATGTACTGGCTTCAAGTTTATCTCTGTCTTTATTTCTATAATTAACGATTCTGTTAAGAAAATAGTCTTTTTTGATCAGGAGGATTGTTAAATCTGAGTATTTTTATGATTAAAGATACTTAACATGTAATTTCTGAACAAACTGATTATATTATCATAAGACTTACAAACTAACTTTTATAAAACAGGCACGGCACTCGGAACCCCTAATGCCAATACATCATTGTGAAAGGAAAGCCCCAAATTTGAAATGAAATATCTTATCTATTTCAAAAAACGAACCGGGACCTTTCATTCATTAGACAGATTGAAACAGACTCAAATATTAGTAAACAAGCTATCCTTAGTTTAAAAACCTATCAACGAAGTTAAATCACGTAGGCCTAAGTGAATTTATATTAAAATATGAATTAAATAACACTTAATTTGAGTATGTTAAGTCAGTGTGGTCCAACGTTTTTAATCTCTAGGGCCAAATCTAACTATCAGTTTTCTCCGTGGGCCGAATATATGTTTAGTAATCCCAACAACTTATTACAGGCCTACAAACAACATTTAATAAACAATTTGCTCTCAATGCTTGTAAATATTTTATCTTTTTGGTTGGTAGAGTATTTCAAATTTTACTGCAAAAAAAAAAGTTCATCGATCTCTCAAAATTGTAATAATAATAATAATAATAATAATAATAAAATAATAATAATAATAATAATAATAATAATAATATGAAATTTGTATGCACACACACTTTTACAAAGCAACTTAGCATTATAAATATAAATAAATATAAATTTTTTACTAAACAATATGATAATAAAATGCAATAATAACCTTTTTAAACACATAATTGTATTTGAATCACTAGCTATTTCACATCTATCACCATTATCAGTGAGCAACGGGCTGGCGGTTAAACCACACTGTGCTGAGTGATTAAATACAGTATTTTACAATACAAGGTTATAGGGAGGTCTATACAGATAATGTACCGCAGGGATTACTCTCAGTTGAAAGATAAAGGAGAAAATATTGTAAGCGTGAACATTTTCGACCTCAATATTATGTTGTTGGGTGGTGACATTTAATTTGCCACAATCCCAAAAAAGTGGATGTTGTAATCATATCTGTGCCCATGTCTGTTTGTACCTAAAGCTGCAGCAGAAATATTTTTCATGAATTTCGTTCAAAATTGGCAATTATATATTAATACGTGGTCATAACTAGAATCAAAATAGTGATTTTGTCTCAATTTCTAAAATTAAGGGCAGTTTACTGATACTTAGCTACATTTTTAAAATGCCAATTTTTTTAAACACCGCTAAAATTTTTTTTAAATTGGATAGTGTTTTACATATAAAATATCATTGTGTACTTATTTTTTTGTTATAAAATTTATTTACAGGTAATTTACTAATTAGCTATTTTTGAACATTTTTAATTTCCCTAAAATGGATCTAGTAATTTTATACAGAGTGATTTTCTGGGTGTGATAAGGTTTTTTTACCCCTTTATTGTGTCTCATTCTCCTTCATGCAAATGAAGGTATATTTCCTCTAAGTTTTACTTTCCCCATCACTACCCCATTCGAAATTAGATGCGTAAAGCTCAGACAGGACGTGGTGCTAAAATTTTTAATAAGCTCTAATTTTGTTTTATCTTGTAAATGAAATTGTTATTTTAAAGAGCTTTTGAAAGTTGAAAATAAACTAGTTTTACAAAAATATAAAACGAGAATTATCAACGTAGCGCTAGATCCTGTAGATTACCAATGGAAATTAATCTTAATTTTAAACTCGTAAATTCAGGATTACTAGACTTTATTTTTTACCTTTAGAATAAAATGAGGTATTTTCACTCACGCGTATTCTTGGGATAACTTGTACTTTGCATTTTTATTTCAATATTTTGTTATTTGTGCTTCAATTCATAAAATTAATTAATAGATAATATGGTTTAAAATGTTTCGTTTGCAGTGTATCCCAGTTGATTTTATTACGAATGGATATGTGAAGCAACTTTTATAAACACAAAATATTTTTCAAGGTCAACTTCACAATCTCCACAAACCTCCACAAACTGCGGCAATAAATAAGTATTTCACTTTAATCTTTCTAGATCGCAGTCGTGGTAAGACCCTTTTTTATTTATTTTTTATCAATGTTTATTTATTTCCGACAAAGTATTTCTTGTCAATGACTAATTTTTGTTCAAGCAAATCTTATTTATTATGATTAAAATATTTGATGATTTAAATAATATACTTTTGAGTTTTAACAGTTCATTTGGTAAAGGAACAATGATAGTATTAAAACGGTGAAAAAATATATATTTATTTGTTTAAAATAGGGGCCTCCAATTTTTGTTTTACAGATCTGGGGCCCCACAGCTATTAATCTGGCCCTCATTATTAGTATTATTTTATAGCTATTGGTAATATCTAACTTTATTATTATTATTATTATTATTATTATTATTATTATTATTATTATTAGCACCGCGTCTTACTACCCGTTCGGTTTATACGCACTTACGCTAATGTGTTATGGTAGGGTGATTGTAATATGAAATAGGAGGACCTACAGTTTAACGTGGGATCCGAACCACGGTGGAGGCCTGGCATTCCCCACATTCACAATCTGTCTTGTCAGAGGTGAAGGAAGGGTTTGGCAATCAGATAAATCTGTGCCGGATCCGAGGATTGAACTCCGGATCCCCAGCACAGGAGTCCGGCACCTAACCCCTCAACCACCAGGTCACCTAATATCTAACAAGAGTGACTGCTGAAGGTCAGATGACTTGACGTATGAATAAGTGAAGGGATATCAACTAACTTTATTTTTCTAGTTGTAAGATATGTCCATTAGTAAGAAAATAAAGGTATATCTCATATTCGTAAATGATGGATTAATATTATTATTATTATTATTATTATTATTAGCACCGCGTCTTACTACCCGTTCGGGTTATACGCACTTACGCTAATATGTAATGGTAGGGTGATTGTGAGATGAAATGAAGGACCTACAGTTTAACGTGGAATCCGAACCACGGTGGAGGCCTGGCATTCCCCACATTCACAAGATGTCTTGTCAGAGGTGAAGGAAGGGTTTGGTAATCAGATAAATCTGTGCCGGGACCAAGGGATTGAACCCCGGCCGCCAGCATAGAAGTCTGACACCTTACCCCTAGACCGCCAGGTCACCATGGATTAATAGCCAAGCTATCATATTTAATGATTAGAGCTATAGCTGCATAGAAATATAATATTCTCTAAATGGTCTAAATTGTAAAATTAAACCTTTACATGGAAATAGTCTCTGGCTCGAGTCCTATGTCCAGGTTTCATTTTTAAATTTAGATAATATAATATGCGTGATCTTGAAAAATATATTCCCCTAGAATCATCATTGTGGCTAAATAAACGTTTAACTTAGTTTTACATTTAACGTTGTACATTTTTTTCCTTTTAAAACTTTGCTGGAGCACTTTGAACGTATTCATTGGGTCCGGCTACGACTTTTAAAATATTTTTGAGAATTTTTATTTCCAAGAAAATTACTGTGCTTTTTAAAAATATCAGCTCATAGCTATAAAACAAGCATTGTTGGAGAGATTATCCATTACTTTTTTGGAATAAGTTTGATCTATTCATTTATTGAAGTTTAAGGAATTTAGTAATCATACTTCACTAAACATATTATTGCTTGTATAACAATGCAAGTATAGTAGAAAGTTCCCAACAATGTTTGTTTTAGAGCTGTGAACTGTTTATTTAAGAGAGGAGGTAGTTTTTCAACCAAAAATGAAATAATTAAATTAAATGTGTTAGACGCGCATACGGTGAATGCATACTGAATTTGATCACTCTATATGTCTTATATTATTAAAGTAAATATGTTTCGGTATTTGGGACCTCGTGGAGGGGCTAACCAACTTTCTTGGAAGGTACTAGCTACCAACCACTTAGTGTGTGGTGAGTAGGGGAGGGGGCATTTTCCACTATTCACTCCAACATAGAAACCCCAACAAAAATTTAGTTGCCCTTCGGAGAAGATCCTCTTGAAGTTTCCTGGGGGTCCACCCCAAAGAGGCACTCTTCCAGGATTACAGGACGAGGAACATCCCCCAGGCAGAGGGGGGAAGCCTCTTGTCACATCCGGGACAGGGCAGTCACCACGAGGGCAAGCTCAACCCAAACCCATGAGCTTACAAACCTCGACCCGGTGCTACCCCTCCCCCCGAGTACGTAGACACAATATATTATTTCAGAATTTACACATTAATAAACTTACTTATTAATTTAAAGCATTACTACTGAATTAACTTACATGTAAGCCAGTTCAAATGTTATGCAATGGTCACTTTTAACAAATAATCCAACACCTTATATCAGTCGGTAGCGTGTCTGTCTGCTGAGTTAAGAGCACTGGGTTTGATTCTCGACATGGCCGAAAAATTTATCACTGGTGAAATGTGAGTTTACCTTTTCACGGTGCTGAATTAACGGCTGGAAACTGGGTGTTGTGCTTATCCTTGTCTTAAGATAGATTATAAGGCATGTGAAGCTATGACAGGCCTGGCAAGCTTTAAGTCGAAAATATATGGCTTGAATAAAAAACTGACCCCGGTCCGAGGCTGGAAACAGTAATGGATGTAAAAAAAACATTTAACAATCGTTATAATTTTGAGAACTGTAAGATAAATAAACTGATCTTTCGTCAACGTTGACTGGCCTATCCCTCACGTCTTACTACCCATCCGGGATATTCGTATATTTACACAGATGGGGTAGGGATGAGCCAGGTAGGCCTATATGAAATGTACCAAATTTGCTTGGAAGGAGAGTAGAAAACAGTTTTAAAAAAATCCCTTCAGTACATCCAACAAGGACTCAATCTCGAGATCCATGTTAGCGAAGAACCATACTCGACAAGTTTGACGCCTTAGCCCATCGATTTGGGCTCTCAGATAGTAAGTACTCGTAATTTGATGGATGAAAGGTTTTTAGCAGTGCATGGAAGTTATGCTGGTATCCCGATATTCGTTGTTATTTCTTAGGACATGCTTTGCCTTAACCTCCCTCCCTTCAACGACCTCAAACCACTAAATATATTTTCCCGTGGGACGCTAATTTAATACAGATTATTTCAGTCCCTATTTATTTTCGAGAGAAGAGCGTGTATCATTTGTTTGAACTTAAGGCCGAGTGATAACAAACCTCGTATAAACAAAGTAGCTAACGGTAGCTTAGTCTTGGACGAGCTAACGCTCTGTAGGGACAAAGAAAAACTTCCTAACAGCGATTACAAGTCAGAACCACCTAGCATTATTACGTGCATGACTGGACTCACTTAGAAATAATGAAAACCATACTTTTCCCACATCAAAGGGTAGAGTGAACGATATATTTGTGAAAACATGAGCGGAAGAGCCAATTGCAACAAGACAGTAACCGATGAATCCGTGCGTAGTACGTTCTCAGATTAAAGCCTGAACTCATACAGAGATAAAGTAAACTGGGACTAACAAACCATTATTTATGAAACGGACATTACTATTGACTTGTACTTCAGCGCGACAGACTCAAGTTTAATTGGGTTTCAAACCAACGTTTGTTTTACTGAACCAGCACTTTACAAATATTTAATCAAGCTCTTTGAATAGGTACTCACACACAGACTAATATAACATTTCGGCAATTTTCTAATTCTATTATGAGTACATAGATTTTATTTTATACTTTTAGAAAATATAGTATTTTTTGCTGTTAAAATTGATAGCATTTTACATTAATATTATTGGTGACCTGGTGGTCTAGGGGTAAAGTTTCAGACTTCTTTGCTGGGGGTCCGGGGTTCAATCCTTGGTCCCGGCACAGATTTATCTAATTACCAAACCCTTCCTTCACCTTTGACAAGTCGTGTATTAATCACAACTTGTGATTGTGGGAAATGCCAGGCTTCCACCGTGGTTCGGATTCCACGTTAAACTGTGGGTCCTCCAGTTCATCTCACAATCACCCTACCATTACACATTGCGTAAGTGCGTATAACCCGAACGGGTAGTAAGACGTGGTGATAATAGTAATATCCAAAGCCTGGATTATTTTATAATGTATCATCTTTTTTTTTGTTCTTCACATAAAATACTTTCAAGTGCATATACACTCTGATCATGATCACCTTGTTGTATAAATGTATATTTTGTAGGTCTTTTTTGTCAATTTGAAATTTAAGCTAATATTTTCTTAGTTTACTTAATTTTAGAATCATTTTCAGAGTTATTTAAAGGCATTTTTTTAGAGTCAATTTTAGAGTCATTTAAAGGCATTCATTCACGTTGGATAAGTTTATTTTTAAATACTATTATATATATATATATAAATATAAATGTTTATGTTTGATTATTTATGGATTATGAAATTAATATATATATTAATTACATAATTCATAAATAATCAAACATAAACATTTTTAAAACACAGTTGTCTGAATAATAAGATAGTCTAGGCAATTAACTATGTATCCCCTTTGCTTGTCAGGTTGTAAAATGCACATTCCTGGTGAGACAATGAAACTAAGCTGGAGAGGGTCAGGTTGGGAGATGGTAGCTCTATTGTTTCTGAAACAGCTATTTGTGGATCAATTATAATGTTACTCACCCCACCTAGTTAAAATAAATATTTAATATAATTATTTTTAATATATATTTTTGAATGGGACAAGCATCTAATTTATTCCCTAGATCTTAAGATACCCAGAAGACTAAATCAACTAATAGCAAAAACTGTTACCAAATATTAACTCGTTACCGTGGTATTGTACAGGCTACTAGAAGATACAAGTGGGACAATTTGTACCATTTAACTTTCGAGAATCCATCTAGCAAAATAGAACGGTAAATTCATCTTATAATGGCGGTGAGTTTAAACCAAGCGGAGTTTATATATTGATTTTCTTATTTAATATATACGCTACTGTTGATGTGCTGAATGTGATGAGTTTGAAAAGCCACATGTGATTCTACAAGGCCACTGGTTTACTTATGGAATGTAAAAAATGTATTTACTATTTCACATACTCGCCGAACATTTTACAAAATCACCAAGTGAGCTTACAAAATTATCACCAACCACTAGTGAATGTTAATTATTATTATTATTATTATTAGCACCGCATCTTATTACCCGTTCGGGTTATACGCACTTACGCTAATGTGTAAGGGTAGGGTAATTGTGAGATGAAATGAAGGACCTACAGTTTAACGTGGAATCCGAACCACGGTGGTGGCCTGGCATTCCCCACATTCACAATGGATGTTAATAAGTCACGTCAAGATTGGGTTTGGTTAGGTTAGTTTAGACAAGCTTAGACTAGCTTATTTTAGCTTAGGCTAAGTTATACTAGGTTAGTTTATATTAGTTTGGATTTATGTTCTATATTTTTATCAACATACACTAGATATTTTATAAAATAGTCGGTAAATGTAGGTAATACAGTTCATGTTTATTACTTTCACCAAACTGCATTGGGAAATTTATAAAATATCTGGTAAATTTAGATAAATCGTATTGTTTGTTTAATAAATCATCTCTCTTGGCAATTCTATACATTCACTGTTTATTTTACAAAATAACGAATTTAGCACATTCAAAGTAACATACATACCATGTAAGGCATTTTACTGCAATTTAGAACATTAACACCAAACAAACAATTTATTAAAGCAATCACATCTGTCGTCATTACACCGGAGGGAATGTCAAATTTTAATTGTTCTTTGCCCGCTTGAGCAAAGAGGAAGGAAAAATAAAGAAATAAAGAAAGGGTGTCTTTTGTTGTTGGAAATTGGGCTAAGTTTTTTTTGTTGCGTGTGATACCAGCCAATTTCGAAATAGTAAGTAATATATTTTTTGACAATTATTGGTATATGATTGTATAAAGTTCTGAGAGAGGTTTTTTTTCAACAAAAAGTATTTTTCACATTTAAAAGCCTAAAAAATTGGAGTGAAGTGAGCATATTGTTTTTGTCTGTTATTTTCAACCCGATCTGAAAATGAGTGAGATAAGTACTTTTTCATCAACAAACATCCAAGTTTACTTTCCTTTCCTGATCTCAACCAATATTTCGAAATAAAATTTGAACTTAAAACTTCATATATAATTTATTTACATGAGTGCACTATATTAGATTATTATGAAAATATTTAATTTGATTAACTTGCAATTATGTGATTATATCTGAAAAAAAATAGAGGACCAAAAACAACCATAATTCACTCAAATTTATTTTAAAAATGTCGAACTTTAATTTGATGATCTTCTTTCATTAACACTTTTAATTTGTGCTAAACATAATATAGTAGGAACAATATATTATTATTATTATTATTATTATTATTATTATTATTATTATTATTATTATTATTATTATTATTATTATTATTAGCACCGCGTCTTACTACCCGTTCGGGTTATAGGCTTAAGTACTAATTACGCTAATGGATTGGGAATTGGGAAGGTTGAATTTAGAGGAAGTGAACCTGCATTTGCGTGTAGGGAGAATGGAAAACCATTTAAGAAAAACCACATCCAGTTAACCCGACCGAGATTCGAACCTCGATATTACCGTCGTCGGCAGTCGAGCTCAACACGACTAGCGCGTTAGTTAACTACGCCACTGAGGCGCGTCCTTATGCTATTCTTCTAGTGTTGTAACATTACATTACATTGTGTTACAACAGGACCCGCCCTATACTGCCATTAACGCATAACTCTCAATAAATCATACTACCCGCTCCAATTATACCGACACTAATAGGATCCCTACAATGGTAATCTTCTCCATTTTAGTTCACGTAGGTTAGTACGAAATAATACAATATTGCTGAACAGTATATTTTCACTACATAATCCAATTCAATATAATTTAACTGTTCATGTACTTACCAATTGAATCTTCTAACACTAGTAACCACCAAGGCTGGCCTACACATAGCATCCTAAATTGACGAGTGGGTCGGGTGAGCTACGATGTTCCTACAAGACGTAGTCCTCACACTCCGATTATGCTAACGTGTAATGGGCCATCCAACAATGAAGACGACTAGAGAATAACTATTCACCTGCCCTCTGATGGTAGAAAGATGAACTACTTTCAAAACATCAAGATGATTGAAGAAATAGGCTGGAAATCTGATGGAGCCGTATCAACAAGATGTGTACGTGACTTTTTGAAGCCACCATTGACGTCACCAAGCGTGTGTTCAGTTCTCCCACCTTCTTTCTATTGCGACGAAACCCCACTATATAATAGGCTGTGCATGTATGCCAAAATTACTATCTTGATAACTACGACCGACGAAGGATCATTGTCTTGGACCTAGACAATGGCAGGATAAGCATTTGTATTGTATCGGAATCGTAACTATGGCAATTCGTTTATTGGACTCTGATTTATTTTCAACTTTTAGTCATATTTTTAGTAGTATAAAAATTAATATTATTTTTTTAAATCTAACTATTTCTTTACCTGATCATTCAATATAAAATGAGACTCTATATTTTGTATGTCGCCACTTGGGCGCTAGAGTCTTTTGGAGAGTTCAATCATTTAGGTAGCCACAATTATTAATTGTTTTGAAATTGAACGAGTTAAATGTAAAGTGTTTGAAATTGTGAATAATAGTATTTATATTTTGTAAACATCGAGGTGACATTTCTTAATTTTATTTGCATATTGAAAAATCGTAAAGTAAAGTAACCTTCATTATTATTCTTGTATTACTTTAATTAATTTTTGTATATTAAATAATCTTTTTTTCTGAGTTTTTTCTAAATAGGACATTTATATCATTGTTTATTAAAGGAAATACTGTTTAATTTCATAATTCTGAGTCTGTATCAGATAGTCCCGTGGGATTTTGACTTAAGTCTGTTAGCCAAACTCTCGCGTTATGTAAATTCTCTTATATAAGATTTACTGGTAACGTTAACGTAATTTGAAGCCTTTGTTCTTTGTATATAAATACACTTTTTGTAGCACTTTCAAGGTGCCCATTAGGCCCTTATATAGAAGTTGTTTATCACCCTGACAGGTGAAATTATTATTAATCTATTGTATTAAATTCAACCCGTAATGTTGTACTGTCTCTTAAAGACTGAACCATCAGAATATTGAATAGATTACAAATTTATAACTTTCTTGTAAATATCTGCGCAACCTTAGAGATATAAAGTTATTGTCTATTAGTTTGATTTTCAACGTAACTCATTTTGATATAATGAGACCATGTAAATCTTTCTACTCTATTGTTATTGTTTTGAATAAACCGTTCATATTGTTGCTATTAAATATTGCTAATAATTTCCCTTGTCACTTGTTCCTTAGATTTCACCCACTCCCTTTTATATTATTTAATGGTCGTAAATAAAAGGGTGTTACAGTGTATCGTTCTTAATCATTCCGCAGTATGCCGTTATTATACAACTGCAAAAATAATTTATATCAATTTTCACAGAACAGTTAATATGAATAGTTTTTTCCCCCGTATTAATACCGATCATGGCTGTACCTTTTTCTTGTACCACTTACTACCTTTTCGGGCTATCCGATATTTTTTTAATGCATAAATAAACAATTTTAATGTCGATGTTAAGGCTTCCACCTTCTCTTATACTTGCCATTTTCAATAAGCTTATTAGGTAGGAATGAGGAAGGTGGAATTGAGATTAAATACACCCACATTTAAGGGAAGGAATAGTGGGAAACCATTTATGAAAAACACTTCTGAGTTCACCCTGTTAGAATTTTAGCCCCACCTTCCCGTCACTAGCAAACCTTACTAGATGAGTCTGACGTTTAATACGCGTGCCCACCGATGAGGGTACTTTCACCCGCGCTTGTGGACACCAGCTTTGGGGTTAGATTTGACTGTATTGTCGGTCAATGGAAGGTTGAGGTTCGAATATCGGTGAGTACATTGAGGGTTGAGGTTATAATATCGGTGAGTACGTTGAGGTTAGAATATCGGTGAGTACATTGAAGTTTGAGGTTCGAACATCGGTGAGTACATTGAGGGTTGAGGTTAGAATATCGGTGAGTATATTGAGGGTTGAGTTTAGAATATCGGTGAGTACATTGAGGGTTGAGGCTCGAATATCGGTGAGTACATTGAAGTTTGAGGTTCGAACATCGGTGAGTACATTGAAGTTTGAGGTTCGAATATCGGTGAGTACATTGAGGGTTGAGGTTATAATATCGGTGAGTACATTGAGGGTTGAGGCTCGAATATCGGTGAGTACATTGAGGGTTGAGGTTAGAATATCGGTGAGTATATTGAGGGTTGAGTTTAGAATATCTGTGAGTACATTGAGGGTTGAGGTTAGAATATCGGTGAGTACATTGAAGTTTGAGGTTCGAACATCGGTGAGTAAATTGAGGGTTGAGGTTAGAAAATCGGTGAGTACATTGAAGTTTGAGGTTCGAATATCAGTGTGTACATTGAGGGTTGAGGTTAGAATATCGGTGAGTACATTGAGGGTTGAAGTTAGAAAATCGGTGAGTACATTGAAGTTTGAGGTTCGAATATTCGTGTGTACATTGAGGGTTGAGGTTAGAATATCGGTGAGTATATTGAGGGTTGAGGTTAGAATATTTGTGAGTACATTGAGGGTCGAGGTTAGAATATCGGTGAGTACATTGAGGGTTGAGGTTATAATATCGGTGAGTACATTGAGGGTTGAGGCTCGAATATCGGTGAGTATATTGAGGGTTGAGGTTAGAAATCTGTGAGTACATTGAGAGTTGAGGTTAGAATATCGGTGTGTACATTGAGGGTTTAGGTTAGAATATTGGTGAGTATATTGAGGGTTGAGATTCAAATATCGTGAGTACATCGAGGGTTGAGGTTATAATATCTGTGAGTACATTGAGGGTTGAGGTTATAATATCTGTGAGTACATTGAGGGTTGAGGTTATAATATCTGTGAGTACATTGAGGGTTGAGGTTAGAATATCGGTGTGTACATTGAGGGTTGAGGTTCGAATATCGGTAAGTACATTGAGGGTGATTTATCAATGTGGCGTTCCCAGTCCATCCCCCCACTAATGAGAGAACATTTGTTTTAATTATCCTCCTCATCAACATCCCAGATTTTATTCAATTATACATTTAATTTGGTTAATTAAGATACTCTTTATGAACTGATTAACTATATCACCACATGACTTACCGACTAACTTAAATACAGAACAATCACCATGAGCTGTTAATTCCTAACTGTGAAAGGGGAAGCCCCAACATCATCAAAATGCATTTTTTTACCCCTTTTCGTGAATCGAAACCAAGTACTTTAGTCAGTAGGCAGACGCACTACCAATTGAGCTAGGCTGTCAGACTTTATCATTTGTTTGGACGTGAAACTAATTAATACAAACATTTAGTGATTGTGTAAATGCTTACAGCTGTTAATATACATAATATAGTGAGCTACATTTGGAAATGTTTGTTACTCTTCGTTTCAACTTTGGCGAAAATGATAATTCATTAGAATATCGTCCAATAGTAGAACATAAAATCATCACAAGCTAGATTGGAAATCACTATGAATTCTACTCCAATTTCCTTACGAATGAACACCTCTGACAAATGGGAAACTATACTAGATTTACTTTAACATATTCATACGTCAAGTCGTGTGATTTTCATATGTCACTTTGGACATATAGACTATTTTTAATGCCTAAAAACTAACACTAATATTAGATTAAAATCGCTGACCACTAAATATTTTTATTTTGTAGAAGGTTTTTTGAATGTCTATTCGTAAAAATAATCAAGGTAGCCTATAGCTCCTGTTTAAAGAATCAGCCGAGCTAGCTCTGTCATTATTGTACTCTTAAGAAGCTCTTTCAGATAATATTTATACTATCCCTAAGGTCCCGTCTGTGGACCAACTGGCACACGATCGCAAACCACTGGTGGTCCACGAACCTCAGTTGGAGAGCCACTGTGATAGTTGTTTGCTAAAAAAAATACATAAATATTACTTTTTATTATTAAGTTATTGTTTCAACGATTTTTTAAACCTATCAAGTGAACCATGAATAATTCATTAGGGAAACTATAAAAATTATCGACAAGAATTTATTCAATACACGAATTAAATCACGTTTTAATTAATTATATTATATTAAACTCAAAGTAAAATAGTGTTATTACATTTTTTATTCATCTCCTACTTCATTCTCGAAAAGCTATGTTTGCGAAATAATTTAAATTGCACATATTAAATATAAGCACCATTCAATATTTATCCCAAATTTTATTTCTCTGCATGTTTCTATAAAAAAATTGACGTAAATTGATTGCGAAATTATTACTATTTTATTATTTTAAACTTAAAAGTCCTTTATTTTAGATACCAGCCAACTATTTTTATTTTCTTGTTTGACAGTTGAATATGAATTTGTATGGAGTCCCTTGCAATTTTATATTTCTCTAGGATAAGTTGATTTGGGGAATTTAGCTTTTTATTTTTACAAAAATATTTTTTTAAATAACTACAGATCCAGAGTTTCCAGGTTCGATCCACAGTGCTTCTTTATTTTATGTGAGGCAATGGGTCTGGGACGGAGTCAGCTTGGCCTCATAAGGACAAATGGGGAGCTACTTAAATAAAAAAGTGTCGGCTATGGTTTATAAAACTGAGATTTACGCCTGAAGGGTTAGCTGTGTGGCATATACAACACTATCTATCCACAGAGGACGGCACTATATTCGACAGCAAATGGTGGTTGCTCAATCGGTATGGCTATATTGTGGGTTGACTTCTCAGCGTTTTATGGTTTTAAAGGAAGACAAAAACAGTAGGGCCTACATAAGAAAATACACAAATACATTATTTTATTTATTCATGAACATAACAAATTAAATTTTAAAACATATGATTTGAGTGCACGTAATTTTACTCTGTTTCGAAACCTCGGAGAAAAAGTAATTTGATAGTAAAAAAAATCGAGCTCAAGATTTTGATAAATGTTGACGTTTCATGACCTCCTTGAAACCAAAAAAGTTGTTTTTGCGATGCCATCTGCCTGTACCTCGGGCTAGAGCCAAAACTGTTTCACCGATTGGGCTAGAACGTGGTATTTGGGGCTTTCACGAGTTCTCGCGAGTTTTTTTAAAATTAGATATAGCTAAATTTAAGGGTATTTTACTGAAGACCAAAAAGATTAATAAAATCAATTTCTCGAAATTCGCTTAAACGATTTTTGTTAATTTCATATCTAGGCACTATTTATCACTACAAACAAGATTTAAACTCTCATTTTCTCATAAAAATGACTTTGGGGATACTTCACAAGGGGGAAATTTTCATATTTTTATTATTTATACGCAACTATTTGAGATACGAAATAACTTATCATTTTAAAGTCGTTATACTATTAAAGATAAATATCTTTTATTTGAAATACATTTTTATAAAACCAATAATTTCTGACCTATAAGCAAATACATATATTTTTTAATTCAGGTATGAAAATTAATTTGATTCTTATGCTCTTTGGTGGACCAAGGTGTTTCTCTTTGCTCAATTTTTCTGTAACAGTGTTCCTAGTTCCTAAACCATAGAGTAATTAAGTAACGGTGTACATAATATTTCATTTATGACCTTTAGTGTAGTTTTCTACAACAATGTAATGTGTGGAACGCCAGGCCGCCACCGTGGTTCGGATTCCACGTTAAGCTGTAGGTCCTTCATTTCATCTCACAATCACCCTACCATTACACATTAGCGTAAGTGCGTATAACCCGAACGGGTAGTAAGACGCAGTGCTAATAATAATAATAATAATAATAATAATAATAATAATAATAATAATAATAATAATAATAATAACAATAACAATAATAATAATAATAATAATAATAATACAACAATGTATAGCCATACTATTCCTTTTCACAAATCTAATGAGTTTTTGGAGTTATGTTTATTTTAAGATAAAAGCAGAAGAAAGTCAGTGGTCTACGGTGCACCGTATTGACCATTTATTTCCCTTTTTCCATTAATCTGAAATTATATTATTTGTTTTTATAGTAATCATAAATCTAGTTTTTATATGAAAATATATTCACCACAACAACTAAAGGAATATGTATCCGTGTGTTCTAAATGTTGTATTATTATTATTATTAGCACCGCGTCTTACTACCCGTTCGGGTTATACGCACTTACGCTAAATGTGTAATGGTAGGGTGATTGTGAGATGAAATGAAGGACCTACAGTTTAACGTGGAATCCGAACCACGGTGGAGGCCTGGCATTCCCCACATTCACAAAGATATCTTGTCAGAGGTGAAGGAAGGGTTTGGAAATCAGATAAATCTTTGCCGGGACCGAGGATTGAACCCGGCCGCCAGCATAGAAGTCTGAAACCTTACCCCTAGACCGCCAGGTCACCCTAAATGTTGTAAAAAGTAGCCGCTTTGAAAAAGCTATCTAAAAATGAATTAATTTAAAGAGATAAAGCAAGTAAAATAAACATAAAGTGAAAACATAAGATATTGCTGAAGAGAGGATGTGAAATTGAATTGCAAACAGAATCACTCCCTAATTCAACCATTTACACCTTGAGAACTATACTATGTATAATAGACCACGCTTATCTTACGTGCTCAAAATCATTATCCCTCTGCTGGAACGGATTCAGGGGGAGTGGGAGTCAAAAGGTCAGTTGACCTCCCCCCCTTGTGAGAGTTAGAAAATTAATAACATAAAACAAGATGAAGGTTCAAATTTTAGAAAGAAAATACAACACTGATAAATTATACAATTGTTTGTCTTTTTACATGCAGACACCTCTTAAGTCGGGTCCACATGTGCATTATTCGTCCATGATTAATCAACGTACGATATACTCACGCAAGTGTGGAAAAAATATTTGTTCTCATGTTCGAACATTTGTCGTGCATAGCGAGTAAATAATATTGCTCCGTATAGAGCCGGTAGACTGCCACACATCAAAGAAGACTAATAATCGGCTGAGAGCAGTTCATCCACGAATACCGAATATAGAGTATGTGTGGACAGCAGGAGTGGCAAGGAACTCTGCCCCCTGGAAATAAGTACCCCTACTTGGAATAATCTCCCCCCTCGATATATTTCAAATTCTCTGATATTGTCGAATATGAAACTGAAAGATGGCCTTTAATCAAATTCTAAACGACTTATAAATGCATTATATTGTAAAAAAAAAAAAAAGCTGGAGAAGACCTCTTTAAATATTTAGTAGACTATAGACATCTAACCCGCCTTGGTGGCGTAGTTGGTTAACGCGCTCGTCGTGTTTAGCTCGACTGCTGAGGACGGGAGATCGAGGTTCGAATCTCGGTCGGGTGAACTGGGATGGTTTTTCCTAAATGGTTTTCTACTCCCCCTCCACGCAAATGCGGGTTGACTTCCTCTAATTCAACCTTACCAATTCCTAATCCATTAGCGTAATTAGTACTTAAATCGTATAAACCGAACGGGTAGTAAGACGCGGTGCTAAATATTATTAATATTATTATAAGCATCTAACTGGCAGAAAAGTCAGGAGAGGAAAGCTCTAAATAGCTTCCAATGTCATCCAAATTTCATAAATGTCTAGGGGAGGACAACTCCAAATAGCTTCTAGATGCATGTAATTTTGAAGAATTTTCTGGCGAGGACCACCTCAAATAAATAGCCTAGTTCCTGATATAATTCAATTTTCAAAATTTTGTGGTGGAAGATCACTTCAAAGATTATCTTCTAAATGTATCCAAATATCCTAAAACAGTAACGGTGATGATCACTCTAAATAGCTTCGAGGGGCATCCAAATTTCGAAAATGTATAGGTGAGGAACACTTTAAATGGTGGCCTATAATATATAAAGAAATCTAATTTAAAAAAAAGACAAAGACTACACTCATATCTTCTAGAGTGAACCATTTTTCAAAAAAATTATTGAAGGAGGGCCACTCCAACTAGTTTATAAAAAACTATCTGATTAAAAAAAATTGAGAGGATGATTACGGTTTAAAACATGCTTAAGATCAATGAATGAGAAATTATTAAATGGCTCTAAAAAAAAATATAACATTGTAAGTAACTATGTTATTTATAATTATGACACCCCACTCCCTATGAAAATGATATATACTAATGAGATGGAGGATAAAAGTAAATATCCTATATTTGAAATATCCTATATTTGTTGAGTGGCGGATAATAATTTAGTAAAAATCACCTCAATACATCCAGCCGGCATTAGAGCCATGACTGCTAGTATTACAGTAATTGATTAGTTATTACTTTTGACACCATTGTTTTTTGTTTTTTGGTCACCACGTCTTACTAACTTTTCAGGCGATACGCGGTTATACTTTAATAGGGTCAGAATAAGGAAGTAAGCATTCACATTTGCATGGAAGAAAAGTGGGGAACCATTAAGGAAAAACCACCCTGAATAGACCCGACCGGAATTTGAAACCCAATCTCAGAAGGCCAATATCACTCTAGAGTGAGGCCTTAGAACATTCGGCCATTGAAGAGGATTACATGATTGTTATTTAAAGAAAGTGCACCCGCATTTGCATGGAGAAAAGTTATGGACCAACCACAATAAAATAAATCGCGTTTGGAAAACCACCTTCAATACACCCGACCGGGGTCATAGCTTTGACCCATCAGCAGCAATTCAGTCTATTTCGAGACTGACGCCCATGTAACCTCTGGTATGGTTAAATTAAAACCGAATGTTTGAAATGTAACTTCTTAATGTCATTTGGTTTGAATAAAGGGAGCTCCTCTCTTCCCTTTGTTGAAAGAGAGGGTACCGTAAAACACTTTTTATAAATGTTATTTGATAACCTTTCGCTAGATGTACTTTTTATATTTCCTTTTACATAATTAAAAAAAAAGTTTTAAGCTTTAGAAACGAAGAGTAATTAATTAAATGATTTTTGTAAAAACTCCATTTTAATAAGATTTTTGCTGCTAAAACTTTTATTTTTAAATAATAATATTATAATTTTACAATAAATATTTGCTTTGTAATGCGCTAGACAGAAAAATAAAACACTGAAGGATTACATGTGGTATATTTTATCTTTTTTAAACGCAAAGCCTTCTGTCTACTAAACAATTTCAACCTAAAATAATAGTTATAAATAATTCTTGACGGCGGTGGTCATAAAAACTCTCACAAAGTAGCTACACTTTTATGTGTGCTGAAATATACATGCAATTTTCGGTGTGTTGCTCTTTTACAAAAAAGTATATATTTTTTACGGAATTTCTGGGGGTACGTGTGCTTTGCAATTCAAATAGTGAAGTTACGAGAAATGAATTGAAATTAATGTTGCCATTAGCTAGTTAGATACAAATATATTTGTTTTTTGTTTCTGTTTTATTAGGGTAACTTTATGTAGACGAAACATATTGGAAATTTATGTCGAGTTGTATTATTGAACACATATTCTCCCTAAGTCTTGGGTTATAGGTATTATTTATGAGTAACAGAATTCGTAGTCAAAAAACGCAAGGTAAAAAACCCCAACTAAGCAAGCTCTCAAACTCCAGTGAGGCCGACTGAAGTGCTCAATTCTGAGTCAAACTATGGGGATCAAGTTTGAATCTTAATCAAACGCTGTAAGGAGTTGTTTTAAAAATAGCTGTTTTTAAATTTTTTCTGTATGTGAATGCCAATGTATTTTCTAAAAAAAATCCACCTTTATCATCTTATGTAGAATAATTAATGTTACGAATAGCTGGACCAGGCGTTTGAACGCGCCGAGCTAAAATCACAGTACTAAAATAAACTTGGTCACGTATTCAACATGCTAATGATTTAAAAGTTAAGGAGCCCTTAAATTATATTTGGACTACCAAAAAAGAACATATAGAAGAAATAAATATAAGATAGCAACACATTGACAAAATGTTATTAGAACTACTTTTTTTTTTCACTGCCGTTCGGTTTGTACGCATTCATTAAAATGTACGCTAGTTGAATAGGATTTTGTAAGGTAGATTTCTAGATGTGATATACCTACATTTTCGTGGAAATGTAGTGAGAAACAATTTAATAAAATAAACTTCAGCACAGCCGATCTAGATTCGAACTTCAATCACCCTGTCACAGATAATCCAGTTCAATGCAAACATTTGACCACTGATATTCTTTCAGTGGACAAAATTAAATTTCAATTGTAAAAATTATCAGTAACTGAAAATATAATTCACTTTTGAAAACAAGTAATAAAACTTATAAACGATCACATTAATTTCTCCCTATGTGATCAGATATGCTATTTAGCACAGCTCTTGGAAACTGAGTGCCATATTCCCTCACTATAGGCTGCACCTAAGTCTTCCTTCTTTTATCTTTTGATACATGCAATATCTATGGTTCCACTTCATTGTGCAAGCCTGCACAAACGATTGATTATATATTATTATTATTATTATTATTATATTATTATATTATTATGTATTAACTTTTTTTCTGTTTTGGATGAACATATAATTCCACTGACTTCCTTTTTTAATCTATATGCTACCAGGAATATTTCTAGAAGCCATTTTTTTAATATCACAAGTAGCTTGAAGTCTTGTTTATCATTTAGCTAACTAGACCCAACATGTTGTTCAACATGATAAGGAACACCAGAGGGGAAAAGTAAATCGCATTTATATTATTCCAAGTTGTTGGGTCAACATCCTGCTGGGCCCCCCTCTTGTTTATAATCAGCCTACACATTTATGACCATGGACGGTTATCTTATCTTGCAGGAAAACCAAAACTTAAAACACTGGGGGGGGGGGGGGGGTTTAAGGTGAGGGGTGTTCGAAGATTTTTGGCTAGTTGTAGAATTAAGGGTGTATATATGAGAACAACGAACTATTATCTATTTTTACAAAATTAATTAGCTAACTTTGTAAGCCTGTCATCTGTGGCCTTTTGTATACCTACTTACACTATTTGGAAATTTTTTTCCCTTTTGGTACTATCTCCCTTTTGATTTGTTTACTTTCTACCATTTTTACACTTACGGACCCTATACCCTTTTTATACTCTTTACCCTAAAGTAATAGTATTTTTGCCTTTTATTCCCTTAATGCCCTTTTTAAACTTTTTGCTCTCTTTGCCCTTTCCACCCCGTTTACGATTTTTACCCAGTAAGCCTTTTAACCTTTCTCTCCATTTTGAACACTTTTGGGTTTTTTTAATCTTTTTACTAAAGTATAAATCTATATATTTGGTCGATCAATCAGTGGATTGTATAAAAATTTACTCGGATGCACCCTTCTGACTTTGAAATCTTAATAAATTTAATCGGACTGAAAATGTCTATAAATAGACACACGATTTAGAAATGTAATACTAGATCAAGAAAGATTAGAACTGATGCTCTGTTTTTCCACAAGTGGAGAACTTTTTGTAAGCTTACACTGTCTTTTTAAAAGTTCAAAACAGACCAACAGCACTGTCTATCCTGAAGTGTGTACAACATTCAAATATTCTACAATCTGCTAAAATTTAGGATATTATTATTATAACTCAACACACAAACCAAGAAATACATTTGCCAAAAGATATATGTAGCCTACTTACAACAATCCAAACACACGCACGATTCCGTCGCTGTCCTGCCAATGACTGTATGTTTGGGGAAATATTAGAAGAGGCGTCCGGACTAGAACAGGACCGAACACGAACATCCCTAGATGTGACGAGCAAAAGCTGACATCTGGTAGATAGTAGCCAAACAGAACAACGAACCAAATGTTGTTACAATGTCCTGTTCGGAAGACCGGAAAACCGTCCACACGTGTTGCGAACATGTTCGTGTTCATTGTTCTGTTCTAGTCTGAACATGGCTTTACTGGCCTCCATACTATTTGTCATATTATTGGAATTATAACCAATGGGAGCTTGGTAAATACAAACTACGAAGAAGATACTAGAAGTTTCTCTCGTCTGTCGGTTATGCCGGCGAACAAGTGTCACAAGATTTGTAACCCCCTCCTCCCCCCCTCCCTTTCCATCAAATTAATGTTATGTTACTTTCTAGCAATTATAAAAATACAAACCAAAATTTTCCTCTAAAATTGTATATATTATTCTGAATTAAACGCTTTGAATTTTTAAACCACCAATTTGGATGATTGAAAAACCAAGAAACGTGGAAATCGTAAACTTGACAGGGATTAACCCCTAATTTGTGATTTTACACACATCGCGAGATTAACGTCTTAAAAGGAGTGATCCCTGGCTCTGATAGTTCCAAAACCAAAGAACATAAACATATTTTACATGGTAAACTCATCAAAAATAAACCTCAGGAGTTCATTTGAATCTTAATATATGTACAGGTACAAGCCTGACGAGGCTGCATAATTAGTGGTGCGGACATCTTCAAAACATATAAACCTAAAAAACTTAAACTTTGCATACGCACTAAATGAGAATTAGGACTTCAACCAATATGTAATTTTGGTCCTTTACATATTATATAATGAACCTGAAGATTACCTGTTAGTAGGTTGGAAAGGTTTATTTTCTAACATTGTTTATTATTAGTATGTGCTGTTTGATTATTAGTGATTTTTTTTCTACCCGTGCTACGCCGAAAACTTGGAGCTAATATCTAATAATTTGTGCCTGATATTTTAATTATGATAGCTATATTCCAGAACAATCACTGATTGTCAGTAGAGGAAGACCGCCATAGGTTCTCTAGTGTTTTAATATAGTAATGTGTATTGCTTAAAATGCAATAATATCTATTAATGTGGGCATTATCTTTATGATCGCCATAAAATACAGTGTATAGTCCATTTAAAAATAAGTTACACAAGCCTACGAATAATAATATAGTATTATAAAAGAGGTCATTAAATCTCAAATAAGAACGAACAGTGTGCAGATTAATATTTTATCTAGCTCAAATAATATCAATATAGGGGAAGATCATTTTGTTAAATTGATCATATAAAAGTTCACATTAAAATTTATTAATACTTTTATGTAATTTCAATATCATTAGGTTTCATTTTTATTTGTATATTTTTTATAAGCATTGTAGACTCTGCTTCTTACGATGTGTGTGTACCACACCATATTTTCAGCACGGGCTACCTGACATTCATACACTATTAGGTAGGAATGAGTATGGTAAACTAATAAATAATGTGCCCATTTTTGCATGAAGGGAGATCAGGAAACAATCCAAGGGAAATCATCTCAGTCAAAACGAACTTGACGTTTAGTCCGCATACTCACTGATGCAGGTAACTTTGATATTCGATAGTTTTTAATTTATTAGAAATATTCAGTAAGTGATCAGAGAGTAAGATTATAAAAACATTTTCATTAAAAATGTTTTAAGTTTTAAAGCACACAGTAAAAAAAATGGGTGTGTGTACTTATGTACGCGCGAAAGAAGTTATACTTCTTTGGCATCATTAAAAAATAAAAAATAATTTAATAATATTTAGTATTAATTATGTTAAATAATATTTTAATTTATATCAATAAATAATACATACGGATAGTTAACCTCAATTATATTGGAGCACTTGAAAAAGTCTATAAGCACAATTTTTTTCACTAATATTTACGAATAGTAAATAATATTAATCAAAATATTCAATTTAAATCACTACTGAATATAATGTATTAGCACATATATAATTCGCACTTGTATGAAACTAAAACACGTGTTGTGAATGTAGAAACTAGAAACATGTGGATAAATATTATATATATGAAAACAGTGACCAGAGGCGACGATCGTACCATGGAGAAAGGAATAACATAGTATACATTTCTCTATGAGCGTACCAACATGCGCGACTAACAGAGGTTCTATTTCTATTTTGTTGGTAGCTTTTTTTTTTCGAGACTTAATGAGCGGTTTAATTTCAACCTGTTACTTTTGTGTTACAGTGATGCGCGCGCATCTTAAAATTTCACTCTCATCATTTTTTCATAACGCGCCTAAAGAAGTATAACTTCAAAAACTTACTTTTTACTTTATCATTTAAAGAGAAAGTATTACAATAGTGAACATTTTTTGTACATAAATTATTATGAATCTTGTAGGCTATGCTATTACAAGAATTGAGTAGGAATTTATTACTAACTAGATAGCTGTTGCCTGCGGCTTTGCTCGCGTGGAAGTTGATTATATACAAATACGAAGATATACATATGTATTTAAAGATTAATTTAAAATATTACATTACGTTGATGACCATAACTTGACCTCAGATCAAAAATAATGCAAGTCCGATACAAACTTTCACCCCCTTTTTCATCCCTTATTAAATAAAATTTCCAAAATTCCTGAAACACGTATTTATTTGTTTTACGTCAATAACCGAAATACAAAATTTTGTTTATGTAACTTTCAAAATTACGGACTTTCATACATATTATCATACATATTATCATCCCCTATTTCGACTCCTTTGGGGTGGAATTTTCTAAAATCCTTTCTTAGTGGGTGCCTACATAACAAAATGAATATACAGTCCGAATTTCATGCTTGTAGCCTTGATAGTTTGCGCTCGGCGATGATGAATCAGTCATTCAGTCAGTCAGGACATGTTATTTTATAAGTATAGATAGAACTCTCGGAAGGGGTTTTGGAGCCCCTCTCCCCCTTGGCAAGGCCCTGACTCAGGTTGATTATAAGTTAAAAAAACATTTGATAGATTCTATTGAATTTTATCTTGTGGCATGAAACATGTTCTAATATTATTTCATTTTTTATTTACCAAACGAGTTTTCTTCATAACGAATGTAGCCTTTTCAACGTCCATGCAGTCTATTAGTATTTTTACAAAAGAGTACTTTTTTACTATCATTACACTTACCCCAATATATATTATTGATTTAAAATCTAATGTAGTAGAAATATCAGTAGGGCATACAAGAAAAATTACCAAAATATGATTGGAAAGAGAATTAAAAATCACAAATTAGATAAACATACATTACATCTTGAATAGCTTGCGAGTTATATTAATTGCAACCTTCCAGATTTATGTTTAACAGTGCCGTCCACCGCATTTCACCCTATCTTTTTCAGGTTCATTATAATGTTACCCTCCTATCTGCGTTTTGGTCTTCCCGCTGGTCTCTTCCTATTGGGTTACCCTGAACAAGATTCTAGAATCTCCCATTCGCGCTGCATATCCTGTTAGCCGAAACTAAATGAATCTACATTTAATTTTGATTGCGAATAAAACGATAGTAATATTACCAAATATATTTAATTATTCCTAGTCCTAACTATAATTGACTCTAGTTTTCATTAAATTAGGTCACTATCAATGGCATCACACTTGTTACATCGCGGTTAGAATCAACATTATAAAAAATACAATACAGACAGCTCTAGTCATGGGTTGGGCACTCTTATAGGACTAGTTTATTATTATTAATATTAGCACCGCGTCTTACTACCCGTTCGGGTTATACGCACTTACGCTAATGTGTAATGGTAGGGTGATTGTGAGATGAAATGAAGGACCTACAGTTTAACGTGGAATCCGAACCACGGTGGTGGCCTGGCATTCCACTCATTCACAAGATGTCTTGTCAGAGGTGAAGGAAGGGTTTGGAAATCTGATAAATCTGTGCCGGGACCGAGGATCGAACCCCAGACCCCTAGCACAGAAGTCTGACACCTTACCCCTAAACCACCAGGTCACCTATAGGACTAGTTGATCCCGTAAATTAGTTTGGGGCATTATCGCTAGGAGCAGCTTGCAATGTTGTCATAGAGGAATGTGCATGCGTGGACATGAAGTCCATAAAAAATAAAGTGTGAAGTCTACGTAAAATTCACCATAACTTTTTTTTTTTAGCAATTTATCATTTATTTTAAAGAAGGAGTTCAGCTAGAGTTTCTAGATTCCAGAGTAAAAAAAAGCTTTGTGTTCTAAGTGTAACGTCCCGCTTCGAATATGTAAGTTCACAGCACTAACGCCGCGAGAGCTAGTGATGTGGTTCTACTTGCCGACATTAGAGTGGCGTTTCTACACTTATCCCTTTTCTATGGCTCTAGTCAAGTGTGAGAGAGTGAAGATCTGCCACTACCTAACTCACCTTTTAAACGAGCCGTCCCGATTCAGACCCAACCAACAATGGTGCTATCTTTCGACATATATTTATATTCACTACGCTGTGTATAGTTTTAACATACGCAGTGGCAGCCTAACCTTAGTATTTTGTGAAGGTAGGATGGGGCAAACGAAAAACCAGTTTTTTTTAAAGCAATTGCCTTCCCACTCAGCCTCCTTGATAAATGTTTGAAAATTGGATGTCGCTAAAAGCTATTTGAAATGATTATCCTACCCAATTTTTGAAAATGAATTATTTTTATAAGCTATTTGGAGTAGTCATCCCAATATTTTTTTAAAATCTTGATACTTCTATAAGTTATTTGGAGGGTTCCCTTTCTATACAATTTTTGAAATCTTGATGATTTTCTCTAGAAGCTATTTTGTGTAGTATTTGCCTTGAATAAAAATAATAAATACCTCTTAGAAGCTATTTAAAGTGGTCTTCTCTAGCAATTTCATAAATATTTTATGTCTTTAGATGCTATTTGGAACTATCCTTACCTGGATATATATATTTTTTAATTTGGTACTCTTAGAACAATTTGAAGTAGGATTTAAAATATAGCTAGTAAGGAGGGCAAATTTATTCCAGGGGGGGCAAATTATTTCCGCCACTGAGCACATGGTTTATTAAGAGTGGGTAACAGTTTAGGTGAATTGTGCCAATATTAGCATGAAAAGGATAAGCAAACAACAATGATGAGTTAAACGTGGAATAACCCCTCCCATTGCACCTGGTTAGTATTCAAACCCTGACTTCCCCATCAATAGTAGCCTTGATAAATGTGAGTATAACTTCTTTACAGCATGTAACCAACAGTACGAATATATATCAGAAATATGTTTATAAAATAAGTTCGCTCTCGTGTTACTTCGCACATAAACATACCACATATTTAATTTTTTTAAATGCATGAGTAATTTGTGCTATTATATTACTTTTTGGCCATTTTTCCTATACTGGTTGATAGAGAGGAACTCAAAATAAATCGAGAATCCTTCAAATGCTATTTGGGTTCATTCCGGCATGTATTGGTTACAATCGTACATCAAATAATGTGATTAGTTTTTTTTTGGGGGGGGGGGGGGTTAAGGGTGGGGGGGTAGCTCAACATACTCTGCTAGAACGTAACGTGGTTTCAAATAAGCGAGACAATCAGCCTGTTTGTTTTGGAGTGAAATCGGTTGTCGACATCACCTAAAATGATATTCTTCTCTAATAGCTCAAATTTTAACAATGGCATATTTTAATTTCTTGCCATGTTGAACAAAACTGTGTGATGTAGGCCTATGTACAAGATTAAATATTACCTTGTTCTCCCCTTCTATCATTGGTATATTTTTTTAATGAAATTGGAACATGCTTCAATTAATTTATTTTAGTACAAGGGTGCATTTTTTTACAATCGATGTAGACTTATTCCCTCCCCCACCTTTCCTTTTTACAATAAAAAGTTTTTTTTTCCCCTCCAATTGTGTCTATATTATATATGTTATATTTGCTACACGATTTAGTTTCTCCAATAGCAGTGTTACTGTTAAACTGTATCGGTTGGGTTGGCAGTATTGGAAAACAATATTTTTGATTATTATATCTCTCTTTCTCTTCTCTTTGGATGTTTCTCCCTTTTTCGATTCCTCTTTTCTATCCTTCTTTCTCTCAGTGCCCTTTGGTAAAATATATATATAACAGAGCCGGTCATTTTGTAAAAGATAGTGTCTATAGTAACATTACCGTTCATCACAGAAGGAAATCCTATTTGGAGGACATGGCAAAACTTGTGCCCATTTCACTAGATTCCTGCTGGTATTGATTGCGGTGGATGAAAGAGAAGAAACAACTATTCTAGATAGATTTTATCTTGAGAGAAATGCCAACATATGAAAGGGCTCATCAGAATTCATAATAATAAAAAAAACACAAGAACGTTTCTAAATATAATCCTTGCAATATTTAAAAAAATCGTCTCTCTCTAATTGTCCTCTTTAATTTTAATCTTTTTGATAGACATTTTTGCATTCAAGCACACACACAAAGCTCGACCTCATGTAACACAAAAACTCGGAGAGATTTATACACAAAATTAATTCAAACGTCAACAGTATAATACTTTTTTGTTAATTTCTAAACAAGCTATACAGACTATCAAATAAGAAATGCTTCTGAAATAAGTAATCCTATAAATACTCACATTAAAATGGCATTTTCGGTCAGCGGAATTGTGAGAAAGAAATGACTTGGGGCCACAAATTTCAAGCTCATTGAGTCTATTTGCCGATGAAGGGGGGGTTGGGGTTCAAATCCCAATCAGGTGCAGTGAGTGTATTTATTTCCTAAATGGTTTCCCACTCTCTCTCCTTGAAGTTCTGTAAACTTTCATCAATAATATCATTATAATATATCATATATTTCCCATACCTTCCAGGGTTCTTTTACATACCACAATCAACATAAGATCGACCACTTCACCTACATACCACAATCAACATAAGATCGACCACTTCACCTACATACCACAATCAACATAAGATCGACCACTTCACCTACATACCACAATCAACATAAGATCGACCACTTCACCTACATACCACAATCACATAAGATCGACCACTTCACACCCATACATACCACAATCAACATAAGATCGACCACTTCACCTTCCCTCCAGAGGAAGATGTGCTACAGATTTTTATCGCTCAACAACATTCCATTGACACTGGCTGGGTTTGAAATCAGGGACATTGGGTCTTGAGGCGAGAATTTTACCCCAAGGCCACCGAAGAGAACCCAGTAAGATTCTAAAGAAAGAACTCTTAGTCTAATCAGCTCTAGCTGCTTAGTTCAGATTTTGCGAACAATTTGTTTTAAAACAGTACACATTCACTATCTGTGTGTTTCTCGAGTGAATACCGCACATCACAAGGCTAGTCTTGTATTATAAGGTTCTTCCTTCAGCTATAAGGTTATTCATAAAGCATAAGGTTCTTATAGAGATACAAGGTGTTTTCCCACTACTATAAATTCTTCCTATGCATATAAGGTTCTTCCCCTTCAGCTATAAGATTATCAACTTAACTGTAAGGTCTTTATACAGATATAAGATTTTTCCTACTACTGTAAGGTTCTTCCTAAACATATAAAGCTAGGTCTATTCCCTAAGCTATAAGGTTTTCATCTCAGCTATAAGGTTATCCCTACAGTTATAAAGTTCTTATATTTATACAGCTCTACCAATATTTATACAACTATAAGGATCTTACCTCAGCTATAAGGTTCTTCCACTAGAAGGTTATTCTTAAAGCTACCCGACTACGGTTACAAGACTGTGTTTTGTTTGTAGCCAGATCTCACATTCATTCGTTGCCACTAATGGCCAAAAAGTCTACTTTCCACTTATCCATGTTTCCACCCTTTACCTCCTACTATTCTTTTAACAATAGTCTGAAGCAGAAATTCCCCCGCCTCCTCCTTTACTTTACACACTCTTTCCTTGGGATGGGGGAAAGCCCGCCTTCACCCTCCAACTAAAAGCTTTCCCTAATAACTTACTCCGTCAATCTTCGCAAACAAATGACAGTGGAAAGTACATCAAATTTGCGAAAGATAGATTTGGTTCTTACGACCTGTCAACCTTGTTCGTAACATGAGAGGTCGACCACGAATAGAAAGGAACCTGGTTTGATACGGGGTGATGCTTTACGAAGGTATCCACTATTTTAATACGTGTTCATCCCACTTTACAATTAGAATATGTTTTTGCCGTAAGGATCAATCATATATACTAGGAAATAAACCAGTGGTCACGCAGCCAAGGAACTAGGCTCACAATGATACTAAGTAGTTCGAGATTTGATTCTCAGATGGTGCAATTGGAGTTGCTTTCCCAGAAGCTATAGTAGCAATGATTATACCACCGTTGTTTTTAAAATGCATCTTAAATTAAATGCTTGAATAAAGATACATTGAAAACAAGTTCTTAAGGCAACCGTCTTGTTCAACGAAGAAGTATCAATCTCTTTCAAGTTACACAGCTTAAAATACAATGGTCTGTATCGTTTTATGGAAATACTTCTCTATTTGGTCTAATCTTTTACTCCCTTTCGACCATTCATCTACAACCACCCTTTGTCATATCAATAAGAAAGAGTGGTAAGGAAACTATGAAATTCTTATCTTAAGGTAAGGAGGAAAAATCACTGCTATTTCTCTAATATCTTAAAACTCTCTGCTGTGAGCCTATCAATAATTTACTGCATTTGTTACAAGAAGGCAAAATCTAGAGCCCCTTTTCATCAAGGCTAGCTTAATAGCTCCACAAATATGCTTAAAAAGTCGTGTACACGAACTAAATTCACACTTTCACATATATTTTTCTATTAATAAAACTCAAACTTAACAAAGGACCTCGGGTATATTGTTAAAAAAAGAGATTTTATAATAACATATAACCAACCAAATTACGTGTTGTGTCATTTTCTTGGGATTTTTTTTTATAGAACTCGTAAATAAAAAGAACTCCAGTAGTTTTTAATAAGACGAGTTAAAAAAAAAGAGGAAATATATGCTAGAAATATAAACGTGAGTTTGACGTGACTGGGCTCCATTAGGGGGCCCGTGGCACGCGAAAATTGTATCTCTTAAATTAATTTGAAAATTTCACTTCTGATAATCTGATAACAATGCGCTTTAAAATCAGCTCGACGAGGGAAGTGACAACATATTTAACCTCTTACCTATTCTAAATAGGGAAGCAAAAGACCCAAGCCCTAATAAATTCACACTTATGGTCACAATGTATAAGGAGTTAGATTCGTATAGCACAAAGTCACCATTTACAAAGAGGCTGGATTTTGAGCTCCGGCCAGGTGGGCTGAGGTGGTTTTTCACATATTCCTTGCACTAACATTAATGTGGATGCCATTTATCATAAAATATTATTCTGATCCTTGTCTCTTGGAATAAGATATAGTCCACTTTTCAAAGGAAGGGAGTTTTATAACATTTTACCCAATTGTTAGTGTTTTCTTATTGTATTGATAGTATTTATCAAAGGGGGTAGCTGCAGATCCCATAACTTGATGTATAAATATGTGAGAATTCATCAAGTAGATTATTTGGATGTCAAATAAGGAAGGCCCTTCCTATGAACATTGCACTGTAATAATAACGCGTGTGCTAATAATAAATATTTTTAAAACTTTGTCTGATTATTTGTGTCTTGTAGGTTTTAAAATATTGAAGGAATATTGAACAAAAAATGGTAGTCTTCAAATTTATTTTTGGCTTTTTATTTTGTATATAAATTATAAATGAATACTTGAATGTGTCAAATATTACCAGCAGCAAACACCATGTTTTATGCTAAAAATATATATATAAATATATATTTTGTAAATCATTGATTCCTTGACATTTATGAGTCAAATTAGATTGCAAATTGACAATATCTAGTGAATACTAGTTAATACCGTTTCAAATGGTTAAGAAACGGGAGTTAGGGGGAAAGAAGTTAATTTTATGAGGCTACTTAATGAATTACAGTTATATACCCTGATTTTGTTAGGAAGAACAATATCCTGTAGTAACTAACGTTATTAAAACCATTTTAATATTTACAGACATCAAGACGTCATCTTATATACTGTTGTCACTTTTGATAGATGTTATCCATATAGGATTATATAAAATAACACAAATAATATGGTAAAATCTTTAAACGGTGGCCACAAAGAAATATTTTTGTATTTTCTAAAATGTTCTACCAATCAACAGGACATACTTTCTAACTTTATAGTTGCTATAGTTTGAGATAGCTATACCCTGATTTTGGTAAAAGAACAGTAGAGAAAATTCAAACACATTTCTTTGCGGCCAACATTGATAATATTTCACTTTATTGTTTGTGTTATTTTATAGTTGTTGATGATGTGACAGCTGCGATTAACATGACTCGATATATGAATATGAAATTGTTTTAGTAACTTTAGTAACTAGCTTCTACCGTTCTTCCTACCAACATCATACTATAAATATCTAACTTAAATAACTCGTAAGCTTATGGTCGCTAGAACGTAAGCTCTCCATTCGACCTTAGAGTTCGGCCAGACTGACAAGCGAGCGAGCGACTGGTTAGCCAAACTGGCGAGCGAGCGCGTGATTAGCAGCTAGCTCTCGATAGTTGTTGATGAGGAGGAAAAGGTTAGAATCTTGGCTCAGTGAAATGAGGGTGGTTTTTGACAAGTGATTTATTGTTGTGGTTTTCTCATCTTCTCTCCACGCTAATGGTGATTCTTATTTTTAAAGGCCTACTTTGATTATACTATTGAAGTATTTTAATATATCAGTTTTACATATATATATATATATATGGTTTATAATCTTACCAATTAATATAGGACGTTTGTAGCAAGTGTGCTAAACCTATCTATAACTATTAAAAAAAGTCAACTATCTTGTCAAATTGAGAAGTTTCCCTAGCACTCAATGAACAACGTATAATAATATTGCCTAGCGCCTGTAAACTATACTGTTGAGGGTGAAGCGCGCGCGTTTGAAAAATAGAACCAGTATCATCTTTCAAGCGCGCTCGCTCCAGTCTGTCCACCTCTCATTACAACCAATGTGTTCTATTTTATTTTTTAGTCGCTCGCTCCAGTCTGGCCACCTCTCATTACAACCAATGTGTTCTATTTTATATTTTAGTCACTCGCTCCAGTCTGGCCACCTCTCATTACAACCAATGTGTTCTATTTTATATTTTAGTCACTCGCTCCAGTCTGGCCACCTCTCATTACAACCAATGTGTTCTATTTTATATTTTAGTCACTCGCTCCAGTCTGGTCACCTCTCATTACAACCAATATGTTCTATTTTATATTTTAGTCGCTCGCTCCAGTCTGGCCACCTCTCATTACAACCAATGTGTTCTATTTTATATTTTAGTCGCTCGCTCCAGTCTGGCCACCTCTCATTACAACCAATGTGTTCTATTTTATATTTTAGTCACTCGCTCCAGTCTGGCCACCTCTCATTACAACCAATGTGTTCTATTTTATATTTTAGTCACTCGCTCCAGTCTGGCCACCTCTCATTACAACCAATGTGTTCTATTTTATTTTTTAGTCGCTCGCTCCAGTCTGGTCACCTCTCATTACAACCAATGTGTTCTATTTTATATTTTAGTCACTCGCTCCAGTCTGGCCACCTCTCATTACAACCAATGTGTTCTATTTTATATTTTAGTCGCTCGCTCCAGTCTGGTCACCTCTCATTACAACCAATGTGTTCTATTTTATATTTTAGTCGCTCGCTCCAGTCTGGTCACCTCTCATTACAACCAATGTGTTCAATTTTATATTTTAGTCACTCGCTCCAGTCTGGCCACCTCTCATTACAACCAATGTGTTATATTTTATATTTTAGTCGCTCGCTCCAGTCTGGTCACCTCTCATTACAACCAATGTGTTCTATTTTATATTTTAGTCACTCGCTCCAGTCTGGCCACCTCTCATTACAACCAATGTGTTCTATTTTATATTTTAGTCGCTCGCTCCAGTCTGGTCACCTCTCATTACAACCAATGTGTTCTATTTTATATTTTAGTCACTCGCTCCAGTCTGGCCACCTCTCATTACAACCAATGTGTTCTATTTTATATTTTAGTCGCTCGCTCCAGTCTGGCCACCTCTCATTACAACCAATGTGTTCTATTTTATATTTTAGTCGCTCGCTCCAGTCTGGCCACCTCTCATTACAACCAATGTGTTCTATTTTATATTTTAGTCACTCGCTCCAGTCTGGCCACCTCTCATTACAACCAATGTGTTCTATTTTATATTTTAGTCACTCGCTCCAGTCTGGCCACCTCTCATTACAACCAATGTGTTCTATTTTATTTTTTAGTCGCTCGCTCCAGTCTGGTCACCTCTCATTACAACCAATGTGTTCTATTTTATATTTTAGTCACTCGCTCCAGTCTGGCCACCTCTCATTACAACCAATGTGTTCTATTTTATATTTTAGTCGCTCGCTCCAGTATGGTCACCTCTCATTACAACCAATGTGTTCTATTTTATATTTTAGTCGCTCGCTCCAGTCTGGTCACCTCTCATTACAACCAATGTGTTCTATTTTATATTTTAGTCACTCGCTCCAGTCTGGCCACCTCTCATTACAACCAATGTGTTCTATTTTATATTTTAGTCGCTCGCTCCAGTCTGGTCACCTCTCATTACAACCAATGTATTCTATTTTATATTTTAGTCACTCGCTCCAGTCTGGCCACCTCTCATTACAACCAATGTGTTCTATTTTATATTTTAGTCGCTCGCTCCAGTCTGTTCACCTCTCATTACAACCAATGTGTTCTATTTTATATTTTAGTCGCTCGCTCCAGTCTGGTCACCTCTCATTACAACCAATGTGTTCTTATTTTATATTTTAGTCGCTCGCTCCAGTCTGGCCACCTCTCATTACAACCAATGTGTTCTATTTTATATTTTAGTCGCTCGCTCCAGTCTGGCCACCTCTCATTACAACCAATGTGTTCTATTTTATATTTTAGTCACTCGCTCCAGTCTGGCCACCTCTCATTACAACCAATGTGTTCTATTTTATATTTTAGTCACTCGCTCCAGTCTGGCCACCTCTCATTACAACCAATGTGTTCTATTTTATTTTTTAGTCGCTCGCTCCAGTCTGGTCACCTCTCATTACAACCAATGTGTTCTATTTTATATTTTAGTCACTCGCTCCAGTCTGGCCACCTCTCATTACAACCAATGTGTTCTATTTTATATTTTAGTCGCTCGCTCCAGTATGGTCACCTCTCATTACAACCAATGTGTTCTATTTTATATTTTAGTCGCTCGCTCCAGTCTGGTCACCTCTCATTACAACCAATGTGTTCTATTTTATATTTTAGTCACTCGCTCCAGTCTGGCCACCTCTCATTACAACCAATGTGTTCTATTTTATATTTTAGTCGCTCGCTCCAGTCTGGTCACCTCTCATTACAACCAATGTATTCTATTTTATATTTTAGTCACTCGCTCCAGTCTGGCCACCTCTCATTACAACCAATGTGTTCTATTTTATATTTTAGTCGCTCGCTCCAGTCTGTTCACCTCTCATTACAACCAATGTGTTCTATTTTATATTTTAGTCGCTCGCTCCAGTCTGGTCACCTCTCATTACAACCAATGTGTTCTATTTTATATTTTAGTCACTCGCTCCAGTCTGGCCACCTCTCATTACAACCAATGTGTTCTATTTTATATTTTAGTCGCTCGCTCCAGTCTGGTCACCTCTCATTACAACCAATGTGTTCTATTTTATATTTTAGTCGCTCGCTCCAGTCTGGCCACCTCTCATTACAACCAATGTGTTCTATTTTATATTTTAGTCGCTCGCTCCAGTCTGGTCACCTCTCATTACAACCAATGTGTTCTATTTTATATTTTAGTCACTCGCTCCAGTCTGGCCACCTCTCATTACAACCAATGTGTTCTATTTTATATTTTAGTCGCTCGCTCGCCCAGTCCGACCGTCCTCTTATCCTTAGAAGCTTACATCCCTTCCCTAACACTACTACCAACATCCTTCAAGTTCATTTTAACATTATTATTCTGATAACGTCTTGGCCAACCAAGGGGTATTATAGCTTCAGGTTTGCCAACTGACTGTCACCCATTCACACCAAATGACCACCCCACCATAGCATTAGTGTCTTCATTATCGTCAACAATCAAAATGTTTGGGGATGCCTAATCGCCACCAATTGCTTAATTGAAAAATTAGAACGAACAAAAATATGAAGCCCTGATCTTGCCAAACAGCTTTATGTTCAAATCCTTCTATGGTTAAATTTATCTAATAAAATCTTATTATTTGAACTGATATGCTACACCAGTTTAAATAATAAGCTTTTTGAATTAGCTATTTTATGTTCTATTTATAAAAAAAAAGTAGCTTTTACCTTTCTATTCCCTCACTCAGGCTGATTAACCAGAGTATTAGATACAAACGTAAGCTCGATAAAAATATGTTTATTTTTTTAGCAACACGTCTTATTACCCGTTCGGGTTATTCTCATGCACACTAATTACTTTAATGTGTTGGGGATGAGAAAGTTTGAATTTATAACAAGTGTATCCGCATTTTCACTTAGAAAGAGAGAGAGAGTGGAAAACCCCCCTCGGTTCACCCGACTAGGATCAAACCCTGATATACCCGTCATCAGCAATATAGTATATTGCGAGAGTGACGCCTTAGAACATGAGGCTACTGAATTGGGATAGCATTAAAGTGTGGCTATCTGCATTTTCCCCTCGATAACAACGAAATTGAAAATAGTTTAATTACCTTTTGCATTTTAAAATAATATGTGTAATTTTAATATGGTAAAACAATTTCACTAATCTTAATTCCACTGCTTTCATATAAAGAATACAAGAAACCTCACTACGACGTAAGGTCTGTTTCAATGTGTAGTAACCCCTACCTAAATTAGGGTGGAATAAGTTCTTAAAAAGAAAAAAAAATATACGAAAATGCAGCCAAAAAGAAAATAGAAAATAACGAGAGGGGATGAGAAACACCAGTGATAAATCCATAGCCCCTAAATGAAATTCGAACCTAAGCCTAACAGACACCAACATTCTAGTCTTATGACAGCCTAACTTCTTATATCACGTGACTACCATTGTGGTTGGGATATTTACTTTACATCCATTACTGTTTACAGCCTGTGGCCCGAATCAGTTTTTTATTCAAGCCATATATTTTCCACTTCTGGCTAGGCCTGTCGTAGCTTCATATGCTCTACAATATAACTTAATACTAAAACATATTCAACATCCAGTCTCTAATCGTTAATTTATCAATGTGAAAGGGCAAACCCATGCGGGTAGAATATATTAATTTTTGAATATTTCCAAAATAGGAACTTTTTATTTCTAAACATTTTTTTTACTAAGCAGAATGTTTAATTTATCTTAAAAAGCACTAAATGACGCGATATATTATCGTATTTTCGTTCTTTAGTTATTTACTTCGAAGTTATTCATATATCGAACGTGAGGCCGGACTTTCGTTTAACGAACGGAAGCGATAAAAGAAAAAACAATTTACTAATCATAAAAACGGAACTGCGATAAATTGGCGGGAGTTTAGGGGTAGAATTGAGAATGGGTAGTAACTATTGATTGCACCACAGAAAATAAAAGTAAAATTATTTCAATACACATACTTAAAATAATGACATTCTGATGTGTACTTTTGTATGAAGGAGCTCATCACAATGTCCAAGAAATTTTCTGAGGTCAAAATATGAATAAAACAAGGGTTGGAAGTTTAACAAAAGTGTGGCGATATTGAACGAAATGGTTGAAAACTTCAGGTAAATGTTTTATTATACTACTATACGTGTTTAAATCTACTGTTCGTATGAGGTCATATTGGTGCCGTACGTCACATGGTATGGTTCGGAATTTAAAATTTAAATTTTATTATCTAAAAAGGTGCTGCTGCACTTGTAAGAGCAAAACAATACAACTATTTGGTATTTATATTGTATTATTAGATTTATATCCCTCTATTATAATGCTACTTTCACGTGAATATTATATATATGTCTATAAATATATATAAGGTATATAAATATTAATAAATATACATATAAAAGAATTATATATAAAAATATATAAAATGATAAATATATAATATATATATAAAACCTGTTTATAAATTTAAATAAATATTCATATATTATACAACAAATATAAATATATATACAAATATATCCAGAATAATTGTAGAACTCTTAGTTAGATCACTAGATTTAAAATAAATGATACGTCACTGTTTAGGATAAACATTTCATTATATCCAGCCGGTATATGAAGTTCAACTTTCTCGTCACCGGCAAACCAGACAAGACGGTACTTAGCGGTTTTTTTTCTACCCCATTGCTTGTACCTGTTTCTGAAGAGTAAGTCACAATATTATCGACAATTCTTTATTAATTATTCTACTATCCATCCCTGGATATAAACATGGGTAATATGTATTGAAAATGGTTTTATTTGTGAACTTGCTACTTATTAAATTACTGCCACAAACAACAAATGTATGTCACTAGTTAGTTAGGCCTTCCTATTGAATTGTAGGTCAACGCGCGAATCGCTAATATTCTCACAATATTCCAAGCGTTATAATAAGGGAAATTATAAGTCCAGCGAAGAGACAAATCACTATTAGTGTCGTCACGTCTATGAAATATTAAACTCTAGGCTGAAGCATACATATGTTTTGTATGTGTACATAAATTAACATAAAATGTCACCAATATGTATACAGTATTTTATAAACCATGGATACAAAATTTGCACAGCAGTATTACTTGAAAAATATTAAGTTATTAAGTGATATAAGCAATCTCACAAAGTCAATATTTTACTGTAAAATTAATTTTAGTTCTATCATTAAGTTCATGTGGGATATGGTAGGAGCCGTGTTATTACAGTGCGCCACGTATGGGAGTCCTTCAATGAGTTCATGTGGGATATGGTAGGAGCCGTGTCTATTACAGTGCGCCACGTATTGGAGTCCTTCCAATGAGTTCATGTGGGATATGGTAGGAGCCGTGTCTATTACAGTGCGCCACGTATTGTAGTCCTTCCAATGAGTTCATGTGGGATATGGTAGGAGCCGTGTCTATTACAGTGCGCCACGTATTGGAGTCCTTCCAATGAGTTCATGTGGGATATGGTAGGAGCCGTGTCTATTACAGTGCGCCACGTATTGGAGTCCTTCCAATGAGTTCATGTGGGATATGGTAGGAGCCGTGTCTATTACAGTGCGCCACGTATTGTAGTCCTTCCAATGAGTTCATGTGGGATATGGTAGGAGCCGTGTCTATTACAGTGCGCCACGTATTGGAGTCCTTCCAATGAGTTCATGTGGGATATGGTAGGAGCCGTGTCTATTACAGTGCGCCACGTATTGTAGTCCTTCCAATGAGTTCATGTGGGATATGGTAGGAGCCGTGTCTATTACAGTGCGCCACGTATTGGAGTCTTTCCAATGAGTTCATGTGGGATATGTAGGAGCCGTGTATATTACAGTGCGCCACGTATTGGAGTCCTTCCAATGAGTTCATGTGGGATATGGTAGGAGCCGTGTCTATTACAGTGCGCCACGTTGAGTCTTCATGAGTCTGTGGATAGGTAGGCTGTTTATTCAGTGCGCATATTGGAGTCTTCAATGGTTTGTGGATATGGTAGGAGCCGTGTCTATTACAGTGCGCCACGTATTGGAGTCCTTCCATTGAGTTTGTGTGGGATTTGATCGAAGCTATGCCTCCAACAATGAACCACGTATTTGAGTTCTTACAATGAATTCGGGTGGAATGTGGTTGGAGAAATGCCTCCTAAATGCACCACGTACTCCCTCATTAGTTGAACTAAAATACATTTTGCCATTAAGTATTGACAGCTGATATTACTAGAAATAGAAGATTCAAAGTTTCTCTAATAAACACCGCTTGGTATTTTTTTACCCAAACATTTTGTGAAAACCTGTTTGTATAGTATCCTTTTCTGGGTGTTTCTTGGCAAGCCGACTGTACCTCTTGGTAAATTCAATTACTTCTTTATGTAGATGAACGAATATATCTTTTATACTAAATTAATATTAAAGTTGAGTCCAACAAGAAAATAATGAAACGATCAATAAAAGTAAAGAATGCTATCTGGAACAAAATGTCTTTGTGACTCAGTTTAATTAAAATACTTTTGTTAACGATAGGAAAATAAACTTTGTATACTAGTGTTAAATGGGACGATTTTATTTTGTGTGATACCCGTATCCATTCATGGTGAATGAAGACTTGTTAGCAGAGGCACAATACTAAAAGTTACAAGAAATAGAGCGGATGTTTTCAGTTGAGTGAAAAGGGTTTTAAAAAAAAGGGTAGAAATATTCATTGCAACAGGATAAGCTAGTAGCCCCTTCTCCTCCTTAATTACAGTTCTCTCTTCTTAATTAAACTTACTTATAATACATTAAGTTGTTATCTTAAGTTTAATTTTTATTATTTAAATAAAAATGCATTTCCTCTCATAACTAAAACTATCCATGAGCTAGCAATGTAACCAATGGAAGTAAACAAATTTATTTGAATATGATTTATAAAATAGAAGTATTTTACTCTAATTTGATTCAAAAATAATACCAGATCATAGTATTTTATTTTTGATACAAAATAAATCTCCGGTTTAAAAGCTATTATCACTAACGTGCTATTGCTAAGCCAACCTGCACACGACCTACAAACAAATTTAACTCAAAAACACATACATATGTCAGTCTCTCGTTCACAAATAATTGCGAAGCTTACAAATTATTACTTAAATTTCGAGTCCATGCCGAGAACCGTGCCAGAAAGATCGTAGAAACGGGAATGTTTAGGGGAGGTGAGTTCTGATTGTTACATTACTCTTCACAGGACTAATTTGGTAACGTGACAAACAAGGTGAAATTTAAATGGAAAGATAAATTGGTTAACAATAAATACATTTATTTAAAACAGAAATAATAAGAATTAGGTTTACAATAATATTACAAGATTACAAGTTTGAAGCTTGTTTCAATTAATAAGACTTTGTGAAATTTGATGGTCTTGCTTTAGCTACAAGGGCTGAGCTGGACCCAGGCACAGGCAGGTGTTTTCTAAAGGAGAAAACAATTAAGTATAATTAACATAATGATATTGGACAAGATATACATATAGACTTAAATCCGTTAGTTTGACTGGTCTTAAGACAATATCCTTAAAACACGTTTGGTTAATAATAAAAAGATCTGTAGATAACATTGGTTGAAGGCTAGCAAACAGGTGTCGATTAACAGCTACTATGGCTTGTCCCTTTCCCTATTGGTACTGCCAGAGCATTCAATAGTACAAAAAGGATAATAGGAATTACACCTAAAAAGCAACACCAAAACAAAAGGAGCCCAAAAAACAGGCAAAGACAAAAAGTATTATTTTCGGGACCCCATTATGACACAAGTGGAGTTTCGCGGTTTGCTCACCCAAGCTAATACCATTCGTAAAGCGTGACTACTTGAACAACCCAAACATAGAACTCTATTAACCCAACTGGGTTTTGGAAACAAGACAGACAGCCTGGTTGTAGCCATACAAAATTTAAACAATGCACATAACGTCCACGGCGTCATGAGAAACATTGGCTCAGAATAAATGAATGGATCTTGTGGAGGTTAGCAAGTCTAAGACCTTACTACATTTGTAGCCAAAGGCTCACAATATAAAGGCTGTATCATAAGGATACAGAGAAGCATATCGCTATACCAAGTCTAAGAGTTTCGCTAAATACTAGTCATAATGACACTTATCCTTCATACAGGAGGACACAATCTTTAATCAATTAAATTAACCTTTTAATTCTGAAGTCAACAAGACTTGAAATTTTATTAACTGTCACATCAACATAATATAAAACTATCCAACAAATGAAAGTCGCCTTCAATATAGAAACAGAACATAAAGAATATCAAACATGTCTCGGTATACATTGTCTAGTTTTTTACAAAAAGTATACTTTAAGTCAGACGAATTTAAAGATGTTGCCAGGATACTTAAGTATTTGAAGAATATCCTCATGGCCGGCGCGGCGGTGGATCCGACGGCCGAGATTCCGTTGTCACGGGTTCCTTCGTTGAGTAAAGTTGTAGAGGTTCCTCCTTCGACTCTGGGTTGTAGTAGTTTGCGATAATGGAATCAGAGAAGCAGCCTTTTTATACTCTACAATCTGACTTGAACGGAACAAAACAAAATAGGTGATAAACTCAGGAACATAGAAAGAGAGAGAGAGAGGAAGGCGGGAGAAAGGAAAACAAAGCAGTGAGAACTGCTGCGGGGAACGGGGGAAACATGTTTCCTTTGACGGCCGCTAGTCTTCTCTGAATGGCAAGCGGGTCACTGGGTCGAGTTCATTTTACGCTTCTTTCTTCATCAGATGTTGTAATGAAAGCACATGTGGCTGAATTCAGGCCGCCATCATTGAATAATTTTCTTTTCTAACACGTGGCGAACAAATCCAAGAACATCTTGAAATGGTGAATAGATACCGAAGCGTCTTCTACTTAAATATATCCGTTTCAATTATATTCTTTAGGCTCAGCTATTATTTTTATGAGAATTAGCGATATAGACGTCCTTTACAATATTTTCTTGTAGGTAGAATGGCAAATCTATGCGAATCTATCCTACATCATCCAATGGCAACGGGTATGCGTTAAAGCATTTTATTCATAAATATGATAATGTTAATCCTCTTCTTTGATATCCGCTACAGTATTTATCAAAAGACAATATCTTTCGAACAACCATGTGTTTCAATTTAGGGAGACACGTGATTGTATCAGACTTCACCTAGTCAGGGAAAATAAACTTTGAGGTAGATTACTTTTAAATATGTTAATATTACTCTTTTCTTTCTCTTCTATTGTCGTAAGTTATTATAATATTGATATTCAATTGTAGCTGTCCAATCTGCCTGATTGACATGCTACATGATTTGATGTATTTCCCTAAGAAAGGTCCTCATATGCAGTACGTATAAAAACCTTTAATGATTAGTTGTATGGTAAGATTTTCTAGTTGATACCCTCTAGAATAATTTGCTTTCTATGACTTTGAGAGCCAGATTCGTATTATTAGAAGGGATGTAGTATCAAAAGAAAAGTATTGATAGTAATAGGTATCGTTATCGAAAGAATAAGCAAGAAGTTTTATCAAAATGTAATGATTTTTTCATATTTTCTAAAATGCCAGGCCTCCACCGTGGTTCAGCTTCCACGTTAAACTGTAAGTCCTCCATTTCATATCACAATCACCCTATCATTACACATCAGCGTAAGTGTGTACAACCCGAACGGGTAGTAAGACGCGGTACTAATAATAATATTTTATACATACTAAAGTGTTTATAATTTTTTCTTATACCTTATATTAAATCACCAATAATAATAATTAAATCATACTATTGTAATATAGGAGCTAGTTTGTTGTCTAGCTCATTTTTGAACAAAGTAGACAAATTATTTTTTCTTTCGAAACCGATCCATTATTGAGATGTAAGTATACCCTGTGAGTAAAAGTATAAAAAAAAAAAAATGAGATAAGAATTATTGTTATCGAAAGAAAATTATCAATATTAATAAATAATAGGGACTTTAATTGAGTATACAAATGAGATAAGAGTGGTTGAGAGCATGCTGTGATTACAATCCCAAGTGCCAATAGCTCCAAACTATTCCATGTGTCTGTGTAAGCAATGATTAAATATTAATTGCCAAGCTTAAGACGTTAAACGTTAAAATAATTTATTTATTGAAATAAATCAATGTTTATAAAATGAAGAGTATGTTTGTCTGCATGATCATTTCAGATTTCTACCGTAAACAAAGGTCTTAAATAAAAAATTAAAAAACTCTGTGCAAGAACATGTGCACATAGAAGAAAGAATTTTAAAATTTTTGTTACATTATTTTAAATTAATTAAAAACCTTCCGAGGAGTCCTGGGTACTTCTGCTAGTTAAAAATAATCAGAAGCACATATTAAAAAAAACACGATTAAATTCAATTTTTAATTTCGGAGAATATTTTGCACCCTTGTCTTACTACCCTCCTGGACTATCCATATATATACATTAATGGGCTAGGAATTGAAGATGGTAGCATTTTGAGAATGTTTAAGGGAAAATAGCTCTACAAACACATCTAGGAATTAAAAATTTCCCTGACAAACCAGAATCCAATTGAGAGGTTTTTTTTGTAAATTAAAGTCAATGAAATGATTCGGTGTTATGGTTTTAGAGCAGACTATGACAAATATTATGTTTCTATGGCCTTTCTTTCTACAATTATTATGAGTGTTTTTGATAAATTTTCCCGTTTTGATGCTGGTCATAATTTGTCCTAAGTGGTGAGAAGTCTGGTGTCGTACGTGGAATTCTCAGTTTTCTATAATTACTATCCCAGGTGTTAATAAACTTTGCTAGTATCAAGAGCTTTTAAAACAATAATTTACAGTACTTAAACGTCAGAATGGTGACTGGTGACTACTAGTTAGAATTATTTTGCTGTAAGTACCTGTATTTTTCATATAGTTTAAACAGTGAATAAATAAAATTTTGGTCAACTATCAAGGGGGAGGGGGGGGGGGTTGGAGGTTACGTGTGGGGGAGGGGGAAATGTTTGGATACGTGGAGAAAGGTTGAAACCCCCCCCCCCGCCAAATAATTCGTCCCTAGCTACGACTTGTCGATTTCTATAAATATTTTCATAGACCTTTTTTTTTAACAAATCAACTAAATATTTTAAAATGTTTATTAATTAAAATTGATAAATTAGTTCAAGACAAAACTAGATTATTTATTTTTTATATAATATATTTAATATTTATTAAAAAATTGTTTTGATGATTTATTAGTTACAATCTTTAGAAACATGAAATTATAATTAAGTTTAGGTTACTCTTGCAGAACAGAGCCGCTGATAGATTCATCGCGAAGATACGTCTGACTTTTGTCTAAAGCTTTTCTCATTCATTATTCACAAATACGGCATCACTGTAAATTGTTATGTGAAATTAAAATATTTCAAATACTTCAATCCTCATACCTAACCCATTATAGTAATTATCATATGCGTTAACATGAACGAGGAGATAAAGAAAATCCTGAAAGCCTCCAAGTATTATAGATTTAGCTCGAACATTTTGCTACGTAGTGTCAAATTTTATAATTATAGTTTAAAACTAGAACTTGGAAGTAATTTCCTTTATAATTCTGTTTAACTGTCTTATGTGCAGAGGAAATCATTATTTCTTAAAATATTATTTGTAATTTTATGCTTTTTATAAACTAATAATTGATTAGCTTCTTGTTGCCATATTTTAGCTTTTGAATAAACATTTATCAAAGTAAACATTATTTAAAAAAATAGCTATATATTCTTAGTTCATGATTTAAGGAGGGATTGAAGATACGCTGGAAAAGTTAAGTGTTTTTGCAGTTTTTATGACAAAACATATTTTTGACCAAAATAAGTAAAATATTGCTCCAGTACAAACACAAAATTTAATTTTATTCACATGGCAACCTCAACATTTTTTGAATATCTGTCAAATGTGTTCTGGAATTTAATGACAACTTTTTCTCTTATTTAAAAAGTTTGTTAGATAATGCCGCTATGATCATTACAGATATTCAACAACTGTTGATACCACCACGTGAAGAAAATTAAACTATGTTTGTACTGGAGCAATATTTTATTTATTTTGGCGAAAAACACAGGCCTTTTCTCGCGTCCTCTTTCATCCCACATTAAGTAAATTACCTTGCTCAAGGTTCCGGTTCAATTCCCGGCATGACCGAAACATTTATCATTAGTGAAATTGAAGTTTATTTTTAAAAGTGATACATTTATGGCCATGGGGTGGGTTGTTGTGTCTATTCTAGAATTAAGTTAGTAATTTTTTTAAGAAAAGTAATTATATAATAAGTAGGTTCAGAAAGTTGAAATTAAATACCTCAAATAATGATAATAATAAAAAATAAATGGTACGGAACTCCGCACGGACTTTCTCGATCTATTTTTTTTAATGGAGATATTTACTCAAAACTCGTAATATATGTGGAATAAAATAATATACACTAGAAAACCCAAGCCTAAATTGCACTATACTATGTAAAAAAAATGAGTCCTGGTTTTAAATTTTATAATTTTGATTTTTAAGGAATTAATATCCTCATTTGTATGTTTGGACCAATAAAAAATATCAATATTGGGTCCAAAAGGGTCAACACTTTGTATTAAAATTTTGACTTCCAGTTGAAATTTTAGACATTTTATTGGTTGTTGTACTTATTAAGGACAACGCATTGCTATTAAATTCCTCATTTAATTTTTTTTACCAATACAAAATGTAAATATTAACTATTGAGTCTAAAATGATGGAGATAGATAATTATTGCACAATCATTTCTCCTGAGAGGTTTAAGGAGAAATGACATAAACTTTTTGAGAGACTTACTTATATTTAATTACTCCATGGCATTGGAGAATTATTGCGTTAAAACTTAAGTAATATCTCTACAACTAAAGCTCACAAAATTGTATTAATATATTTGCCAATATCTAAGAAACTGTTGGTTTTATTAAAATATATTTCATATAAAAGATTTTTATCTTTAATAGTACTACAATTTTGCAAAGATAAGTTAGTTAGTGTCCCAAATATTTGTGGAGATACGGAAGTTTCCGCTTTTGTAAATTACCCTAAAAGTTATTTTCATGGAAAAATGAAAATAGCCAGTTTATTTATAATCTTAATCAACGCCTAGATACGAATTTTAATCAAAATCTTTAGAGCCGATTTTGTGAAGATCAATTTTATCTTTTCGCACCTTTATTAAACTACTCTTAATTTTAAGCTTAAAAGGACACACAGACATACGGCATTGCAAATACCACTTTTTAGGGTTCGGGGAGTCATGAGATGGGTTTTACGGTCGCAATAGTGTTAGAAAAGTAAAAAAAAAAAAAATTATTATATATATATATATATTGCGTATATCTTGAAAGTTATTGGTTTAATAAAAATATGATTGAAATAAAATATTTGTATTATAAATATTTATACACATTTGTAATGATAAGTAATTTAATATCTGAAATAGTTTTGGAGCTATTATAAATATCTGAATTTACTCAGCAGCCCTTAATGTCATTTTGCCAAAATATTGAGTGTAACCATTTTGTTTGGAATATTTATAAATGTTTATTAATGAAATTTAATCAAAATCGTTAGAGCCAATTTTGAGAAAATTGACTTTTTCTCCTTTTGCCCTTCAGTAAACTACCCTTAATTTAAGGATTAGATATCCAATTACATAAACCCCTCGGGGAAATCTTATGAAAACGCTAGATACAAAGTTTTAGCCCGCTTGGTAAAATAATTTAGACTCTAGTTGGAGTTACAGTTAGACAGACAGACAGACAGATGGAAATTGAATAACCACTTTTTAGGATTTGGGGGGGTTATGAAACGTAAAGATTGGATCTTGTTTTCGCGATCACAATACTTTCTTTCTCTATCTGTGAGATCGCGAAAAACTAAAAAGGAACGTTTATATATATGAGATATTCGATATATTTACATAGGTTCAACACCTCAGCTCAGTTGGTAGCGTGTATGACTACTGAGCTAAGTGTTCCGCGTTCGATTACCGGAATTGCCGAAAATTTATCATTGATTACATATGGATTTAACCCTACACATTGATTAATTAATGGCTGGGGATTGTATGTTGTGCTTGTCCTAGTCTTAAAATAGATTATAAGGCATATGAAGCTACGATAGTCCTAGCAAGTCGGTAGTGGTAAATATACGGCTTGGATAAAAAAATGACCCAGACCACAGGCTGGGAACAGTAATGGATGTACGCCTGAAGTAAAAGTAAAATATATATATATATATATATGTTACTTTTCACATAAAATTAATATAAAGAAAGGCCGCATATAACAACTATACGGTATATTTTAAATTCACACCATATTGAATTGTCATGTGTTTCTAATTTATGGTAGGGTGGAGCTATTTGAGTCGTTTCAACTTTAATTCAAGTTTTCAACTATAATGTTGTTGTGAAAAAATGTTTAGCAGTTATTTAAATTCTTATTCATATCTTTTGAACAATACTTAATAATAGTTTTACTGAAAAAAAAAATGAAGATAAAATAATTTTAAAAATTCACTATAAAGTGGAAATAATATTTTAGTAAAAACGTGGGGCTATTTGGATCAGGGATGGGGTTATTTGGTTCACACATTTATTTTGATATTTTCTCATCAGTATTGACATTTACAAGTTTTTTATTTAATGTGTATCCTACTAGATGCAAACAAAATGTTTATATCCATTTTCCACACTTAAACTGTGTTTTTTTTCAAAGTCCCTGCCTGGAACACACTTCATGAACGACGATTTGCCGGTTTGAAACCAAATTCAGTCTGCTTTTCCAATTGACTTTTTGCCAAGAAAGGTTAATTTACAAAAATCACATGGTACATTTTATTTTTATTTTTAATATTCTAATTTATGACTGACGCCATATAGTCTTCATCTGAATGACTGGGTGTGGAAAATTCAACTAAAATACGTCTTTTAGGCTTTTTAGGGACTAGGTATTTCATGGTCCTACCAATATTAGTATAGGGCTGTCCACACTACAACTTATTAATATAACACATTCAAAGTATACCCATTCTAAACGAGACAAAACTACCTTACCAAATAAACTAGAGCTGTTCATCAAGCTTTGAGTGCCAGTGAGAAGTAATGTGTAATATAGTTAATTAGTTTAGTTTGATTTAAAATTTAATTCAAAAGTTTTTATTTTTAAATCCAACAATGCTTCTACTTGGACAGCATATAAAATCACTTTAATAAATGTCAAAAAGCTATAGATAATTAATTTTATATTCTAAAAATAAATAAAAACGCAAACAAAATAATTATTAAAATAGCCTCTTAAAAAGTGATTCAAACAACCCTGTAAGAAAACTTTTTTTAAATATAAAATAAATTTATTATTTCCCGATACAATACGCTCAAGCCTCTTGGTGATGAGCCCAGAAAATTTAATTATAAGTTTTTTTAAATACCCATCAAAATCTACAACTATAAGAGGGAAAAACCATATGATATAAAAAATATTATTTACATCACTAGGAAGAGTATGTCAATATCACTTAGATTGATTTCATAAAACAATTTTTTCAGCTATTCAAATATTTAGAAATTATATATTTTTTATACCAATTTACAGCCAGTAGATCACTCAATGAATTATAGGAACTAAACACCAACAAATATGTGCAGAATTTCTGCGCAGTATCTTGAATCCTTATTTTGATTCAAATAGCCCCTTGATACAAATAACCCCGCCCTACAATATGTTTGATACCCTACAGTGCCGGCAAAAAGGTTTGAAAGGCATCAAACCAGCATGACACTTGGTGGTTGTTGACAGAAAGGTCAGCGTCTCTCTCCATCAACGTGCATCCAAGACACAATAGGTCAGCACAAATTCAGCCTAAATATTGGCATAGGTTTCAGAATTTGTGCCGTTAGTTGTGCTGCCAACTTCACGGACCTGACACTAATAGCCCTTAGATTGTGTCAGAAGTCTGAAGAAACAATCATAGATATTAAAACAATATTTAAGTTGTAGATATCCTTTAGAACCTACAGTATGCTTCTTAGGAAAGTTTTGGTTCAACCCTTGTATTAAAACAATCTTTCTTTTCTCTTGCCACGGTGACTTTCACTGACAGGAAAGATTGCTGTGTATTTTCACAAGAGAAAGTAGAAAGGGAAGAATAAAGGGACCCCAACCACCCCAACTCATTCCTCCTCTACTCCACCCCTTTAAAAAAAAAACCGGTGTAATATAATGGAGTCTTTTATAGTTGAAATAATACAAATTCTACTTTTTGTCTGAAAATTAATTTTCTGCGTTTGGAAATAATTCAAGAACTTTTGTCCACTGAATTATTCTTGTTTAAAAAAAGAAACAAACTGTTTTTATTACTAAGCAAAAAGGGAGAGTTGGTAATACACTCGCAGAGTTTACCAAGACCGTTCGCTGTGTCGTCAAACGGAAACGGAAAATGGAACTTGAGACAGTAACGCGGCGCTTTCGTGTAACTTTTGTTTTATGTTCATAATTTACTCGTGTTTTTTTCCTTCATTAAAAGTCCCTTATTTCTTTAATCTAAGGGATTCCACTAATACACACACATACTTTTTATTGTCCTGGTGGTTACTTGCATTTATAAAAGATAGTGAAATATGACCTGATTCCCACCCTGGGGATGGAGGAAGGGAATAGAGAGTAAATTCAATCCAGACAAATAGTTTATATCTTAAAATAAATAGTACGGAACTCCGCACGAACTTTCTCGCTCTATTGTTTGAAAAATGGAGATATTTACTCAAAACTCGTAATATATGTGAAATGAAATAATAACACTAGCAAACCCAAGCGTAAATTGCGCTATATATATGTAAAACCTTTTTTTAAAGAATTAATGTCCTCATTTGTATGTTTAGACCGATAAAAAAAGATCAATGTCGGTCCACAAGGTTCAACACTTTGTATTAAAATTTCAACTTATGGTTAAAATTTTGACATTTTATTAGGTGTTGCAAATCTTCATGCCATCGCATTTCAATTAAATTCCTCATTTATAAATTTTGACCAATAAAAAATGTAAATATTGACTATTGAGTCTAAAATGGAGATAGATCATTGTTGTACAAACAATCTTCCTAAGAGGTTTAAGGAAAAATAACAAAACTTTTTGAGAGACTTTCTTATATTTAATACTCTATGGCATTGACGAATTATTACGTTAAAACTCAAGTAGTATATCTTTACAACTAAAGCTCACAAAATTGATTTAATATATTTGCCAATATATAAGAAACTGTTGGTTTTATAAAAATATATTCTATATAAAAGTTTTTTATTTTTAATTGTACTATAATTTTTCAATGATAAGTTATTTAGTATCTCAAATAGTAGCGGGGATACGTAAATTTCAGTTTTTGTAAAGTACCCTAAAAGACATTTTCACGGGAAAAAGAAAATAGTCAGTTTATTTATAATATTAATAAAACCTAGATACAAATTTTAATCAAAATCGTTAGAGCCGACTTTGAGAAAATCGATTTTTTTTCTTTCCGTCCTTTATTAAACTACTCTTAATTTTAAATTTGAACAGACACACAGACAGACGGCTTGCAAAGACCACTTTTTAGTGTTCAGGGGGTCATGAGACGTCGACATCCATCAACATTTCAGGCTAGGTTCTTTTTACGGTGGCAATACTTTACCTTTAGTGTTAGAAAAGTTAGAATATATATAATTTGTGTATCTCTTGAAAGTTATTGGTTTTATAAAAATATGCTTCGATTAAAATATTTGCATTATCGTATAAATAGATCTACATATTTGTACTAAGTAATTTCATTTCTCAAATAGTTTGGAGATATGATACAAAATGAGAATATACGCATCAGACCAGTGCCCTTAAAGTCATTTTGCCGAAATATTGAGAGTAGCCATTTTATTTGAAATATTTATAAATAAATTTAATCAAAGAGCCTATTTTGAGAAAATAGACTTTTTTTCTTTTTGCCTTTCAGTAAATACCCTTAATTTTAGGATTAAATATCCAATTCCAAAAACCCTCGGGGCAACCCTATGAAAACCCTAGATACCAAGTTTTAGCCCAATCGGTAAGATAGTTTAGGCTCTAGTTGGAGGTATAGACAGACAGACGGAAATTCAAATACCATATTTTCGGATTTGGGGGTCATGAAATGTCGAGATTCATCAAAATCTCGGGTCCAATTTTTTTGAAGATCACAATACTTTCTCTACCTGTAAGATAGCGAGAAAGTAAAAATAGCGGGGCTACATTTAATCTCTGTATTTATATTTTGACAAATAACACTAAAATTACTTCTTCTTCTACCTCGAGTTACACGTGTTCAACTACACACACTAGAAAGTACAAGGGGGGAGAGGGGGGATATGAGAAGGGTTAATTTAAAGGAAATCTACCCGCATTTTTGGAGAAGGATAGTGAGAAACCATTGAGTACGAAAACACACCCAACCGGGATTCGAACTATAACAACTCCATTGATAACAGTCGAGTTCAATACGAGTCTCACTTTGGACTACAGGGTCGCTGGTGCGAGTAAAAGAGACATGTGATTCTCAAAATTATGGTGTATAGAACTAATTTCCATGCCAATAACTAAGCAATTATTTTATGACTCCCGTTGGTGGTCACGTGAACAAAGGCACCAGTCTCAACTTTTATTTGGTTTATCGGTGATGCGGAGGTAAGGCTGTAATGAGACGTGTTTCTTTCTAAATAACTTTCCATCATCCTCCACGAATATGCTAGTACAATCATCTAAATAATTCTTCCTTCTTCACCACTTCACCATCAGTGTAAATATAATAACTATCTTATAATGCCACAAATATTAAATTGTAGGCCTACCTTTTATTTTCCATATTCCACATCCTTTTAACCATTCGACATATAAGCATATTTTACAGTAATGGGGTAGGAATGAGAAGAGTAGGATGGAGAATAATTGTACGCACATTTGCTTAGAGATGAGTAGGAAGCAAGTACAAAATCACTTCAGCGTACACAGGATTCAGACACCTACCATCCCCTTACCAGGAAACCAGGCAAGACGAGTCTGATGCCTTTGTTCCTTTGTCTACAGGTGGGTGGGGAGCTAATGCTCTAGATCCTGGCTATTCGACCTTATCTAACCTCTGCTCTCCTGACTTATGGAGGAATTCATTTCTGAGGCGGGGACATCTTAAAGGTGAATTCCATTATCCCCAGATGGGACCCCGTGCCAGGGGTTGCTGGTGCTTGTATCAGTCACCTGCAGGAGCTCAGGTGTGGTCTTGCGGACTGGTATGCCTCCGTCTGACTACCTCCATTGTAAGTATTAGAGAGGGCTGGTCCGAAAGCCCACGTCACGATCTTGCTCGTGGCAGCAGCCCAGAAATGGGTTGGACTCTTGGGGCAGTGAGTTTAATCACCGACGAGTGATGGCGTTGGCAGACCGGTGGGGGTTCTGGGCTCCTGGGCCTAGGCCCTTGGAGTTTTGGGCCCTCAGGCCTCGGCCCTTGGAGTTCTGGGTCTGCGGGCCTAGGCCTCATCGGTCGTGTGGGTGTTACTGGAGAGTTCCATAGATGGGGGGTATTGGGGAAATAAAATACCCGGGGTTGACCGACTGGAGCCAACGACATTACATATGGAAATCAAATTAGGAAATAATTTAAGTATTAGATAATAAGAGCCAATACCAGATTAATTAAATAAGGAAGAATGAATGTAATAAACTGACGGAGAAAACTTTAAACAGTATCATTTTAGGACTTGGGTTAAATATTAGAAACCGAGTTAATATAGTCAGGGTTAAAAAAAATCCCTAGATGGTATGATGATACGTGAGAATAATGATGGTGGAAATCAGAAGGGACCTTCAGTTTAAAGTGCGTATAACCCGAATGGGTAGTAAGACGCGGTGCTAATAATAATAATTCAGTTTAAAGTGGGCTCCGAACCACGGGAGAGGCCTGGAATTCCACAAATTCACAAAACGTGAAAGCATACACTTTGCCAAGGGTGCAGGAAGGGTTTGGTAATCAGATAAAGCTATGCCGGGACCGGGATTTGAAACCCGGACCCCTAGCACATAAGTCTGACACTATATTCCTAGACCGCCAGGTCCCCTGGTAGTTTAAATATTATAATAGTTATTTTTAACTGTCCACATCTCAAACTATTTGGATCGTTTATTAAAATTACGTTCATAGAAATCTTCTTAAAATAATGTAGCTTAACAAACTTCCATGTTATAAGATCGTTAGTTAAAATAAGGTACAATAAAATTGGTTTAACATTTAAATCAATTTTTTCCAAGGAAAAACTGTGGGAATAGAACATAAGAATTGGGTGTTTAAAGGATCTAAGGAGGGGAACGATTAAAAGGCGATAAAGAAGCAACTTAACATGAAGAGCTACTCATTGGTGAGCTGTTATAGTGAGGAAAGGAAGCACTCAGAGTTTTTTTTAGTACCGCATCTTAGTACCCGTTCGGGCTATACGATTATGTAGTAATTATGCTAATGACCTTAGGGATTAGGAAGGTTATATTTAAAGATAACGTATCCACATTTGGGTGGAGCTAGAGTGGAAAATCATTTTGGGAAAACCATCCTCAGTACACTCGACCGAAATTTGAACCCTAATCCCCCGGCAGCGGCATCGGCAAACCAAATGAGACGATACATGTCATGTGCTGACTGGTGCAGGTGAATAGTAATCTCTTCGTGTTGCTAGCCATTTTTATTGTGGTTGATTCTATTTGTGTGTATATATATATATGCACCTGCGTGTGTTCGTGAGCGTGCGCTATCTTTGGGTTTGTTTGGCCACACACATCGTCGTTTTTCTTACTGAATTCTTTCACCTGAAACGCACTAAAATTGAACCACTGAACCAAAATAAAACTTATTTGATGTAATGCATTCCTAGATCTTATTTTTCATTTTATTTTTTTTCTATAATTTCTTTATGTGTGCTTTTGTATTGTATAGACAATATGTTTATTTTTCTATCCAAATTCAATTTCATGAGAATAACATTCTTCTTTTATATGAAACTGTTTTTTATTTTTTCGTGGAATAGGTAAGGGGTTAAGGGGGGATGCATTTTCCTTACTTTAGGTCCCTCTTTCATCCATCTAGCCCACACTTCCCCCTACTTTCTCATTTTTATTTTTTATGGTTAGGCCCTATATATGTTTTGTGTTTTTTTTTTTGAGAGAAATGAGAAACAGAATATTGAAACAGCTAAAAGTAAACTTTCTCTTGAAAATGACTTGCGCACTCAGAACAGAAAATAATACAAAAAAAAAAAGAGAGTGAAAAGTAAAGGAGAGAGAATGAATAAAAAAACTGCATAAAAACCTTTTTATCATCCCCCTACTCCTATATCCTCACCCTACCCCTCCCCATCTACACGAAATGTTGGAAAGAAAAACAAGGGGAAGGTAATACGGTGAATATGTGATGGGAGTTTGGAGAGTGGGTATAAAAAAAAGAGAAATAGTAAAGTAAAAAAATATAAAAAGAGTGATAAAGAAAGAAAGAAAGAGGGCAGATCGATACATCATTTGGGCTGTTACCATGGTAGCATATAACATCTCTCACCCCCATACACACCCTCCCCGCAGCCCTTGTTCCTTTCGAATAGGGGTACCAGGCCCCTCTACCACCCTATTTTTACCTACATGGGGAACGCAGAAGGGTAAAATTGGGGGAAAAGAGAATCAACATTTTATTTTTAACTCGCAAGGTCTTTACTTTTCTGTATATTGTTCTACCTGTGTAATCTACTGATGTCTACCGCACTAAACCAGTCGTTTAATTGTCTTAGCGTTTATTCTTACACCTTCTTTAACACGTGATTTGTTTTGTTACACTCTTTAATTTAAATCATCCAAGCTATATTTTCTTAATGAGGGGATGTGAACCACGTTGGTGATCACACAGTATAAGGTGTCAAAGTATAAATATTTGCTACTTCGTATTTTGAAAATAATTGCAAAAAATATCGGATAATTCCATTGAATTTTTAAAACTTTCCTTACCCCTTCTTGACTTTTCCTTGTCACACCCAGTTCCCTGACTTATCCAAGTTTTCTATGTATCAACCATGAAATATACTTATTCCCTGGGCACAATCGTTAACTCGAAGTTTACCTACAATATTTCGAGTCATATTTTCTATTTCTTTTTTAATATTACTATACATAATATACTTGCGATACTCCCGCGTGTAAATGCAGAAAGTTGCATTCGTTTTATTTAGATTTAAGTTAGTCAGAATAGGATATAGTATTAAGGAGCTTCACTCAAATGTAGCAACAGAAATAAATGGAATATAATAACATTATTATTTAAGAATACATTTAAGAATGGAATAGAATAGCAATGTATTATATAATTATTTTATATTGTTATTATAGTCCATTTATTTCTAGAGCTACATACGATTAAAGCTCTTTAATACTATATCATATTCTAACTTAAATCCAACTAAAACTAATACATTTTTTGCTTTTACACCGGGAATATGACGTTTTCTACTACATGGTGGTATTATATTGCTATTGGCTAAATTGGTTGACTGTTAGGCAGCCAGACTTAAGGCCAATTGATGACCTGCCACACGCAGGTGTCGACCTCGGATTACACTTGTTGCAAAGTATTCCGAGGTCATGGGGTCTCTTATACGATGCATTAATGCTTAACATGCTTTTTTCAACGTTGGTATGGTTTTTGCATGCTGGAATATAGGGGTGCCCAAACATAGCTTTTGGTTACCTGAACTGTGCAAGTGAAAGTGCCCAACGTGTCATAAAAGACAGTGATTTTATGCAGTTTGTTATTGACAATGCAGATGTCAACACAAGGACTCTTAGAAGAAAAATTGACAATCCACATCCTTGGTCACATGCAGTGTATAATCCCAGCATTAATCAAAAGGTGAAGAAAATAAACCCAATCGTGCATTACAAGAAATCAACTACATCTGCAACGAAAGAAATTAAGATAAAATTAATGTAAATGAACACATAAATGTTAAGGAAAGGAATCCAGTTCAACCTATCTTGGTTATGCGAGTTCCTGTTCTCAGAGGACCGAACACAATTTGGGAGTTGATACATGAAAAAAAAAACTTATAGAAGACAAGAGTATATACAAGTTCATAGGTATTGTCACTCCTTTCTTTAGATTTAGAGGCAAGTAACATGGGTACGATGATTAAACATTAATGTAAGCTGCTTCAGGAAGCAAAGTCAATAATAAATCTATCGTTACTTTCAACAAGACACTTTTTTTAAAGTGAAATCGTGATGTCAGCAGAAGCTAGCAGCCCTCTTTCAACAATAAATGTACGACTGGATGTTTATCACTTATCGATGACTTTCTTAGTTTCTATAGGAAACATCACGAAAGGAAGTGGATTAAAGGAGCTAAGGTTAAGTGTGTATGACTGACAAGAACACTGTTCCCAATTTTTGACCTGTGTAGTGGAACATTGCACGTTCATATGAGATGTTCTAAGTGTCCACCATTGCATTCACAACACAGTTAAGCCCTGCTGTACCATGACTGTGGAAAATGTGTAGCATTTTCCGAATAGTATTTCCAGCAGCAAGATTTGCATGCCATAGATGTTATCTTGTGTTGTGCTATTGGGAGTCCATAATTCCCTTCATGAGCCCCACAGCCAAAAGTCCCAAGGTGTGATATAGAGAGATCGCCCAACCTATGCAACAAGTCAATTGTATCCAAACCATCGCCTGGGTTAGTATTCGTCCAAATTACGTCTCACTGCACGGTCGTAATATGCAGCACTCCATTCTGAAGCAGCCACGTGTTAATTAACGTTGCCAGCAAAATGTCCTCCAGGAATTGAGGAGAACGATCTCTATAAAGTGTAAGTATTTTTCACCTCAGAGTTGTGAAGGCGTTTCATACGGCCCGAGTAGAATATCACACACCACTACCACCCAAACGTTGATAGAGAATTGATATTGCGAATGGACTTCCAGGATGAAATTTGGATTTGTGTCGGATAAAATGTGTTATTTGTGAAGATTGACACTGCCATTTCTAATAAATGTTGCTTTATGCACTACGAGTGCTCTGCTGATGAAATGTGGATCTGTAACGTGATGGTGAAGCTTCCACACACAGAATGTCCTACAGCATTCAAAATTGAGAACTGGACTAAACTACTGTACAGACAGCAAACGGAAGGAGCACAGTAATTGGTAATTTACTGTTCTCCACACGGACGTTTTTGATAGATGATGACATGTGGATATTCGCCGTGTACTTGAATCTGGTGAGCGTTCCACGGAATGCAGAATTACCTCTTTCATTGCAATAGTTCTGCGACTTCGCGGCCTACCAGCGTTAGCCATCACAGGTGCAAAGTGACCGGTTTCCTTCAGACGACGATTCAATGCCACAAAGGTCCTTGGGTTTGGGTGTCATCAGACAGGAATACGTGCAGCATATATACGAGCAGTGGCAGCAGAATTCTGTTGTTCCTCACTGAAAATCAGAATCATATCGGTCAGTTTATCATTTGTGTATTGGTTCCCCAACTTACTAGCCACTTTCAATTACAGCGAGTAATCGAGTGTGCCTTCCATATCTCCAGCAATCCGAATAACGCATGTGCAATGCTATCCCGCAATTTTGCCATACCTCGATAGCAAATAAGTCTTGGAAATATTTTGCAATGAGACTTTTTTTCAGTGTAGATTCCACAGCGCCCATTTATTGTATACAACTACGAATCACCCTGTATACCTAGAGCCATACTTCCAGTGAAGGTGCACTGTTATTCCTAACTGTATAGGATAAAGAAATGACCTGGGACGGCAAGCCAATATGACATCGTTGTTTAAGGCAGCTGATTTATTTTGTTTTTAGGATTTGTTCATTTCCCTTATATAACAGTACACATAAGAATCTATAGGGATTCAGGCATAATATCTGAACCAATGTTTCCCATCTAATCTGCTGATGGGTACATTTACATGTCATATGTTTCCCACGATGTCCTGTCGGATTATTTAAGCAACTTTTTCCACCATCCCTAGTCTTTTCATTTTAATCTTTTTTTTTCTATCTCTCTGTAGGTATACCACCGGTCATAAAGTAAATTTCTGGTAGTTCCCAATCAGCTGAATAAATTCTGCCATGAGCCACTTTTGCTCTGTAAAATTCAATTGATTTTGGAAAAAACTTTCGAGTCTATTCTTCAAAATGTAGTCTGATATCTAAACTCGCTCTTATCTCTCAATACCAGTAATTATTTATTTCAGTTCCAACAAGGAATACTGCCATTCCTCTCCATTTTTGATATGGTCAAACAAAAGAGTCAAAATATTTTCTTTATTACCCTTGGATTGACTACTTTTACTTTTGGCACCTTCCTGAAGCTGGTGTAGCAATCATAATGACATGTTGCTCATGCTGCTGTAAAGTCTAGTTGCAATTTTTCAAAGTGGTGGTTCAAGCCCAACTTTTTTTTTTATGAATCTACAGACTTGCAATCAGAAGGCTAGATAGAGATAATACGATACACATTATCTTTCTTGTATGAAATATTTTTGAAAAATCTAATTTTTTAACATGACTGTCCTATTAGGATAATCATGAAAATCTCGGACTTGTTCTATTTCTGTGGTCCACATTATTCTGTCTGGTATTAAATAAATGTTGGGAAATAAATAATCCGGTCTGGTGAGTATTTAATAATATAGCTAACTATTCTTGTAAATATTATTCAGCTTTTAATAGAAATCTCATGGTATAAAATTAAAGATTCTAAAACTTCATAAATAATATCCAAATAATGTCAAGAATAATCCAATATCTAAAAAAAAATATCAATATAATTTTAAAAAAACTTTAAATAAACGATATAAAAAAGCAGATCGTTTCAATTCTTTGATATCTATTTTTCAGTGTCATATTACTTTTTTCCTTTATCATATATATGAGAACGTAACAAAAGTAATGGTCAAAATCCTGTCAAAGTGCAATAGAGCCGGTACCTTCTAATACATAGTCAATTTAAATTATAGCCAATAACTAATAATATTCTGGATAATCACAGGGTGAAAATCAGAAAAATAGCCCCATTGGAAGTTGATATTACATCACTAGAATTAATTAAATAAAAACTAGCTCTTTAGAATATTTTTCATGGGTGAACTAGCCTCACACGTGTGTTGCAATGATAATATACGTGAAATACACATACATTTATCATCGAACATTTTTGTTTATTTCATTTTATATAATTTATAATAGCATTCTATATTTTTTCTGCAGGTGTGTATCTAGCTACGATTAGATGAACCAATTCTGTATGCTCTTGGGCGCTGCTATATCCATTTTAAATAATGACTCATTTATTTTTAATAAAATGAAAGTCGTGAGATCCGATCGGCTAGCAAATCGATATTTATGTATATCGATGAGATTTCCCCCTTTTTTATTGAACAAAAAAAAATTATATTACCTACTGGCTTGTAGGTCTTCATTTATTTGAACATAGAACGGTCCATTGTGTGAGTCTTTTGTTTTTATAGTCACAGTGAGAATACCATGCGTCATCATTAAAAAAAATAACAAAAAGTCAAAGTGTCTATTGAACTGTATTTTAATTAGACGCCCAAATATATTTCGCTATTTATTTCCCTTTATTATAGTAACACCACATAGCTTCTTTTTTTCTCTTTTAAAATCCATTTTTATTCAAACATTAAATATTTTTTGCATAAAATACATTTTGCAATTAATATCAATTTGGAGTGCTGTGGTGTAAAACCAAAGTTTTAGTTCGCTAACCAAATGGGCGTAAAAACTGTCTGAATTATTATTTATTATTAAACAGTTGACTTTGGATCAAAAAATGTTGATAAAATTATGGAATGTGAAATATACTTTTCTATGAAATTATTCAATCAAACTGATACATATGACGGAATCCCTCTCTGATGCAAGTCTCAATAAAATTAGTTTGTATGGACATTAAAAATAGATATCAATATCATCTACTTAGGCTTTTAAAAAAGTAATTATTATGAACTCTTATTTTATTTAGGCGGGAAATTGCGTTTAATGGGTTGCTATTTTTGTTACTTATCTTACTACCTGTCCGGGCAAGACTCACTTAGCTTCATGAGGGGTCTCAAACTAAAATCATCTGAAACTCTAGGCGTGTTGCGGGCCACAGCCCATACACACATGTTTGCTTGAATATATGTGATCTATTTTTGTTTTTGCAGCGAATATTACTGCCCGTCTGGACTAAGCACATTTCAATCCCTCTAGTTGGTAAGGAACGAGGAAGATATAATTTAGAAAAAATATAAGGTGGGACTGAAACAATTAGGTGATTAATAGATTAACAATTGGACACTTTAATTGAAAAGTAAATACTTATTATTTAAATAAAAGAAAACTACATACTAAACTTTTTCACTTTTTGAAGATGATGTCACTCAGTTGAGTTCAACCGGGGACGTTAGGGAAACCTCAACACGTTGTCCAGCACTTTCATTGGCTTTGATCGTATAATTGTTTCCACACCACCCTGTATAACCACATTTGATCCAAGGGAATGTGAGAAACCTTATAGGAAAAAAACCTCCTTTATACATTATGCAGGAATTATAACCCTGACCTCCCTGACACCAGCGAAAAATACCATAAAAATCCGACGTCTAATCCACTTGTTCATCGATGTAGGTCTACAATAGATATTTTATGATATGTATTTAAATCCTGAATACATGTCTAAAATTACCAAACCCTTTCTTTTTCTCAGCTGGTTTATTTGGGTTAGTGAAATACTCAAAACAATATCTATTAAATCATGCAAATAAAAATTCTCATTGGTCAAGTATTTAAAGTGATAAAAGTACACATAATTTTAAATTGTTCTACATGTTTTTTTCTTGTTATTGAAGTTATACTTCTTTAGGCGCGTTATGAAAAAATCATGAGAGTGAAATTTTAAGATGCGCGCGCATCACTGTAACACAAAAGTAACAGGTTGAAGCTAAACCGCTCATTAAGTCTGGAAAAAAAAAAAAGCTACCAACTGTTAGTCGCGCATGTTGGTACGCTCATAGAGAAATGTATACTATGTTATTCCTTTCTCTATGGTACGATCGTCGCCTCTGATCACTGTTTTCATATATATAATATTTATTCACATGTTTCTAGTTTCTACATTAACAACACGTGTTTTAGTTTCATACAAGTGCGAATTATATATGTCCTAATAAATTCTAATCAGTAATGATTTAAATTGAATATTTTGATTAATATTATTTACTATTCGTAAATATTAGTGAAAAAAATTTTGCTTATAGACTTTTTCAAGTGCTCCAATATAATTGAGGTTAACTATCCGTATGTATTATTTATTGATATAAATTAAAATATTATTATTTAACATAATTAATACTAAATATTATTAAATTATTATTGTTAAATATTTATTATTAGTTATTTAATATTTACAAAATAAAGAAATAAAATTAATAAAACATTTAATAAAAAATTTGTGATAGAAATAATATTTATTATTAAATTGAATAAATAATAAATATTTATAAAAATAAATAAACAAATTTAATGAAAACTTTTTGATAAAAATGAAAAGTGAATATTAAATTAAGAAAATAATAAATATTTAAAAAATGAATAAACTTAAATTCAATTTTTGAATTTATTATTAAATTTATTCATTTACTTTTAAAATATTAAATAATCAATAATAAATATTTAAAATTAAGAATCTTATAATATTTAGTACAAATTATGTCATATATATTTATTATTTTCTAAATTTCATTTTTAATAATTATATATATTATTAAATTATTAATTTTCAATTTTAAATATTTATTATTAATTTCTAATATCTAATTTTCTACAATAAATCTTATTTAATGATGCCAAAGAAGTATAACTTCTCACGCGCGTACATAAGTACACACACCCATTTTTCAAAATTATGTACACACCAACATTATACTGTTATATTTTGTGTGTGTATGACAGCATGCCAGATAGAAGTATGAAAGAATTGCATAATAGTGGGCCGGTAAAATATGTCTCATGGGTTGGTTGCAGCCCACGGGTCGTGGATTTTGTGGACCTTGAATTGCACTAATGGGATAAGGATGAGAAATCACGGTTAATACATTTTGTAAGTTTTAAAATTCTCTGCATTTTCCAATTTTTCTAAAAAAAAAAAAGTGTGTTTTACCAATATCCTAAATCCAAAAATACAAATAAACATCAAGTTACCGTAACTGTTTTATAGTTAACTAGTTGAAGTAAACGGTAAGATGAATGTTTTTAGCTTAAAGATTGTACGCAGAAGGTAACTTTAAGGTGAGTGTCTTTAAGCCTTGCATTGCTCGTGGACTTATTACTTTCAACCCGATTTTTAGTTTTAATTTTAATAAATCAACCCAAAATTTTAAAATTCTTTCTTCGAGCCGCACACGTTTGTGCACAAGTGATTATTATTTTTTAAATTTCAGAGCTCTGCTTAATTTAAATACTGTGCAATGCTCGTAACACACAAACAAACTTTTCATTTTATTAATTTAGAAGAAGAAGATAGAATATAGAAAGATAGATGGTTCTTAAAAAATCGTGGGTTTTAAAAATGCTCGTAATAAATAATCTCTAAGTCAACTGCCAGGGGTGGCCAACTACATGGCCTTTGGGAGCCACACTCGTTGAGCTAAGGTTGTGAAGAGCCGCACCAACAATTACAGCTACACGCAGGTGCTGTTTGCCGTTCCTCCTCTTATTTTAAGGACCCGGCCCACTTCCAACCTTCAGCCTGTTGCGTATGAGGAACATTTGTTTTTTCCAGTTGAGTGATGTTTAAAAAACGTAGGTATGAAGACGAGAATAGAGGCTTTAAGACAAAGAGCTAATTTTGTGGAAAGATAAATTTGGTGAGACAGATTGAGCCTTATGTAAAATAATAATGGCCAGTTCAAGGTAAGTAATCTTAAGCAAGATTATGACATGCATTACAGTACTTTCAGCAAGTCGTTTTCTGTTGGTTCCGTTCTAAGGCAAACTAAAGTTATTAATTTTATTTGGTCTGTTTTTGTCTCTTTTTTTTTTTTTTTTTTGCTGTGACCAATTTAGTTTCAAATTTATTTAAATATGAAAAATATAACAAATGATTTAAAAAAAATACTTTCAATCGATTAGTTTTAGAGTGTTTTTAGTTGGTAAATTTTCTGAAAAATATATTTTGTATGATTAATAATGACAAAATTGTGTTTAAGAAAAGTTTTCAATTAAAAAAATCATATATTACTTTGCAATGTGAAAGAACCGCATGACGAGCGGGCGCGAGACACATTGTGGCTACCCCTGAGCTATAGCCATACTTTTCATGAACTTAAAATGCGTTTATTAGTAATGTTTTGCATATAATTTAACATTTATCTAAAAATTCCAGATACTTTAAAAAATTTCCCTGACTTCTTCTATCATACACATTTCTCTGGTTTTTCAAAGTATTACTTTTCCAGATGCATATTAATTTTGAGGAATGTAACATTTAGAGGAAACCTAATTACGTTTGGGTCTAGGAAGAATGGGAAGCTGTTTAGGAAAATCTGCCCTTAGTACAGCCAGCCTAGGTTTGAACTCTGATCTCCCTGTCACCGGCAAACCAGACTATATTAATATGACATGTAGTCAGATTGACCATTGGTAGCTCATTGAAAGATGGGCAATTTTATTGCCAGAAAATAATTAGCCCTTTTTGTGAGGGTCAAAAACTCCCATTTTCCATCACTACTCAAGGAACAAGTCTCTATGTATTTGTACTTGTAAGAAAAACTGATGACCTAGTGGTCTAAAGGTAATGTGTCAGACTTCTGTGTTGGGGGTCCGGGGTTCAATCCTCCGTCTCGCCACATATTTATCTGATTACCAAACCCTTCCTTCACCTCTGACAAGACGTGTACTAATCACAACTTGTGAATGTGGGGAATGCCAGGCCTCCACCATGGTTTGGATCCCATGTTAAACTGTAGGTCCTTCATTTCATCTCACAATCACCCTACCATTACACATTAGCGTAAGTGCGTATAACCCGAACAGGTAGTAAGACGCGGTGCTAGTAATAATAACTAAGATTACCTGAATTCATGACTACGCTGTACAAGACATTAGATTCACAATGCAGAAGCAGGGTTGCTATATAAAAGTTTGATTTAAACCCCCAAAATACTAGAAATAAGCAAGAAAGAGTCAAATCATTTAAACATGTTTTTTTCTAAACAAATCACATGAAAAGCTCCAGATCCAGTTCATTATTGGAACCTACACCATAAAACCGACAGACCGCAATTAATATAAAAAAAAATACATTTCATGAGTTCACGCCGAGCTAGACCCAGCGCCTATACACAATAACACCCAAACATTTTAGAAGTTTGAGCCAATCATAATGTATGCTGGTGTATTCTGATCTGGAAATTCTTCCAGTGCTTACATTTTGAAAAAAAAAAAAACAATTTTTTAAAGGAAAATTATTTTAATAGAGAGTGGCATGTAAATTCGTTCAACTTATCTAAAAAAGTCAGGAAGAAGCCAAACAAGCCAAAGCAATTCTCTGTCTCTAACTAAACTGATAAAAAAAAAGCCAGATTTAGAGAATTTTGGGAAAAAAAGCAATTCTGGCAACCTTGTGAGGCAGATAAACGTTTCAAATCCCATCTGGGGTTGGTTTTTACATCTATTCCCCGCAATAATGCATATGCATTTTGTTTCCCTTACTCTATCAATCCATGGTACCCCTTAAATTAAACCATTTGTAGCCAATCATATGTTTAAGAACCATCTCTTACAAACCGTTCGGGCTATAAGCACACGTACTAATTACAGTAATGTGTTAGGCATGAAGAAAGTTGAATACAGCGGAAGTGTAATCACATTTGCGTGAATAGTGAGTGAAAACATTTTTGGAAAAACTACTCTCAGTACACCTAACGGGATTAGAGCCCTGATCTCACTGTCATTGTTAGCCCAATAGTGTTAAATGTACTAATTAAAATATACTACTTTTATAATGATAAGTAAGTAGATGACTTCACTAATAATAATTTACCTGAATATATCGAATGAAGAAAGTAATCAGGATTAATAGACTTGATTTTCATATTGTAAAGAAATTTCAAATTACAGCGAACCGAGGGACGTTACACAGTTTCATGATTGCTTCTTTTATCAATGCAAATCCCTTAAACATGACCCCATTATACTCAATGAAGACATAGGGATTTTAGCTGACCTCCATCTCTCGACTGTTCTCAAACTATGGTTGATCTCTGATAACTAACTGCTTTAGAACTCTCTAAAGAGGTAATTAAGGCTTTATATACTAGTATTTCTACAAACAGTAGATCTCACTTCTTTCCCTCTATTAAAAAAACTGCAAAGTAAGAATTATGTCATATTCTTATCGTTACTCAGTCTTTAGATTTCTCTTTGGGTTTCAATTTAAAATATCTCCCAACATTTTACCCTGGATTTGAAGTTGATATTTTACCTTGGAGATAAAGTTAGAAAACAAATGAATATATATGACAGTGACATGAAAGAACAAACAAAATAATTATTCATTTCATTTATATAAATATCGTACTATCTTTACGCTTTCAAAAGACGCGCAAATAAATGTAAGTTAAAATAAATAGACAAAAGGTTACATTAGTTATCTTAAATCTATAACCTGTTCAAAGTGTCAGATGAATAATAGATTTCCTGGCTTATAAATATATACAAATAGTTGAGTGGTTTAAATATTTATTAGAATCATCACTAAATCGTTGGTTGACTGTTTTTAGCTACCCGCATCGGTGGACATGTGGAAAAACTGGTATTTTGTATCCAGGCTGGTTGTAAGGCGTTTCCTGCCCGACTTATCACTCTCTAGTTCTGCAAAGCAGGAAAACATCGTCTAAATAATACCTTCCTCATCCCTATCTTTTTAGTTTAGCTATGCGGATAGCACGTGCGGGTAGTGAGATGAATTGCATGTTAAAAAGATCACACCCAGAGCTTCTGGCCAATTTCACCCTGAATATGGCCAATTACGAGACTAGAGCCATATTCCCGTGCGGCTACAAGCATGATAGAGCAGATCCTATCTGCAGATATCTATCCAGCAATAGACTGGTTCACCGGTGATGGAGATGTCGAGGTTTGAATTTAGGTCGAATACACTGAGGTTGGTTTTCCACGTTTGATTTATCACTTTGGTCTCCCCATTCCCTCTCCACGCGAATGGAGGTGCTTTTTCCCTTGGCTACTCTCCCGTAATGCACCGTATAGGCCTAATTTAAATATTTTTCTATCATCATGCCTTACTACCGATTTAGGTTACACGATTATGTACTAATTTCCTTAGTGTGTTAGGGATGAGGAAGGATATTAATATAGGGAGTGTACCCGCATTTGCATTTAGGGAGAGCGTAAAACAACTTAGTAAAAGCCACCCTCAATACACCCATTTGGGCTCTGAACCCTGATCTTCCTGTCATCGGTAGTCTAGTTTAGCCAGAAAGAGACGCCTAAACTTACTAATAAAATGAAAATAAATCAGTGGTTGTCCTTGTCAAATATTTTAAGAGAAATAACCGTAAATCAAGGTTGTTCCGGAGGGTGAACTCTCTGTTGGATTACCCGAAAGCGTGGGTAGAACCAGTTGTTATTGCCACAGGGAAAGTGGGAAGGGGGTGAGGGTGAACCGGTGAAAATACATCACTGTAATTTTACACTTTGACGCTTACGTAAATGATTATAAGATCCTCGTTCATACAAATATGATGTTAACTTAGCAGAACCTGGTTCTGGTTCCAGATGGTGTTTGGTGTATGTACTTGGCCTGCAGCGTTGACCGTGTGGTTCAAGGCAGTTGACTCACATTACGCTTGGTTACCGTTGCCAGGGTACACCAGAGGTGATGCATAACGTAATTTTTTCAATTGTGTTATTATTCTCTCTCCATTAATGCCTGTACTATTCCCTTAAGCCATCATCCTCATCCTTACCACCATAGATTAAATAGTAAATAACCTTTGTAGTGAACTGAAATTTTAAATATTTGTGGATAGTTTAATTCTAGTACTCAAATATTAAGCGAAATGATCATGTGAGGTATTTAACGTGCACTTTTTGAACCAATTTATTATATCAGCACACGAATTATAAACTAACTTAAATCCAGAACAGCACAACATTCAGACCCACAGCCAGTAATTCATTATTGTGAAAGAGAAAGCCCAAATTTCAACAACTATACATTTTTTGGCATGTCGAGAATTGGACCTGGTACGTTTAGCTCTACTAGGACCCTTAGAGCTAGCACCATACTTTGTATACTTAGTTTGTTAGTGAGTCATGTGTTTTTAAATTGAACTATTTCTAGTAGTTTTTATAAGTATAGGGCATATATATATAGTGTATTTGTCTATTTAGAATATTTCTTTTTGTAAAATATTAAATACTCTAATAATAAATCGCTACTAGCCAGCTTAAATTATGCCTACGTGATCTGTCAAAGTCAAATATTAAGCTACTAAATAATACAATAAATAATGCCCAAAGAAATTAGGATAAGATAATGTCAGAAAATTATGTCTTCGTGGATAAAGCCCCTCCTGATTTTTTTGTTTGTTATTATTTTCTGTATGAAATGGATATATTTTAACCTTAAGGACGTTGCCTATATCGGACGTAGTGGAGGTCAAATAGGGTTTCCCATGCTAGTGAATTACGTTCTATTCAGTGAGATTTAGAGATTTAATCTTGAAACAAAAACCATAAATTCTCAAATAATTCTAAAATAGTTCTACAGTGTCACAAAGCTATTTTTTTAAGGTAGTTTCTTTGTAAATGTATATTTTTCATAAATCCTCTTCAACTTAGGCTTGGTCACAAAAAATCTTGAAGGAGTCTTCCTGCCAGGATGTACATTAAAAAAGTCCGTGGTATCATATGCCTATCTAGAATAGGAAGTGAGAAAAAGGTAATTTTAAAAAGCTAGTCAATGTTTTCAAGACGCTAATAGTATAACTATAGTGTAAAATGGCTATAACGAATTTGATTAAAGTTTATATCTATACACTGTTTATCACTATGAGCAAGATGAAACTCCTCATTTTCTCATGAAAATGACTTTGAAGGTACTTGACATAAGGATAATTTTACAATTTTCATCATTTATCAGCAACTAATTTGAGATACAAAATATAAATCATTTTTAATTCAGGTCTTTGAAAAAGATTTCATTTCTATGCTCTTCAGTGGACAGAGATGTTTCTCTTTTCTAAAATTTTCAGGAATAATATTCCTAGTTCCTAATGCTATAGAATGAGTAAAAGTGTCTTATTTCAATTATGACTTTTGTGTAGTATTTCTACATCAATTTATAGACCTATTATTACATTTTACAAATCTTATGAATTTTTAGTAAATGTCTATTTTATGATAAAAGTATGAGAAAATCAGCGCGGTGCACTATACTATTCGTTATACAGTGACTGATAGCTTGAAAGATAATTTTCAGTAATAGGATTCCAGTAAATTACCGTTAAGTAAGTATTTAAAAGAAATTAAACATCATATTGTTAAATTTTAATCAACACTCATATAAGAATTTAAAATAAACCTGTTCAAATATTTTAACCAATTTTTTAAAATCATATATTTTTAATCCCCTCCAAAATATTTTTAATTTATAGAACTAAAACTAAATATTTATTTGCCATGAGAAACAGTTCACAGAAATCAATCTTTAACTAAATTTTCAAAGCCATTTTCAAAGCCATTTTCAAAATATTTAAAATTTTCTAAAATTTATAATAATTCAACTATTTTAAAAATGATTTACTTTAAGAAAAACCTATATTATTATTTAACATGTAAGATATACCAGATATATCAATTTTGAACAATTTTTTTGTAAATATTTCAATTTTTTTTTTCAAAAATGTAAACTACTATAAAATATATTTTGTTAGTAAAACCAAATATATAAAATTATTTATATTGTAAAAAAACTTCCATTCTAAACTAAATCGCAAGATCCATTTGAAAAATATTCCTAAGTTGGTTTGATAAAATCGCATAAGTAATTTTAAAATCAATTTGCTTTTCAATATTTCCTCATATGTAAACAAACCTTGAACTAATTTTTACTTAAGAATCAAATAACTTGAAATTGTTTTATTTAGTATGTCAAAAACATTTTATATATTGATTTTAAACAACCTCGTGGAGCCATTTTTGAAAAATTAAAGATTTCATAAAATCACTCATTAGGGAACAACCCAAATCAAAATAAATGTTAATACATAATCTCACACTCATTCTCATATTGTGTACTAGTTCTATGTAGGGATATGTGGTGGATAGGTGTTGCAATGGAATTTTTATTTCCTAGTGGTCTGTGACGTGTCGGGAAATGTTGGGGTAAGCCGAGTTAGCTTAAACTGTACCTGTGAATTGTTCTCCCAGCTCAGTATAACACATTGGAAGGGTATTGATGAACATACCAACCCATGTGAGATTGGTAAAATTGGGATTGAGTGTGTGAGGACATATCACATTCATAAGTTTTAACAAGCTCTGTATACACTGTCAACATTCCACGACACGCCACTGCTAATGCTATAGAATAAGAGTAAGTAATTAGCATTGTAATTTAATAAAACTCTATGGCGTGAGCCAGTAAGTGAGTTATACCAACTGAGTGGCCGCAGCCGTTATCAATGATGGCGCCAACATTTGCAGATACAGGGTGTCATATGGTCAGAACAACGAAACCTCCTGTCGTTAATCTAAGTTTTTTAGACCGGAGATGCTACTTATTTATGATCATGGCTACTGATTTGTTCTCAAGAAGCTGAGTTTGACCCTATTCCAGACCCAATGTTTCAAAAAAAAAAAAAAAATTAAGATTGTACAGCAATTAGGAAAAATGTCGACAACTCCCTTTTCATAAATTAGCTTGAATATATAACCACATGAGTCGTATGAGTCTGGCTTAGTCTGTAAGTAGGATTTTAATTTTTAACTGAATGCATTCATTGACTAAAGGTTCGACTATGTATCCTGAATAATAATTAACAACATTACATGTACTTTTCAAGTCAATATTTTCGATATTATTGTATTGCAAATATATTAAAAATTTGAATATTTTGCTAAATTCCTCATATACATAGGTTCTTCTGTTTAAATTTATTATCAAGGTATCTAATTCAACAATTAGCTTATCCCGTTTAAACTTTTCTGCTATAGTTAGCGAAACTTTCTCTATTGATTTATCAGAAAATTTTGAAGTATTACCTCTCCCTTTTGATTTACTGTATTCTTTTTCCACACTAGTACTTAATTTTTTGGCTGTCTCCTCGTATAATTTTAGTTTATGATCTGATTGTTCTCATATATTGCTCACGAACGCTTCTAATGAATCAAATAATTTCTTCTTTTCCCATATGTCTAAGCATGGGATCTGCACTTTTTTGTTAGCTAAATTGAATTTCTCTAAAATTTATTCCCAAAAAACAGTTAAAATCGCAATTTAAAGTTTCACCAAATTATTAATTAATTCTGTGCTTTTCTTCGAAAGTTAAATTTTTCATCCATTATGGTCACTAAACGTTTTTAATGTGTCATGATATCATCGTAACTATTTCTTAAAGCTCTAACAGCATCATTGTAACAAGACCATCTAGTCTGGCTTGAATATTTTATCGTAGATTTTAGTTTTATTTCACGATTTAGAAGCTCCCACCTATGGGTAGATGCAGGGAAAAAAACATATATGTGTTGCACTAATCCAAAAAAGTTCACAATTTGAGTTGCAGCTTTAACTGTTTTCTCCACCAACTAGATTTAGGGAATGCGCAGCATACGATACATAATCCACGCATTTTTTTTGTTGGTTTGAAATGTGCTCGCACACATTGTATCGGCCAGACATATTTACAGCGTTGTCAAAAGACTGTCCTCTACGATTATCCAGTGGGAGTCCATTTTTTTCCTCTAGAAATTTTTAAAAGAAATTGAATAGAGATAAGTAATTTTGATTAAAGATAAACACCTTTCATACAGTTTTACCTCAAAAAAATATCGTGCTATAATAGTTAGTTCGTCATTGTGGGACAACTTTGGTGTCGAGTCCATCACAAATGAGTAGTACTTTATATCGTCACTATTTATTTCAGCTATAATTCTTTTTATTACTTGCTTTCTCATACTCTATATTATTTGTTCATAAGTATGGAGGGAAAGACTTTGGTCGCAGTTCTAATAGTTGGATATGTTCGTGCATGAATGGATCGAACTCTGCTATTCATTCCAGAGACCCTGTAAAATTATCATTGTGCAGAGATCCAAATATTTCCTCGTGACCTCTGAATGCTAGGCCATTTACGCTTAAATATTTCACCACTGTACTAACACCTTTTAGGACATTGTGGTAATATTCCGTATCTTTTGTTAGCTGCTCCTGTAACTGCTTGTCAATAACAGACTTACGTGTTAACCATACTAACAATGATTACTTATAATAAGGTTAAGACTTAGATATTATTGCAATTTAATAAATGCAAGTATGAATTAAATTGGGTAGTTACCCTTTAAAATATTGTATATAAATCATATTTTAATTTGTCTTTATAAGAAGTTGGCATGATTAGGTAATAGCTGTTTACATTGGTGGCGTTGTTGTGTATGAGTCAAATAAATACAAAATAACGCCACGACATAACAACTATGAACTTATAAGCATTCACAGTGGAATTCAGAGTCAAAACATCTTAACAATAAAAACCGTTTTAAAAAATTTAAAATAAAGAACACTTCACAATACTAGGTTAAAATATATTACACCAAATATGAAGAGTTGATTAGTTTAAAATGTAGTGACCAAGTAATTTATATAAAAGTTGGTTTTGATTTTTTAAATATTATCTAAGTCTTATCTGTAGTTTTTTTTAATCCCTGTACTCCTTCCAGTTTTCCGGTGTGAGCTGGAGTTTACCGGGACTTCACTAACCCGACATGTTTCGGTACTGTGAAAGGTGTACCATAATCATGGAACTGAAAATTGAAATTAAAAACTGAAGAAATAATATGTATTACAAACAGAACATATAAATAAGTAAAATAAAAGAGCTAGGAGGTTAAAATCAGAAAACCCCAGAATAAAGCTAAAGCAGTAATCTTCAGACAAGCAAACTTACATCGCTATGTGCCGAAACACTACGTGTTGTAACGACCTATAGATGTGACTGTCTTGGTATGGTTGATCGTAGAATCAGGTGAAATGGAGCTTTCAGGGCTGGAAACCTAATAGGATGTGTAGTTTAAATCCTGAGGTAATCATATGTTAGGTGTGAAGTGATATAAAAAATTTGATTGTGAAACTGTAACAGGTTGGTAAGATATATAGATAGAAATGAGGAGGAGAATATGGTTATAATCTTCTCAACTCCTGCTCGAACGGGCCTTTTTCTACGCGGAATGCTAGAGCAGGACAGATGGGGTTTAAATAGGTTAATGTTCTTGGGTAAATATTTGAGAGTATTAATAATAATAATAATAATAATAATAATAATAATAATAATAATATTTAGCACCGCGTCTTACTACCCGTTTGGGTTATACGCTTTAAGTACTAATTACGCTAATGGATTAGGAATTGGGAAGGTTTAATTAGAAGAAGTGAACCCGCATTTGCGTGGAGGGAGAGTGGAAAACCATTTAAGAAAAACAACCCCCAGTTCACCCGACCGAGATTCTAACCTCGATCTCCCCGTCCTCAGCAGTCGAGCTAAACACGACAAGCGCTTTGAGAGTACTAAATAAGATTTGGTTGGATGAATATAATTGTTCATTGAGGATTGTTTTTTTTATGGAGGATAGCTGCGTGGATGAAAAGTTTTCAGCTATGTTTAATTTTGTTCCTTTGTGAGAGAAGTATAGGGGTTTCATACATTGTTCAATTGGTTTTGGTTGTTAGTTTTAGTGTTTTAGATATTCTGAAAATTTTGATTTTGTTCTATTAAATTTAAAATCAGAAATATGTCCTTTGTAACGAGTTATGAAATTGCAACCAGTTTAGCCTATATATATATGCTTTTGCATTCACAGGTGAGTTGATTTATACAATTTTTCTTGAATTTATCATTTGTGTTTAGGTTGCTATTGTTGAGGTTCTTCTTAATATTATTTTTGGTGGTGAAAGCGATATTGGGATTGTGTTTTTAATGATGTTGGTGATACGATGGGTTTCAGGGCCAATATAGTTGAATTTGATCCATTTTTAATGTTCAGTAGTACTATTGTTTTCATTTATGAGTTTAGTTGCAAAATTGTCTGAGTGTAATTTCTTTTTTCTGGTATTGTAAGATTTTGTAAATAGTGGAATGGGAATATCCATTAATTACTTCAATTTGTTTGATTGTGTTGAGTTCGATTATGTAGTTGGATTTGTTGGGAGGGATCTGAAGTAATCGATGGATTAGACTGCTGAAAGTTGCCAGTTTGTGAGAAGTAGGATAGTTTGAATCGTTGGGTATTATAGCATCCGTGTGAGTAAGTTTTCTATATCTATACTTATAAAATAACATGTCCTGACTGACTGGCTGACTGATTCATCATCGCCGAGCGCAAACTATCAAGGCTACAAGCATGAAATTCGGACTGTATATTCATTTTGTTATTTAGGCACCTACTAAGAAAGGATTTTAGAAAATTCCACCCCAAAGGGGTCAAAATAGGGGATGATAATATGTATGATAATATGTATGAAAGTCCGTCATTTTGAAAGTTACATAAACAAAATTTTGTATTTCGGTTATTGACGTAAAACAAATAAATACGTGTTTCAGGAATTTTGGAAATTTTATTTAATAAGGGATGAAAAAGGGGGTGAAAGTTTGTATCGGACTTGCATTATTTTTGATCTGAGGTCAAGTTATGGTCATCAACGTAACGTAATATTTTTAATTAATCTGTAAATACATATGTATATATTCGTATTTGTATATAATCAACTTCCACGTGAGCAAAGCCGCGGGCAACAGCTATCTAGTATTTTATATACAAGTTTATAGTGGGAATTCTTAGTGATGTTGAGGTCACACCTAACATATGATTACCTCAGGATTTCAACTACACATCCTATTAGGTTTCCAGCCCTGCAAGCTCCATTTCACCTGATTCTACGATCAACCATACCAAGACAGTCACATCTATAGGTCGTTACAACACGTAGTATTTCTGCACATAGCGACGTAAGTTTGTTTGTCTGAAGATTACTGCTTTAGCTTTATTCTGGGGTTTTCTGATTTTAACCTCCTAGCTCTCTTATTTTACTTATTTATATGTTCTGTTTGTAATACATATTATTTCTTCAGTTTTTAATTTCAATTTTCAGTTCCATGATTATGGTACACCATTCACAGTACCGAAACATGTCGGGTTAGTGAAGTTCCGGTAAACTCCAGCTCACACCGGAAAACTGGAAGGAGTACAGGGATTAAAAAAAACTACAGATAAGACTTAGATAATATTTAAAAAATCAAAACCAACTTTTATATAAATTACTTGGTCACTACATTTTAAACTAATCAACTCTTCATATTTGGTGTAATATATTTTAACCTAGTATTGTGAAGTGTTCTTTATTTTAAATTTTTTAAAACGGTTTTTATTGTTAAGATGTTTTGACTCTGAATTCCATTGTGAATGCTTGTCGTTATGTCGTTGTTGTTATGTCATGGTGTTATTTTGTATTTATTTGACTCATACACAACAACGCCACCAATGTAAACAGATATTACCTAATTATGCCAACTTCTTATAAGGGAAAAATATAATGTGATTTATACATAGTATTTTAAAGGGTAACCAACCAATTTAATTCATACTTGCATTTATTAAATTACAATAAAATCTAAGTCTCAACCTTATTTTAGTATTCGCTCCTTACAAAAGATCAAATTAAACTTTTCAAAAATGATTTCTTTGTTCATTAACAATTTCGTGACTTCTTAAACAAGGTCCTATATATTTCCAGTCGTAAAATCCGGTTGTATATTGAAAAGGGATTTTAGAGAAAAGTTTGCAGACTAGACAGAAAAACACTTCTCATACTAGTAGAATATCACAACCAAGATCTTTCCAGTAAGTGACCATTTTTAATTTTTTTTGTAACGTACTTATTTGAGAATGATCTGTTTTGTTTTCTTATTATTAAAACTATATATATATATATATCTGTATATATATATAAACTATATACATAAACTATATATAAACTATATATATATATAAACTATATATATAAACTATTTTATATATATAAACTATATATATAAACTATATATATATATAAACTATACATATATATAAACTATATATATATATATGTTGGATATTTATTTTGAAAATAAATCATTTCATGTGTGAGACAGTATTTAATAAAAATATAATTTAGCTGTGTAGGCCACAATCTTACGTCAACATATTTATCATGGAGCTCTGCATTTTCTAAAGTCTCTTCTGCCTCTTGAACACCATCTTCTTGCAAAACAGTAACAGACTTCAGAGAGCTGGTTATCTTCTAGGTATTGTATATTTTTGTTTAGTACTGAATGTCCGTCAACGTCAACATTGTTTTTATAGGTTCTCAGTTGTGATTTTAGTTCTAGTAATTCTTCATTAGTGTTATAAACAATTTCCTTTGCGTTGCCTTAAAAGGCGGAAGTCATTTTTGATGGTGTCTGAATTCTCTTAAAGGGTACAAATACATGTCTCATTGCCATGGAAACATTATTTTCATAAGTTGCCACCAGTGTACTGTGCTGTCGGAAATGTCTTATGCCCCCTATGCACTTTAAGCAGACACTAGGGCGTCGGAAAGTGTTTTATTAAGTTTTATACGTGTTTTATTAAGTGGAAAATTTTTACTTTAAAACTATGTTTATACCTCTATATATGTATATACATGTAGAACATAGTTTTATAACGGTTCCAGTAAAGACCAAACTAGTTTACTCTAAACGGATTGTTGGTTTCACCCATATTTAATTTAATCTGAACGTCCGATTGGCCCTATTTCACCTGCCGTGATAACAATCTTAAGGTGTGCAAGTAAAGTGCACAGGTACAGACTATTCAGACACAGCCTAGGTTAATTGTCATTGTAAGTAGAAGTAGGTAAGCCTATAGCTTACGCTGCTTACTAGTACCTACCACTTACTTGAAAAAAAAGCTGTATCCATTTATTTTTAGTATGGCTCATTTTGAGTAAATGCAAAAAAGAAAATTTACGTGTCGACAAAAGATTTTCTAAGAATGATTTAACTTATATTTATTTAGTATTTAGTAAACTTTCCAGTAAAGAAACGAAGCACGTGAACAGTACACTTCACCGAACGAATGACTATTTAAAATTCAACTATACTGTATTCTACATAACCTTAAAAGTCAACCTGTTAGAGCTACGCTAAGCTAGCATGCTTGAGAGCCTTAGAGGAGAGAGACTTGCACACCCATTCCAACGTTGCAGCATTATCTGCATGATTGACAAATTACAAAGTATATTTTGATTTTACCGACTACCGACAGAGGCGATACTATCGCCATGATATAAGACAGAGCTATATTTACTATTTACTGTCATTTAAAACATTTATATTTGATATTTTATTCAAATCCAATAGTCTTGCAAGCCATTTTAACTTTTCCTAGGCACGAACATTTTTTGTTTAGTTAAACGTTTTTTTAACGCGAAGGGGGCCCTTTGATTGACCGGAGCCATGGGCTGCAGCCCATAAAAACCATGCCTAGATCCACCCCTGCCTTAATGGTGCGTTTGTAGAACACACATTTTTGACTAAAACTAGGTAATAACATATTTTTAATAAATATAAAACACATTTAAAAAGAGTTAATAAGAAAAAGATTGAAATAACTTAATTATTCCCACATTAAAGGCTCGTTATATTAAAATATTGTTTTCTGAATTATGAAAATATTGCTTGGACCCCACAATATCACACCAGCGTTTGTTATTTAGTAATACCTCTGCCGAATGTTATTATTAGAAGTTGTATACGATTATTTTAAAACACTGACTAGCCTAGTTTGATATAAGTATACAGCATTTATATATGAGCACAGTACAGCAGTGAATATATTACTGATAAATAAATTGCCGTAAAGTAAATTACATTTCAGAAACGTCAATATCAATTCCAAACCAACGTTTGAATTACTATTATTATTATTTTTTCACAAAACTTTATTTTCTTTTTCATCATTTTTAGCATATTTATATTTATGTATTTATTTTGTTCCTTGTTGGAAGAGAATTTTCATTTCGCCTCTTTTTTTACATGAAGTACTTTTTATTATTATTTTTTCTTTCTATTTTCCTGCTCAAACTTTAAAATGAGCCCAAGCTCCATCTTATTGGAAACTTTTTTTTCTCTCTTCACTTTGTATTTTGCCTTTTCTTCTCTTTCTCTGCATATGTAAGAAGTTTTCAATTTTTTTCTTTCTTCCTATTTTATGTTTAGATTGTGCTGTATAAGCACGTGATTATTAAAAATAGGTCCTTTATGTTTCCTATTAAAATACGGTTTAGTAAAGACTTTTCAATCAAGAGAAAAAATCTGCTTCTTTGAATCTTTTATAAATTCAAACAAAATGTTTCATAATTCATAACCTTTAAAACATTTTGTATAGTATTTGCATTATTCTTTATGCATTAATGTTCTTAGTTCTTATAATTGACAAAAGATTGCCTTTGAACTTTAGTGTTGGATTTTTAACTAATCATTTCAGATTGAAATAGAAACATTGGATAGAGAATTCCCAAGACCCAAGCATCTATCACAAATCACCCCCAAAATACCTGGAAAACTCACCTTACCACCTACCCCTAAGATTAATCATACATACAGTAGCTCACTATCGAAATTTAACACATTTCAAGAGATTTTTTTTAATATAAGGAATTTAACGTGAACTTTTTAAACCGTCTTATTTTATCAATACACGACATGTAAACTAGTTTAAATATAGATCAGACACAACACCCAGACCTCCATCTATTATATCACCACTGTAAAACGGGAAACTTCTCCTACGGGACCCCTAACTCAATAAACATACACGTTACCAAATAAGCTAAAGTGTAGGACGAATCGCAAATAAACTACTTAATCTGTAATTTCTCTCATAGTATGTACTGTACGTATCAGCCTCACACCACGAGGATAATGGTCTACGACTGAAACCTGTAACTCACAAAGTAAAATCAGCCTTATCACTCCTAGCTTAATATCAAGTTTAAGATGTTTAGTCTAAAGGGTGATTTATTAAAATATAAAATTCATTTAAGGGGTATCTTTTAGCTTTTTTTTTGTTTTTTTTTAAATACATTGTTTTGAAACATGCACATTTTTTCATTACTTCTTATTACTTAGATTATACACATTTTTTGTACTAATAACGCTATTATGTTAAGTATGGGAAGGTTGATTTTAGAGGAAGTGCACCCGCGTTTGAGTGGAGGGAAAGTTGAAAACAATGTAGGGGAAAACCCCACTCAGTACACTCGAGTGGGCTTATAGCTCGCATATCAGTGCTTATGTGGTAGAATTAAAAACGCTATCAAAAACATGTAATTATGGACAATTCCTGAACAATGCTATATGTGATCGGTTTGTATGGGGTGTGAAATCTGTACCTATTCAAAAGTGACTTTTGTCTGAGGGCGCATTGAACCTTAGGCAAGCAGTTAAAATTTCAAGAGGTATGGAATTATCTGATAGTCAAACAAAAATGCCCCGTCCAGGGATACCTGTTAGTGCGGTATCACCAAAAGAGTTTTGTCATAGAGAAAAATGTTGTGAAAATGTCAGTTCTTTGTGCAAAAATTGTGAGACAGCTCATCGCTATAATGAATGTCCAGCTAGGAGGTGGCGATGATACACATGCAATAAGAAAGGACATAGTAGTAAGGTCTGTCGATCTAGGAACAAAGATATAAAAACATTTAACGTGAGACAAGTTGATCAAGCATCAAATGAAGTTCCTTCAGAACCTGATATTGAACCTAGTGATTTAGAAGATATGGTAGGGCATCTGAATATCAACAACATAGCCGAAATACAATCAAAAGGCAGACATATATTTCAATTGTTAGTAGAAGATGTTCCGTTAAACATGGCAGTTGACACTATCTGGATCTATTATCAGTAAAGGAATCTACCAGAAACATTTCCAGCATGTTTCATTGCAATCATCAAACTTAGTTCTCAAAACTGTAGGTGGAGATGCGCTGGAAATTAATGGAATAATTAAGTGTGTATGTGAAACTTAATAATGGCAATTATGAATTACCAATGTTAGTATGCAATTCAAGATCAGTGCCTTTGTTGGGAAGTGAGTGGTTTGTTAAGCTTGAACTAAATTGAAGTGCTTGAACTGAAATCGGTTGAATTCTCAAGATTGGAAGAACAACTCTCAAGTAAATATCGACATTGTTTTAACCAAAATGGCAACCAAATTTGTGGATTTCAAGCAAATTTAATTCTAAAAGAAGATGCAATACATGTAATTAAAAAATCCTATGATGCTCCTTATAAATTAAAGTAAAAAGTAAAAGAAGAACCCCAAAAATGGCAAGAAAAAGAAATCATTTCACATATCCATACTCCACAATGGGCAATCCTTTTAGTTATTGTACCAAAGAAAGGAGGATCAATAACATTGTGTGTCAATTTCAAGACAACTGTGAATCCAACTTTAAAGATTGACCAGTACCCAAGTAACCAGTACCTAAGATTCAAAACATATTTCCCAAACTCACAGAGATAGTGTTTTGTGTAATAGACTTAAAAGGAACATACTTACAATTAGAAATGAACCCAGAATCAGAAGAAGTGATGGTTATAAATACTGAACTCGGTTTATTCAAGTGTCATCGAATGCTGTATAGAATAGCGAGTGTCCAAGTATTTTTCAAAGTGTGATGTACAGAATATTGCAAAGAATTGATGACGTGGTGTGTTATATCGATGATGTACTCATCAGCGGCGAAACAAAACAACAATGTGCGACTTAAACTACAAGTGGACATGAAACGTCTTAATAATCATCATATTAAGATAAATTGGAATAAATCTGAGTTATTTAAGACTGAAATAGAGTATCATGAGTTTAAGCTTTGTTCTGAAAGAATAAAACCTACAAAAGAGAAAATAGAGGCAATTCATAAATGCCCAGCTCCCAAGGATGTCACACAACTCAAATCCTACTTGGGATTACTCAACTTTTATGCTAAATTTATTCCAATGTCATCGAATCTCTCTCAAGCATTGGACAATTTTGGTCAAAGAATGTGAAATTTGAATGGACAAAGCGATGTAAAGAAGATTTTGAGAAAAGCAAAGAAATTATAATCAACCATAACTTGTTAGTTCATTACAATCCGGCTTACCTTTACGAGTCGTAACAGATGCATCACAATATAGGTTGGTGCTGTATATTGCCATGTCATTGATAATGATGAAAAACCTATAGCCTTTGCAAGTGCTATTTTAACATCAGCACAGAAGAATTATTTTCAATATAAACTAGAAGGATTGACAGTAGTATTTGGCATACAGAAGTTCCACAAGTTTCTCTATGGGCAGCAATTTTAAATAATAATGGATGCGTAAGTAATACAGAGAGTTTTTGGTAAAAAAATTAATATTCCAACACTTGCAGCCACTATATTGCAAAGATGGGCGTTGATACTATCAGCTTACAACTATAAAATGAAATATCGAAACGATGTCAAGAATGCGGTATGCTATCAAGACTAGCCCTTGAAGAAGCTTTTCTAGATGAAGGAGAGATCTGTGCTATTTCTCCTCATATATTAGTGGTAAAAGTAGAAATGGAAACAGCAAAATACAAAATTCTAGTTGCTGTACGAGAGATGTCAAATAGGGGATGGCCAAATAAATTAGTTCCTGGACTTCACTGTAGAAATACTCCAAATAAATGTCTGGGAGGACTCCTGCTGAACTGGTATTGCTATTCGCACCAAAAACAGGATTGCACATGCTAAAATCGAGCTTCGGTAAACTACGCGACTCAACTGTTCATCAAAAACAACCATTGGAGTTCTTCCCGCAAGAAACAGTCAAAATAAAGATTCCATCATTATATAATGAGTTTATATGGGAAACTGGTGTCGTTCTTAAAAGATGCAGTAAAGTGACATACTTAGTTTACTGTAATGAAACGAGAAAAGAGCGACTTTTCCATGCAGATCAATTGAGGAAACTAACATGTGAAGTGTCAAACACATAACTTCAGCCCACGGAAGTACCAGTCATCCCAAATGACTGTCGGTTCTGCCACCGAAGCCTCAAACAATCCAGAAGCCACCATCGCCTCAAATGAGAAAAAAACCTTGGTGTGGAAGGCATTCAACTCCATTAGAAAGGCTTGTACCAGCTACAATCTAGTCTACTGCCGTAAAATTCCGGAGACAACACCTCACGTCCTGCGTCGTTCATCTAGGAGAACAAAAGATCCAGAAAGACTGAATCTTTAATGTTATTGCATTTGGCCAAACCCATGTAACAATTAGGTTTCTTATAATGTTGTAAGGGGAAAGTTCACAGTTTCATAATGTTTTAGAGGTTGGCAGTATGATACGGGGTCAGTAAGACAATGGCTAACCTTTTGGTGTTCACGTTTGTGATTTGATTATGTAGTGGTTACTCCCACAACCCGGTTTCAGTGTAAAACAGTGCAGTAACATACAAACGAGGTGTCAAAAAAAAAACAATATGTTGTAAGAGAATAGGATTTGATATTATCTTATTTTATTATAAAGTTTATGGTCAAAAATAATGCAATGAATGTAAAATTTATAGAAAAAAAATTGCATTGAGGGGTAGCCAGGAATTAGCGAAATATTGAATATTGAATCTTGGGTTTTAGTGTTATTATTTGGTATGTTGTAGTTTTATTTTCGCTTATTTTTTAATTGATCTATCCAGTACCTTTCCTAAAAATTTATATTCTAAGTGAGTATTATATTAAATATAAATATTGATATTTGATTAATGCTTTTGTTTTTATTTAGTCCTTTTCAAAAGAATGAGCTGATCCACTTAAAACCTCTTTATATTTAATTGTTTTCGAGAAAATATTGTTTACCATGAATACTAGATTAAATTTAATGTGAATAAACAGATGTTATTTATAATTAATTAAAACATGTCTATATTAATATCATTCTAATGTTGTTTGTTTATATATATATATATATATATATATATATATATTATATATACACATGCATCCAGAGAATTATTAGTACTTCTCAATTAAATAAAAAGCTGATATTTGGTGAAATTGTATAGGAACCACTCTAGAGGTGCTCATATTTTCCAAAGTTGAAAACTGATTAAAAATAAAAGTTATAAAAAACGTGATTTATTTAATCATTTTAATTCTTCGACCTGTTATTTGCATTTCAAAAGCAAGGCGAACCTAGAATATAAATTCCAAACTCAACTCCAAAGAGAAATTGAATATTATAATACAGTGACCTGTGTGGTTTTTTTTGTTGATTTGTATTCTTATTAGTTAGCCAAAAGTGTTTTTTGTCCGATGAAAACGTTACAGGTTACGTTAAACATATTCATTTAATTTGAACTTACAGTTACATAGTCTAAATATATATTCATACAAACTGATTACTACTTTAATTAAAATACAGCTAACATTGTATAGTAACAAATGATATAACATAATGCATGCACTTATAAATAAAACTAATATTTGTTTATTGTTTGTGTGTGTGTGTGTGTGTGTGTGTGTATAATACAGGGCTTATTAAATAGAGACCGCCTAGAGGTTAAAAGATTGGATACAAATATATATCTATGCAATAATTTTAATGAGTTCGTCTGAAGGGAATGTGTGTTCCATACCAAAAAACGATTTGGCCCATGTAGACCCTGACATCCCTTTTATATATTGACAAAGGCAGTTCCCAGTTAAACTAACGTTCTAATTGACTATTAATAAATCACAAGGTACAAACTTGAGGGTTTGTTTCTATATGCCCAAGCCAGTCTTCATCCAAAACTAATTGTACGCGGCTTTTTCCAGAGCGTGATGCTCACAGATTTAAGGGGAAAAATCGTTGAAGGATCAAATCAGGGTGCACTGGAAAATCATACAGTATTCACAAACAAAATAGTTTATAAGAAAATTTTAATTTATCTACTTAAAATAAAGTTTATTTAGTTAATACGCTCTTTAGCCACTTTTACTTAAAATAATTAAGTTACAAAAATAAATATCAAGATAAATGGTACGGAACTCCGACTTTCTTGCTCTATTGTTTAAAAATGGAGATATTTATTCAAAACTCGTAATATATGTGAAACGAAATAATATACACTAGCAAACTTAAGCATAAATTGCCCTTTATTTATGTAAAACATAATTTAGTCCCGGTTTTAAATTTTATAATTTTATTTTTAAAGAATTAATGTCCTCATTTGTATGTTTGGACCGATAAAAAATATCAATATTAGATCCACAAGGGTCAACACTTCATATAAAAATTTCAACTTTCGGTTAAAATTTTCCACATTTTATTAGGTGCTGCAAATCTTCATGCCATCGCATTGCTATTAAATTCTTCCATTTGTAAATTTTTACCAATAAAAAATGTAAATATTGACTATTGAGTCTAAAATGGCTATAGATAATTGTTGCACAAATATTTCTCCTAAGTGGTTTAAGGAAAAATGACATAAACTTTTGAGAGACTTACTTATATTTAATTACTCTATGGTATTGGAGAATTATTGAGTTAAAACTTAAGTAGTATCTCTTTACAACTAAAGCTCTCAAAATTATATTAATATATTTGCCAATATCTCAGAAACTGTTGGTTTTATAAAAATATAGTTCATATAAAAGTTTTTTTATTTTTAATAGTACTACAATTTCGCTATTATAAGTTATTTAGTATCTCAAATAGTTGCGGAGATACGGAAGTTTCCGCTTTTGTAAATTACCCTAAAAGTCATTTTCATGGGAAAATGAAAATAGCCAGCTTATTTATAATCTTAATCAACACCTATATACGAGTTTTAATCAAAATCGTTAAAGCCAATTTTGAGGAAATCGATTTTTTTCTCTTTTTGCCCTTTATTAAACTACTCTTATTTTTAAGTTTAAACAGATACACAGACAGGTGGTATTGCAAAGACCACTTTTTAGGGTTTGGGGGGTCATGAAACGTTGAGAATCATCAAAATTTCTAGTTCGATTTTTTTCACGATCACAATACTTTCTCTACCTGTAAGATAGCGAGAAAGTAACAAACTAGCCCAACCTAACAAAATTGAACCTTTCTCGCATTTACAATTTGAAGGTTTGGTTTTGTTAGGTTGGTTAACATTTACATCAGCCTGTCATAGATAGCATAGATAGTCTTAAAAATCAGTATTAATATAAGCATTAAGAGACAATTTAAAATAATAATAATATTATAAGCACCGCATCTTACTACCCGTTCGGGCTATACGCTAATTTATAATATTTTTTCAACATTTTCCTATTTAAAAACTTAATAACAAATATAATTATGTTTATATAATTTTGTACTGTTAGTAAAAGTTGGGTATCTTTAAACCCTGTCTTCCTACTACGTCAGTTGTTTTATTAAATTGGTCTGTATGTGAGGCAATAAATTGAATCATTCTATATAAATAACTTTAAAAAGAAAATCCCTTTTCAATTTCTAGATACACATAATTGTATAAATAAAAGAAGGTAAATCCTCTTGTAGCTTTTTCAATCTATAAAATTTAATTACTCCCCATTATTGGTACTGAACTTGCTTTAATTACAATTAATTGGTAGCTGTTTTAGTTATGAGTCAAGAAAAATACGCCCTCTGGGAAAATATTAAACCATTTCATTTTATTTTAAAAAGAAGAACTCTAACAGGGCTTTCCAAAAGAAATTACTAAAATATTTAAAATTGATTATAATCTGAATTTAAAAATCAATGATCTAATATGAATGCGATTGCATCAAACGGGTCTTGAGACTGTTGACATTAAAAAAATGAATAAATTCATATTCATATATCAAAATATTATAGTTCTCAGTTGATTTTGACCTTATTTATTTTTAGATTTCTAAAGTTTTCTAAGGTTTAATTTGGTAGATCCATTCCATTAATATATTATACAAAACCATATAAATACATAATTATATTAAACACACTTAATTATTCTATAGCATTAGGAACTCGAAAGTTCATTGCCACACTTACAAATGTACGCCACCTATCCCTGTACTGGGCTAGTTCTATCTAGTCCACCTCATTACACCTCATGTGTTTCAGAGCCATTCTAGCGTTATCCTCCCATTTGAGTTTAGGTCCTTTTATATACATATATACATTTTTAGCACCACATCTTACTACCAATACGGGATATATGAATATGTATAAATTACTTTAAAATGTTAGGGATGAAGGTTGAATTTAATGGAAATGTACAATAATTTTCGTGGAGGGATATTGTAAACCCATATAGGAAAAGCCATCCTCAGTAAACCTGACAAAGATGGAACCCTATCTCTCTGTCGTCATCAGTCTAGTGTATTGCGAGAGTGACGTCTTAGACCATGCGGACACCAGAGTTGTTAGCTATTATTAAAGTTACTATAAAATACATATTATTATACATATTATATAAATAATACATATAGACCCTGTAACACCCTCGATATACAAATTCTGGCATTATCTTCGCCAACATACGATGACCGCTCGGTAGGTATATTTCGCTTGCGGTATAACACAAATGGAGTTTTTTTTACACATAAAGACTACCCTATTAAATATATGATTCATATATCTATATATACATATAGATGTATCATATTAGAAAATACCTGACAGAAAGCAGTTTATTTTTTAATAAGCTAAACAAATACCTAACTTTACAAATTAGTAAAACATATTTCAAATTTAGTAAAATGATTTAATGATTGGTAAAGCAATTTTTAGAATATATCCATTTTTGAATCATCTCTTTAATACAAAAATGAAGGCACACAATTAACATTGTAAGCTAAATATGTTAACAAAATGCTCACAATTTTTTTTATTTGAATTGCTACCACTAGTCTACAAACGCTGTTCGTCTATAATTTAGACAAAACAAAACTGACGTGCCGAATCTTTAGACGCCCCTGATTTTTTTTAAAATATTTTTTGCGTTCCTCCCTTTCTACTCTCGCGGGCAAATCATATTTACACGTAGCTCCTTACTCTCTAAAAGGATTTTAAAGTTTCGCGAGATGTTTCTTATTGATTTGGTGTAACCTCATTAAGTTTCCCGTCATTTCTCCCCCTACAACACCTTACAACCCCTCTCTGATCCCCAACCTTAAACTCATCCCTCCCTATCTTGTTTTTTACCATCTTTCTCTTTGACACGTGCAACCCTTAGCCCCGTCTCTTTTTTCACCTAATATTTTCAACTCTTTTCATCTAAAGCAGTTTATTTAAGAGTCTTATGTACTTAATGTGACTTAAGCTTTTTTTTCATACTACACAAAAGACTTTGCAAATGTAATTGGGTAACAATGTTTTGATAGTTTAAAAAATGAAATGAAGTATTTTAAAATTTTCTTCGGTTTCAATGGTAATTAGTCTGTCGCTAATACGGGAGCTTGACACTTTACCCAATTTATCCAAATAGATTGTTGTTAGGAAAGTGAACGTATTAATAACGTTTGGAATATTGTTTAATTGTTTAGGCGCAGAGTATATTTAGTGTAGGGCCCACTTTCTCTATCAATAGAATATATCAGTACACAGCTTACAGACCAACTAAACTTTAGAACCGATGTAACATCCAGGTCTCTTAGGCGTTAGCCCATAACTTCTATAAGACAGCACTTAATTTCCCCTATTGTGGAATTTCAGGCTGTGAGGTGAATCTAGCCCACAAAACTTAGACACAGAATGAAAGTATATGTTCAATTACAGGCCGGGTGAACTTTCTGTGAGTTTATTATCCCCTTCGTTCCCTCCCCACATGCTAATACGGATAAACTTCCGCTAAACACTACCTTCATCGTCCCAACCCCTGGATAATAAGTAGTCTATTTTTAAAACTGCAATTTAACCATCCTCCATTATGTTCAAGATCGTTTAGATGATGCACCTAAAGGTATGGTGAACTCACTATAAGATATTTTGGTTTGAATTTATAAATAGTTTACATTAAGTGTCAACGTGGCTGATAAAGCAAGATACGGTTAAAACGATTTAGAGTTTATGATAATTCAAACCAAGTGTAGCGTGTCAATAATGTAAAGTTGACACCTACACAATTAGGCTACGTAAGAAATTATAATAATTATATTAGCAAAATCCAAAGAAGAGAATTAGATATCAGATATTTAGTAATAATATCTTTCAAAACCTACTGTTAGCGACTGGATGGACTCGGATATGATCAACGTGCTTCCAATAGAAAATACTACAAAGTATTTTAATAATACAAATCTGCATAAAGATACTAAATTTATAATAGTGGAATCCAAAGAAGATAGCTAAAGCCGATCATTCAGGAATAATATGCTTCAAGACTTATTCACCGTGACTGGATGGGATCGGATACCGCCAACATGCCTTCTAGCAAAATATTCAACAAGTATGGCGACAGGGTGCTTCCAAACTCATCTGATCGCTACATCACCTGTCATGAAAGAGAACTCAACTAAGTTAGGCTCGCTCCCACGACCCTCGAACACCACTGTTGTGGCGGCGTGTCTTCGAACCTCCCTTTTCCTCCCCCCTCAATCTACAGTCTCTCCTATTACCACCTGTGTTATTACGCTTTTCCTATTTTTTTTTCGTTCTAGTCAGAGAAAGAGTATAAAATAAGTGACTCTCGGATTCACGTCATGGCATTTTATCACATCGCATCGTCAAAGATTGAGCCTCTGCTACCTTAGTCTACGAAGGAACTGGTGGCCATGGAGTATTGGGCGTGGTTTTTACCACCACGCCGCCGAGGAGAATCCTCTCCGATTTCCTAAGTATAGAGGCAACGTTGATAAGTCCATCTGACTTATGGGCCTAGTTTGAATACTAACTAGAAAATGTTTATTAAGTCTTTCTGAATTTTTGTTTATCAGAATTGTGTCTTTCAGACTTAGTACAGTCGAGGCGACTATTATGTTTATTTCAATTTCTTGTTTCAGTCAAAGTGACTAGATTTTGGTTTTGTGTTCTTCCGACTCTGTTGGTGTAGTCACAGTAAATCTAATGTTGCTTAAGTCCTTCAGACTGGTTATATTGGTCCAAGAGACCATGTTTTACCTATATCCATATGATATAGCTTCGTTATAGGAGCCTTGAGCTCCAGATGTAATAAGGACTTAGTCCAAAGGGTTGCTATTCTCCACGAGCACTATATTTCCCTTTTGAGTCCTTAAGACGACACTCTTGTTTTTATGGCTACAACCAGGTCGACTATCCTTTTTCTAAGACCTAGTTGGGTCAATGTGTTCAGTGTGTTGAATCATTCTTGTTGCCACTCTTCGCGTGTGGTATTAGCTTGGGTGGGTAAAGCGCGGAATTCCACTTGTTACAATATGGGGTCCGCGCAGATAATACCTTTTTTCTCTTTGCCAGTTTTTGGCACCTATTGACTGAGTATTAGTATTGTATGAATTAAATTAGGGTTGTACCCCAGGGAGTGGGTCACTAAATACATGTACTATTGAATGCTCTGGCAGTACCAATAGGGAAAGGACCGGCCATGGTACTAATTTGTGTTGACACCTGTATGTTAGCTATATACCAATGTAATCAACAAACCTTTCTATTGCTATTCATTATACAATGTCTCCTAAGGATTTTTCTTAAGTCCCAATCAAGAAAGCTAGCTCAAATTATAAATGTGTTAATAATGAACCATACTTAACAAAAATAAGGAACAAGCGGAAGTCCAAATAACACAAGTTAAAGGGGAAAAAAGGAGGGGGCAATAGGAGTGAGCGATTGGAGTTCTTTGCTTTGAATACACGAGTTAGAGGATTCTAAACTTAGTTCTCGCAACTCACACCAGTTGCGGAAGATGATATGTGGACGGTTAACCTCATAGACATCGTTAAAAGGCATTCCTCTCAGAATTAATGTAAAAAAATTAAAAGTTACACAACCTAAGGGATATGGTAAACCAAATCAACTAAATAAAGTATGGAGTGGCTTCAATTAATTTCATATGAGAATATAAATTAAAAAAATTGAATAAGATAATCATTAAAATTTACAAAAGTTTCCAACAAGCCGTTATTTCAATAATCTGGTAGCTGGCGAAGTTTTAAAAAAGGGTAATGACAATTTATTTATATTGAGAGCCAGCATTAAAAACACAATACTCAAATGAGGCATTAGCCCTGTATTAACATTATCTGTAGATCACAACTTCAAATCATATTTCCCTGACGTAATAAATATCGTGAAATTATTATCCTCGCTAATATTTTAAAAGTAAATAAATCTCATAAGTTATTTACAATTAGTCCATAAGAAATCTTCAAAACAATTAGCCTACATCTCATTAAAAACTAACGCTAACAATATTAAAGACATAACAAAATATTAAATTAAAATTAAATACGTCTCATAAGTTATTTACAATTAGCCCATAGGAAGTCTTCAAAATAAGTAACCTACATCTCATTAAAAACTAATACTAAACAATATCAAAGCCATAACAAAATATTCATTAGAACCTTTTCAATGAATAACAACAAGCTAAATCTTAACGACATAATATAAAAACAATCTTTCAGAGAATCAAGTTAAATTTAACGCTTTAAAAAGATCCCAATTCTTTACTAAAATATCATGATATTTCCTGCGTAAGTAACAGAACTAAATACCGGCATTACAGCCCAAAGTTAACAAAAGTCAATATTTTCATGTACAATAATCGATTCACATCAGAGCACACGATTAGATCGATATTGTCTCTAATCGATTTTTTGAATTGACCACACGATATAAAATAAAATATTCTAATATATTTGTACATAATATTTACCAAAAGGCCGAAAGAGAATTTAGAAAAAGATATAGAAGATAATATATATAAAATATATATTAAGAGATCAATTACGAAGCCAAAAGGAATTTAGATCTTACATTTTACAAATCTTAAGCCGGAGCTTCTCCTTCCCTCAAATATAATAAAGTCTAAGAGTGACGACAGGTTGCCCTGCCACCACTATATATACAATACAACCCAGATACATTGAATGACGGGAAAAGAGGTGCGGGCAAAGAAATTGAACATTCGGGAACAAAATATGCGCATGACCAAAGCTTATACACACTTCTCGGCATTTTGAGGTAATCCTAAATTGTATACAAGTGAAATGTCTTTGCCGCTAGAGATCTTTGCAGCTCATGTTCTTTGCTTCTATTTTCACAACAGGCGATGTCTCAATTATGACGATGGTGCGTGTAGTTGTATTGCACTTGAACACGAGGCGCCGTGTGATGGGGTGAGTACTGAGTTTCTTGTTTATTTCTTGTGGCCCAATGCTACAATAATACTATATGTATATGATTTCCAGTTAACTTTTGTTTTTAATTACCTCACAGTTTTTCTTTTAGAATCACCTGCCGGTAGCCTGATATCAGTCCAGATGTTTTGTTATTGAACATTGCTCTTCAAGCCTACTGCATTTGATATTGCCGCCTAGAACTATTGTTTGCCCCTATCGCAACAAGACAGACTTAATTTGGAAATTATAACTTATAGTTCTTGTATATCTATTGTAATTAAACATATAATTTATTAATGAATCAGATACCGAAGCTATCATCTATGCATTTTAGTGAGGCTAGCACCTCTTAGATATCATATGATATCTAAGAGGTGCTAACCTCACTAAAATGCATAGATGATAGCTTCGGCTATCTGATTCATTAATATATGCAATCCCGTACAATTATAATATAATTGTCAAATTGGCTGCAATCATGCCAACTACCGAGTCGCAGGTGGCTGCGTTGTCTGATGGCTGTGATCTTATATAATCACATGTTTATAAGCTGACGACTTCCGCACGTCCATCATAGACTCTGCCTTAAAATATGAGTGAAGAATGACCATGGGCACGGGACGAATCCTGGATAGCTCAGTGGTAAGAGCATTGGCGTACTAAGCCGAAGGTCCCGGGTTCGATTATCGTGTCCAGGTGTCATTTTTCCATTTTCAGAATATGATATAATTTATTATTCTGTTATAATAAATATATTATTGTTATTCTAATTATGTTATCTCTCTGGTTAAAATCATTTCCTTGTATACCCATTATAATAATAATAATAATAATAATAATAATAATAATAATAATATTTACCACCGTGACTTACTACCCGTTCGGGTTATACGCTTTAAGTACTTATTACTCTAATGAATTAGGAATTAGGAAGGTTTAATTAGAGGAAGTGAACCCACATTTGCGTGGAGGGAGAGTGGAAAATCATTTAGGAAAAACCACCCCAGTTTACCCGACCGAGATTCGAACCTCGATCTCCCCGTCCTCAGCAATCGAGCTCAACACGATATACCCATTATAAATTATCCTTAATATGGTACCAAAAGACAAAAATTGGTGTACAAGAAGACCAAAAACACGGATATAGTTGTATATCTAGATAATAAGTTTGACTAATTCAAAAAATTTAAAATAAAATGTGTTTATAAGGTAAATATTATTTAAGATAATCAGATATATTTTACCAAAAGTAGGTTTAATATCACTATAAGTAGAAATATAGTCTTAATCTAACGGGAAGGGCCGTGAGGGCTAGTTTAGAGGATGTGAACTTGCATTAAAGGTGAGAAGGAGTATACAAAAGGTAATGTGATAAATCACCCGTGGAAAGTTACCTTGGATGAATCCAGTCAAGATTTAAACACTAACCTCTCTTCCACCGAGAATCCAGTCTATTGAGAGCCTGATGCCTTGAAACATGTGATCACCTGTGCGGTTTAGACAACGTTTGTCATGTCTTCTAAATGTGACACCTTACTTTCTCTGTACGAACTTTAGTCCTTTATGCTGGTTAGGTGAAAGTCCTTTTATTAAGGAAGCCATCTATTTGAGCGTTGAGGTGCGTAAGAGCGATACAAATATCCCACACTATTTAATAAGTGGTTTGGTATTTCAAAATTGAGTTCACGCCAATTTTAATCTTATACGTATCACCATGTTCCTATGATTTTAAAAAGCGTTCATTTATATTTGTTCTTCGCGTGGGTAAGCCACATAAAAACTATATCAAATTAGGACGTCCTCGTTCTCGAATACGGCCTAGTACTATGAGTATTCGCAACGTGGCTACACGCGCTGTACGCACACGTGTATAAACCTGTTCGATACTTTTATAAGTCTGTGTATTTCAATCATAAATTTTGTAAGAAACTTATATCAAAGTTGGACGCAAACTTTAAATTTTAAATTATTGACATTTAAATTCACCATGGATTTGACAGTTGGTTAGAAGAAGGAACTTTTAAAATAACAATATTAAGCATACTACTTAAAAAATTTTGGCACTTACAGCAACTGAGGAGGAAGAAGATACAATGATAAATCAAGAAAATGAATTTGCATAGAAAAGGGACCAGTCGAAGAAAAACCGAGAAGCACCCACTTATAAGCAATATTCTTCTCAAAATAAGAAACGAAAATATGATAGCAGATATTAGTCATTTGGATTCACAAACGTTGGAAACAAACATTTTCCTATAACACAATGCCTACTTTGAAATAAAATATTACCAAACTGTTCTCTAGCACCTGCTAAATTACGTCATAATTTTGAGAAAAACCACATGGACTATGGAGTACAAAGATAAATACATTGCCTAATTTAAGCGAAAGCTTGAGGAATATGACAAAAAAAGACAAAAAATATTAAAACTTAAAAAATAAAACGCCACAGAGGCGTTTTACAGAGTGAGTTATCGCATAGAACGCACACAATTGGGGAATCGCTAATAAAACCACGTGGAAAAAATATGATGTCGTGTAATTAAGTGAGGAGTCATGTAAAAAGTTTAAGCTGTACCACTTTCCAACAACATAGTTTCGCGTTGTATTCTTGATATTGCTGATGACAACCAGGCATAACTCATTTCTCGGCTACATCAATATGACGGGTACTCGCTGCAATTATAAGAGTCCACTGATGTTGCAGGTCTTGCAAATTTTCTGGTTTTTGTAAAACATGATTTTGACAAAGGTCCTCCCCTCACGTCCGACTAATTCATTCCTCCCAACTTACCCACAAAAATACATGTGGTACAGATAACATATAGACAATGAGAAATTTGTTTTTCTTGATCAATTTCCTCATGTTCTCTTCCCTTGACCACGGTGTCGGAATGAGCCACTCAACGCGCCACCACCTCCTCTCAAGGGTGGCGCTGCGGGTTCCTCGGCTTCTAGCAGTGACGTGTCGGGGGCAACAATGATGCCCACGCGTCCCTTGTAGGTACAAGTGTTGTCTGCCCGGGTGCAGCTGCTGCTGTTAATGATGTTGGCTGATATGCGGGTCCTCGGGTCTGCTGAGCCTGTCAGGTTGGTCTTCAATAGTCCAGAATTTGTCCTGGTTGTAATTGACAGTCTGGGAGAGCTCCTGGACCTCATCATCAACTGCATATGTTCTTTTCTTTGTATGGTTTATTCCTCTTCGAGATCCAGCAAGAACTGCACAAACTTGCAGGGGCTTGTGACAGGACTGAATGACCGGAGTCTTGACGGTGTGATTGCAGATTCACCCTGTGCCACAAAATACGGTGATTGTGATGGAGTCCGGGGCCGGACGGAGAGTCGGAGCCCTGTTGAGTACTCGTAGCTGTAGGGCTGGGTTCCGAATGTGATGGACTGCCGGTCGCAGATCCTCGATGGAATCGTCTTCAATAATATCGATGAGTGTTTCAGAATTAGTGTTTTCTGCTATGATCTGTGGAGGGTCTCGGAGATCTGTTTGATTTGCTGTTGATGTACTAGTCGTTCTTCGGTCAACTTGCTCCAGCACAGGGTGCTGTGAAACATAAGTGTTGTTGTTGGTCCTCCCCTTACGTCCGAATGATCTATGCGAAAGTTCACAAGCTCATATCACTGGCGAGAACACCTTTAACTGTATCAATAATGAACATACACATTGTAAGTTGGGACAAATGTGTTGATTTGTGTAGTTATGGCACCAAAGCAACTGTCGGAAAAGTGGCAGGTGCTGTAACACTGATTAAAAATGTCGCAAAAAACTGCACGTCACTGTTTTGCTCACAGGTTACCACTGGTAGCTAAAAACATGTCAATCATACTTAGAACTATGCTAGACGAAGCGGTCCAGATTATTAATTTTATTAAGTCGACCATTCAAGTTACGATTATTTAAAATTTTACGTGAAAATATGGGTAGTCACCACACGTCTCTGTTTTTTCATTTAGAATCCCGATGACTTTCACGAGATAAATTCCTCATTAGAATATTTAAATTGACGCAAGAGTTGTTGGAATATTTTATGGATCATAAATTTAGATATCTGATCTATTAATAAACATTTCGTTAATATCAAAAATATTTGCATATATTTCTGACATGTTCACAAAATTACATTAGATATGTTTATCATTCCAAGGAAAAAATGTAAATATTTATATTGCGAGAGATAAAAATATTTTCACTGTTTCGTAAGCTGCAATTTGGAGCTCAGTTGGGGAGCAAAATAATTTGGACTCTTTATTTTCCAACACCTAAGGATATTCTTAAAGAATCCTAACTTGAATTTTAAGAAGAAATTTGCAATAACATTTCAGATCATTTTCGCAGTTTCCGAACGTTTATTAACCATCATTTTTGATCCTTGAATTTAAAAAAAATTATGACTGGGTTCAAAATCCATTCGTACAAGATAAACCATCTAGGTTTCCTGAGCTAGAATTTTAAAATCTGATCGATAATACTTCTAACAATCAACTGACACAAAAATTTTAAAAAGTTTCTCTTATTGCTTTTTAGAGCAATTTACGCGAATAATTCTTGAGTTGTCATGGCGTGCAATCAGAGTTCTGTTGCCATTTGCCAGCAGGTACTTGTCCCACACTGGATTCTAGCTATACTATGGAAACAAAAATGAGTATCGAAATTACTTTACAGCCCTGGACGTACGAATACAACCTGTTAACAATTATACCCCTTCCTTCACCTCTGACAAGACATCTTGTTAATGTGGGGAATGTCAGGCCTCCACCGTGGTTCGGATTCCACGTTAAACTGTAGGTCCTTCATTTCATCTCACAATCACCCTACACATTATCGTAAGTGCGTATAACCCGAACGGGTAGTAAGACGCAGTGCTAATAATAATAATAATAATATTAATAATAATAATAATAATAATAATAATAATAATAATAATTAAATAACAATTATACCGTATATAAAAAGAATTTGCCAGAAAAAGAAAATATTACACTCCGCTCATTATAAGGTATGTATAAGTTTTTTGTATTTTTATACACTAATAATAATACAAAATCTGATACCAAAATTACAATTTAATTAAGAGTAACCCCTGTATTTTTTTGTGACCATCACATATACAGGATGGCGGCATTTATTTATGTGACATGAACGAGCACAAAACGTGGAAAATGTCGGTTTAAAATTAAAGGTATTTGACCTTATGTAACTAAAAATTTTCGCTTTTGGCGCTCTTTTTATGTGCTAGGCTAAAAATATTTTAGAGCTGTCATTATGTTGTATAAAATATAAAAGTGTTCCGTGACTATCTTTAATTGGGAAACTATGGTTATGACTTTGATCTCCACATTTTACAAACAACTTTTCATACCATGATGATGGCAATAAAAGCAATTTAATCTAGATTAGGATTAAAAATGATAAATATTAAGTGTGGCTACTTATTTCAGTAAAAGTTGGTGTCTTAAAATTTAAACAATTTAATTGATAAAACTACAAACAATATGGTTGTACTTCACAGATATTTACATTATACATAATGAACCACTTAAAGATTTTTTACAAATTTACCTAATTTTAAATGTTTATTTTCGTTATTTTTTATATTAAAAAAATTTAAAACTATTCTTGTTGCTAGCTTATAATTTTGATTGTTCCTGTAATTTTGTAGTTTCCTAAGTTATGAAAGTGTTGATATTGCATTGTGTGACGTTTAAAAAGGCTTTTTTACTTATCCCGTCAAGCTTTAATTTCTTTCCATCCTCTACAGACATGTTTCATGTAGGTATTTCCTCCCGTGGCTGCGGTGGTCCTTTATACTGATTAGTCAGCTGGATTATACGGTCTGCCTCTCTGACTCCACTCAACAAGGCCCCATGTGTCGTCCCGTAGTACCCAGGGTGCGTCGCCTCCCCGGCGAAGAGGATCACTGGTGCCAGAGACCCACCACTTGCAGGCACTGGGATGCCGAGGTCAATCATGTGACTCGGCGTGGACTCCAGACCCAGGTAGCTTAGGGGAGCCTCTGAAGTTCTGGTCCAAGGCCCAGCTGGATCTCATCAAGATTGTTAGGGAAAGGGATGAGAGTGTTTCCAGTGAACCTCCTTAGCACTCTTGTTATTGTCTCCGCCACCTCTTCGTTAGAACATTTCTCCATGGAGACTGCCTCAGGGCCTCCTAACCACACGCACAGGACCTTCTTACTTCCAGGTGAAGGTTCTATAGAACAAATACCTTTAACCCACTCCGAACGGTCCTCTAACTGTTCAGGGGACCATCCCAGTCGTATGATACCATCCTTAGGAAGCCAGAAAGGCCGGTTGTACTCCATGAAGATCTTGTTAACGGTACCAAAACCAAGCTTCTTGATGGCGTTCATCTTCTCCTCTGGTAGAGGTGGCGAGAACATTTCCGCCGCCTGATCCTTGAGTACGCCCAGGGATGACGTAAATATGACATAGTCACAAGTAATCTCCTCGCCATTGGCACAACTTACGCAAGCGCGCTGTCCAGTGGCACCAGTGGCGTTCCAATGGATGGTCTGCACTGGCATACAGTACCGCAAGGAACAGTCGGGGATATCCCTGATCAAGGAGGCTAAGACACCAACGTAGCCGAGCGGAACTCTTATGTTCCCCCCAGGAATGTTTACGAAACTCCCAAACTGGCCAGCGGAGACCAAAGAAAGATCATCTCCGATCCGACAACGGAGATCGTTTGCTAGGGCCGTAATCACCTTGGAAGCGTCCGCCCTCTCGTTCTCCTGGAAACGAAGGAGTTCTTGATCTGCCTGCATAGAGATGAAATCCTGCATAGACCAGTCCTGGTTCGATTTTTTTTGGATCGTGTGGAGGTCGAAGGCAGCCTTCTCCGCCAAGCGGAAAGCCTTGCTAGCGCGGACACTGAGGGTGACGTCCACGGCACGGCCCTCACTGGAATAGAAGAACCCATGGCTTCCTTCAATCCGGTTTAGGGGGAGTCTGAGCAGTCCCTCTTGGGCCGCGAGTCCGAACACCGGATTCGCCACACAGCCACCGTAGATCCACGATGCTCCAAGCTCGGCCCCAGAGTCGGCTAACCAACAAGAATGGATGCGCCCTCCAGGCCTAACAAACAATAAACTAATATTGACCACTACTAACATAGTAAGGTAACTCAAACAAGGCTTGCCAAGGAGATTGTAGGTTTTATGTTTGTTGCTTTAACAGTGAACAAGTTTTCTAATATTCTCAATATATTCAATGGAATGGATTTTAAGGGTAACCAAGTGAGCATGGACAGACACCATGTGGCACTGTGCCTCAATGTTCACCCACCAATGAGAGGTTTTGGTTCTTTATAGAAATGTAAGACGTAATATTATTCCAACAATTTGATAAATATCGTTTTATTTTCTTCTAAAATTTACCACATATTTAAATGTGACAAATGCAATCGAGATATCCCAGTTTTAAAGCTTTAGCTTAAGTTTAGTTTAGACGTTAGCACTAGAAACCTTAACAAATGAGTTACAATCACTAAAGCAATAACGGCCATTTCAGTTCTCTATCCATGCTCACTTATTGAATTGATGGTTGAATGCAAAATTGTTGCTAACGACGGGGTATCTCAGTCTGCTGTAGACTAGATTTCTTAATTCAGGAGGGGGAAGAAAATGTTGGCACATTAAATAACAATTTATCTTGGCTATAGCTACTAAATGCTTATAATTAAACTTAACATAACAACACTAGATTGATAATTTTCTACATAACCTTAAATTACTAAATATTTTTAAATCAAAGTCCTCAAGATGGCCACCACTATATGCAATATCTTGTTGTATGCTCTTCTTGAAACTTGATATACTTTCACGCAATTTATTTTATTGAAATGCTTCAACTTTCACCACACAAGAAAAGGTCCGGACCTGTTATGTTGGTGAACGTGGAGGCCAGGCGATATTTTCAAATCGTGAAATGATGTGCCCAGGAAGCATTTTGTGATGCACCTCCATTGATGTTAAACCTTTTTGAATCCTGAACTTTACTTAACCTAAGGGAATGATTCCAGCAAGATGGGGCAACAGCCCACACAGCCTAAACATAAATGGATGTGGTTGGCAAAATGTTTCCTGGGCATCTCGTTTCACAGTTTGGTAGCATCCCCTGGCTACCACGTTCACCAGACTTAACAATTCCGGAATTTATCTTGTGGGGCGTCTACACGAATCGCCCAAGAACAATTCAGAAACTTAAAGAAAGATGTATGGTGTAAGTTTAAACAATTCAACAAGAGACCTTGTGTAAGGTTAAGTAAAGATTCGAGAAGAGCATACATGAGTGTATTGCATAAGATGGTGGCAATCTTAAGGACATATTATTTTAAATAATAATTCAAAGATATGTATAAAATTGCTGTCAATATTTTGTTGCTAATTTAAGCTTAGTTAGAAGCATTTAGAAGTTGAAATAGTAAATATATAGTCTTATTAAATGTGTCAATATTTTCTGCCCCACCCCGTACTTCAAGCTTAGAATCAAAACATATACAAATAGATCTATTACCTTTGTGATCCTATTGTTTAAAATGCTACCGTAAAATTTTCCTCCCTAATTTTAATCTTCAGTAGGGAAAATATTTAGATTTTGAATAAATCAAGAGTAAGCGGGTTTCAGTGGACTTGGCACACTGTAAGTTAGGTCCTAGCTCTCTTCTGATTTGGTTAATACAATGGTTTATAGTGACCTCTCTGATGCTTCCAGTATGGTGAAGTTCTGGATATTGCACTTGGCTAGTCTGCTAGCCGCCGCCAGCCCTGCTATTCCTGCACCGACTATAACCACGTGTGGCTCTGCTACGCACGGGTCAAGAGAGCAAGGCTCAACCAACAGGTCTTTCATCTTGTAGAACTCACACGTCGATTGTGAAGTGTCTTCTTCCTTTGTCTTCTTTCTCTCGCCCGCTCGGGATTTTGCGTGGCTTTAACAACAAGATGCACATTACAATAAGCTATGATAAGCTGATCTCTCATCACGGACATAGTTCAGAAATCCAATCCTCTGTCTCAAAACACCACCGCACAATTTATTTCCTAATCATTCACTGACGAAATCATGTTCGCGCTTTGATTCTTGTTTGGATTCATTACGTATGTAGACTATTGTAAGCTAACGTAAAGCAAGTTTTCAATATGAACTGATTAAAAACCTGGATAGATCAGCCGGTAGATCAATGGCACGTTTATAGATCTTGAAAAAATACAATTATATTAATTTCAAATCCATCTCTCAAAATTATTTTCAAAGAAAATCTAGGCCTACCGTATTGTATATAAATTTAAAATAATGAATTTTAGTGTAAAAAGTAAAAATGAAGGGGCTGATTCCAAAAACAAATAAGTCAAACTGTAGTCAGCTACATTGCGAAAAAAGTTTTTTCACCTCATACATACAAGGTTTATTTAGTGGCTTAATCTATGGAATAAGAAGGTGAAGAGTTTTTGGAATAAATGCATTGGATTAAGGAGTGGATAGGAAAATCTCAGAGATAGATCATATGCAAAAAGACACCTTCGAGCTACCATGTGAAGACTCGAAACTCCCCCTTCCCCTCTAATAAAATTCAGTCTACAAGCCTGACATCTTAGACAAGGTGACAATGAGTGCGAATACATAACAGTTAGTGCTTTCTGTAAAACAAAAATAATTTAAATAAGTTTTAAAATAATTATTAATAGCTGTGTGATCAGCAGAGAAAGATGTGAGTTTAATATTAATTATGTATGCTATAGGTTTGTTCCTACCCCTTTATGCAACTTGCTCTCTCCTACCCTCTCTCTCTCTAAGTAGAAGCTGGTTCGATTTCTTTAAAATGCTCCTACCTTATCTTACTGTAATAATTGTATACGTCATTTCAACTAATGTTGGCATCCAAACCATATGAATGAAATTAATATGTTATCCTAATCTTGAGAATTACTCAGTCCCTATATCCAATTATATAATTCAAACCAAACATCAAGTTTCACACTGACAGTGTGTGTTTTAGAGTGGTCAGACTAAATTACTCACTTCATTCAACACAATATCAATGATAAAGTTAAACAAGACAGCAATAAAATTGTTATATTATGGGAACTGCCTTCCGGAACGTTTAAACACATTGCAGACATTCGCCTGTGTCGAAATATTTAAATAAGGATTTGCTATTTCAAATAGGGTCCAAACCAAAACGAAGCTGAAAAATACAAACTGTGCTTTTTATTATAATCAATTACACATTTAAAGCTAAATAGATTAAATAATATGCGCTAAAGTGTACAATATAAGTTATAATTATTTTCAACGATGCTTTGCGCCAATTACCGAAGTTCTTATGAGTCAGGTAAAGGAAATAAAAACTAGGTCTAGCATTTTATCACAAAACCATAGTTATACGTTATCATGACCTCTACAGAAAATTATAGGTTATTTGAGAATTATTTTTGTAGTTTTGAAGCGTCAAAGCTGCATTCTCACAAGAAATATAGCAATGGGAGAATTTTTACCTCCAAAAGACGGGGCCCTTAGCTCAATGTAACATTTTTCTTCAGTTTGATGTTGTTTACTCATAAATGTGATGTTTAATGTTTAAAATTATTTAATTTATCTAATGATAGAGTATTTTAATGAACTAGTGGTTATAGTTAAATCTTAAAACACAATATTGGTAAGGCATATAATATATACTTTATCGATATTATGATACATATAAATAATATATACAAGTACATTACATTGCATTACAAATTAAACATCACAAATTTAATTAAGAAACATAAAAATTAAAGAAGAAGAAACTGTCACCAATATATCCTTAGCTCTGTAAGTGCTTACCTTGCATGGTTCTCATATTCTGAAAATTGAAAAATGACACCTGGACACGGGGATCTTTGGCTTAGTACACCAATGCTCTAACCAGGATTGGTCCCGAGTCTATGGTAATTCTTCACTCTTCAGTCATATTTTAAGGCAGAGAATTACCTTGGGAACGGGACGACTCCTGGATAGCTCCTGGTAAGAGCATTGGCGTACTAAGCCAAAGGTCACAGATTCGATTCCCATGTCCAGGTGTCATTTTTCAATTTTCAGAATATATCTAGATGGAGTAATACCCACTAAAATGCATGAATATTACCTTTGGCTATTTGATTCTTGCATGATTCTACTATAATATAGCTTATAAGATAGGGCCATAGCCAAATTTTGCATGGTAAGAATATTACCGTTCAGGGTAGTAAATGAAGTTTACATGTACAGTACAGTGCACGCCATTCATCCCGAAAGGTAGCATTCTTACCTTTACATATTACATTATGACCCTATCTTATAAGCTGCGCCATGGTATAACCATGAAAGGTAGGCTTGCTAATTTATAGGGTAAGCAAAGGGTACATATAATTATATAAAATCACACGAATTTAAAATTAAATACTTTGTAGATTGAAAGTGAACATGATGCCATTGTTAATTAATGTGTTTGACAAAACAAACTGATTAATTATTAAAGGCTAAAGGACAGTAATGAAGAAGGTAACTTAGAGGATGTGAGCCTGCATTGGAGTGGGATTGTCACGTGAATAAATCACTTGTGGAATTCCACTACCTCAAGCGCCCCTTCTCAGATATTCGAGCCCCAGACCCTCCCCAAAATCAGCCGATATCTTGTCCATTGTGATTATAACTATGTAAGATCACACTATCACACTTTAAGAAGGTTCGAAACCAAAGTTTCACAGAAAAATATTTAAATACATCCACAAACTGCATTAATAATGGATTTACATTATTACTCTTCTTCTAGTATTATTCATTGTAAGTATCTTAAGTTGAGCTATTTTTAAGTTTCTTTTAGAGGGTGAAGAGAAAGTTGTTAGCTTATTTGAATATTTATGAAGATGAAAGTTTGAACGTCTATTCTTTAACGCGTCCTTACATTTTAATTTTAAACCTCTAATCTTCCCGCAACAATAACAATAGCTTATCGTCGTAGTGCTATACTGTCATGCATTGCTCTGGTACTGGAATTTGAGAATCGGGTTCGAATCCTGACTAAGCATGATGGAGGGTAATTTCCCACGTTTGTGGCTTTCCACAAGCTGAAAGCTTTGAAACATTTCCTCTATCATCTTAGAATCTTGATGAAATTATATAACATTCCTTGAATATCTATTTGTACTCCTTTAGACTTGGTGGGATGTAGGGGACGCGAGAAAATGCCAGTGTTTTTGCAGTTTTTATGGCAAAATATGTTTTTGCATAATAAATAAAACATTACTCAAGTACAAACATAGAGTTTAATTTTCTTCACTTGCTTATATCAACAGTTTCTGAAGAGAAAAAGTTGTCATTAAATTCCAAAACACCCTTGACAGATATTCAAGAAATTTTGAGGTCACCATGTGAATAAAGTGAAATTATATGTTAGAACTGGAGCAATATTTTATTTATTTTGACAAAAAAAAAAGTTTTTTCATAAAAACTCTTAAAACACGGGGTTTTTTACCCGTCTCCTTCAATAACATCTTCAATACTCGTATGGCTGGCCGAAAGTCAAAGGCAAGGGTCGGCAATTTGTCAATCGCGATAAACCAGTCAATCTTAAGGACATTTTCAGTCGATCACGTAAAGGTGCGTTTAGACTATGCCTTTTTTTATGCAACATGAGACATGCAACTAGTCGCACCGGAGAGGCACATTGGGACATGCGACTGCGGGGAGCATGTTGCAACACTCTTGCCTCACAGTCACTGGAGAACTGTTAACAAGTATCGTCGTTCCTTTTCTAGTGGTTGTGTAGTTGTGTGTAGGGGTTATTTTCTGTTAAATTATTTGTGTTGTATTTACCGTTATGAAGTGGAGTGCTGAAAAAACAATTTAATCTATAAATAACTATCAGATCCAGCCATTGTTGTGGAGGTCATCACACAACGACAGTAGAAATCTCATAAAAAGGAGATACGCAACACAATCACTAGGTGAAACATACGATTTGGATTCTAAGGCAATGTTGAACAAAATTAAGAGCCTTCGTTCATACTTTCACCGAGAATACTTGAACATTAAGAATAAAAGTAAAAGTGGTATGACTGTTGATGAGACTGTTACTTCATACCACCTACTAAACGGCAGAAGGTACTTTTTTTAAACAAAAAGAAGCGATAATATCTAATGCCTATCAGTTTATAAAGTCTGTGAAGGACACAAAGGTTGACCATTGTTCTATTTTTGGTGATTTAATAGCATATAAACTAGGAAGTTTGACTTCCCCAGTATGACCAATTACTAATCACAGTTTGCTATTAACACTGTTGGAGTTTGAAATGCAAAAAGAACAACTAGTTAAGCACAGCCCACTAGATAACAATGTAATAACAATTCGAAATCAATGTCCACCATATACTAACTACGGCTTCAACCAAAGCAGATCTCTTCCACAGCATTCACAGCAAACGGGTCCCAAGTCATTGTCACCTCAATATCCACAAAGACCAAATTCTGTAACTTGTTGCACCGACGATTCAAGTTTGAATTTGTACCTTTATAGCGAGGATAGCTTATAGGTTTAAGACTATATATGATTTAATATAGCACTAATTTACTTAGTTGATTCTTTTGTCATTCATGTCACACTTATTAGTTTAAAACAGATTAATTTTAAACATTAACAGTAGATTTTAATTATAGTTTACAACACAATGTTTGTTTGTTTCATTTAAATATTTAATTATTTATTTCAAATACTACTATTAAATAATTAAATATTTATTAGTAGTAACAGATTAATCTACAACTTTTTACTAGAGCCATTGCGATCTTTTTAAAACTCACCTTCACATAACCATACAGTGCCTTGACGATGACCACGCATACCTCTGGAATTATGACTGAAATCGATGACAACAATATTTTAAACTGGCACATCAAACTATGATAGCTGTCGCCTGGTGCGAAAAAACGAAGAGTGACCAATAATCGTGTACTTGCTGGTATGGCATCCCTAAATGTACTATCTTGTTTTAAAATGTGTGGTTCAACCATACTCAGCAAAATATCAAAGTCACTAGGGGACATTCTTGTGAAGTTATTAAACAATCGACCTCTATCTAATTCACGCACTTCTGATAGTATTCCTGCACAGAATGAACGTGATTCTAGAAACTGACTCATCAAGAACTCACGGCGCTTTTGTTTCTTTTGACGTAAAATGGCGATAGCTGCAGCGACGCCTGCGATGAAATCTCTATAGGCCCGTTGACACGATATTAGTTGACTAATGCAAGTACACTAATTTGGCTGCACGCGCACAGCTTACACCGTGTAGACAGACAAGCAAGCTACTAATAAACAATTACAATTGCAAATGAAAAAGTTGGTCACCTTCCAACTTTACTAATGCAAGTATACAATTCAAAATGGTGGCAACTAAAAAATTGGTTGTTCGGGCGACACTTATTTATGGAATGTTATGAAAAGAATGAGTTTTTGTGCAATTTTAAGCACCAGATTTATAAATATAAGAATGCAAGGGGTATTGCACTAAATAATATGGTAAACTTATATCAGGTGTAAATATTCTCAAGAAGTGTGCAATAAAATGTTAGGCCTACGTAAATATTACAAATGTGCCTTGTGAGAGATATTATTTAATATCGGTAAACAAATGTTATAAATTATTTTATCAAACCATTATTTCCTACCAATTAACGTGGCATGTGTAATTTTTTTATATACAATCACAAAATATAATACAACATTGTAGTACCGTGATTAGTTCCGGCAACATAATATTCGTGCTATCGCAAGTAAGGTATGAATGACTGGCGGTTTTCACGTGAAATCATCGGCACACTTTCCAATCTCCGTATTTGACACTTTAATCAATATTTATAAGTTTTAATTGATAATGTTCAGCCCATACACTTCAACCCATTTGTAGTAATGCTTTTGTCAGCTTGAGTAGATACACAACATAATATTAATGTCTCATATCAAATCAGATAGTTTATATCCAAACCAATCTAAAATAGTTTATATCCACACCAATCTATATATTAATTTATTATTTTTTAAAAGAATATTTTAGGCCTAGCTAGCATTTAAAAAGATATTTTGTTATTAGTACCCCAACATTTAAAACAGGGTTAGAAAAAAATACCCAACCGAGTTTGGTTGTATTGGGATTTATTGACCTTATTGAGTCTAAATTTATTTACCATGTATGCTAAGTGAGTTAACAAATAAATAAAAATAGTATAATAACTATTTGGGATCAACTGAAATATATTTTAAGGAATTAAGAAATATTAGATTTACTAATCACTAAAGTTTTATGTTGTCTATTTAAATTTTTTTTTTTAAATAGGTCAACTAATTATGATAAATTGCATCTACTGAAAAATTGTAATTTATTTGGCCACCCATCTCATTCTAAGCTAATCCTTCCTAGCTCCTAACACATAAGCGTATAAATAATCCAAACGAGAAATGAGACTCAGTGATAAAAAAAAATAGCTCTGAAAGTGAGACCAGTTAGCACCACTTCATTTTCAGCCTTGATTTTACAAGCGATACTATTACAAGTGAAAAATGCGCGTCTCCACAATTAGCATATTAGTAATCTAACACTATTAAACTTGCATTAGTCCACTAACATCTTGTCAATGGGCCTCAAAGCATGGAAAGAGATTCAAAAGTGTAAACAGGTCAGATTTTATAAGGCAAGATGCAAGATGCAAGACGCACCATATAATCTTGCATGAATGGAAGCATAAGTCTATACGCACCTTAAGGAAACATTAACACCATTAGAAGTCGATATTTGAGTCTTCTAAATTCACCAAATAATCTATAAGGTACTTTTAAAATAATTTAGTGTGACCAAAATAACCTTGCTCGGCCATATGCGCTATTCTATAAGAAAATCAAATGGTTTGAACATGAAAATGTACATTTTATTTATTCTAGAACTTTTCTTCTAGAATGTTTGGGACACGAGCATTTAAGGAAATATTGAGATTAAGGATCATATTTAAGATTTATGGAAAAAAATAATATATAAAAATAGAATGAAGATACGATGGGGAATTGATGGACCTTTGATAAGTTTATAAGTCAATCATGGCCCAAAAAATGTTACCGCCTCCTGGTCTAAAGGAATTGGATTTTAATCACGTAAAGTGTACATTTACTGGGAAGTGGGTATTCGACTACCGACCAGATTAGCGAGAGATGCTTTCCAAATGTGATCTATCGCCAAGCTTGTCCCACGCTACACTAATATGGGTGTAATTCCCTAAATTGTTAAAAGCGATATGACCCGGTGTGAGCCCGCATTGTAAAAAGTGTCATTCTCACGCTATTCTAGGTTTCTAATGAAGGGAAGGTTGGCGTTAGGATCCAGGTCATATAGATTGAGGTAATATTATTAATAGATTCCCACACTTTTTCTACCAAATGCACATATGTGTATATGCTATAAATTCGACGTTTCTCTCCAACCCCTCCTCTTAATTTAAGTTGCGAATGGATAAGACTAAAACTTGTTTGTTTTTCAGAAAACATTGTGATTATTTCGCATGGTTAAAGATAATTTGAGAGTAGCACTAAAATGCGAGATGTAAAAAAAAAATTACCGGCCAAAATTCCAACATTTTTTCGAAAATCAAGAGGCATTAATTTAGGGTATAAGGTTATGATACTATTAATACACCAACGTCAAGCTAATAATAAAATGTATTAGATCCCTACAAAAAGTAATTCTCAGGAGACAGAAAAAAAAAAGTCAAAGCGGAGGCTAACAATTCCACTGGTGTGTTTTTCTGAGATGAAGCCTTATGGTGTTAGGTGCTATCAGAAGGTAGCAGTTGTAAATAAAAGGATATTTTTTTAACAGAAATGGGAGTGTACTCTGGGCTTACGTTAGTAGTAACACAAACTAAACTGAACTCAAAACCTGTTGTAAACTCTGGACTTAGGATGCGCCTCATATGGTAACGCTTACTACAGTGTGAAAGCTCAAGGCAGCATCTCACCAATTTAGTTTTTGGTAGCATTGCTCAGTTGTTTAATGTGTAATCTATTAATGACAGAGCCACCGATTACAACAAAACTATATTCTTCATTGCCGGGCGTTCTTTTACTCTGTGTTGTGAATGTGGGGAATGCCAGGCCTCCACCGTGGTTCGTATTCCACGTTAAACTGTAGGTCCTTCATTTCATCTCACAATCACCCTACCATTACACATTAGCGTAAGTGCGTATAACCCGAATGGGTAGTAAGACGCGGTGCTAATAATAATAATAATAATAATAATATATAATTTTACTGTGTGATCTTTTCACAACTTTTTGTTTAAGTTCATGCCTGTCAATAGAGTTTTAGCAATCACGAGTTCAGATACCAGTAAGGCAAATCGGTAATATTTTAAACATATTTTTCTGTTGTAAAGTCATACGAGCTTTCTTGAATAGTAAAATTTTGTTCAAAATAAAACTTTCTCAGCGTTTTAACTGTTACAGCAACAGTAATAATGTATTTATTGAAGTGTATGGAGGTTTTACAGTTAAATAATAAAAATTTCAAAAACTATGTTAGTATTTTTCGTATAGCTATGAGAATATTAGTGAAGACCATCAAAATTGTTAATTTTATAGGGAAAGTCTGTCCAACCAAAGAGTTAAAATGGTTGTTACTCAATCAAATGTAAACGTAAAAAACATTTAAGTCTGCTTGGACGCACTTAATTCAAATACACGCATGTAAAAAGGCAATCAGTAGGATAACCAAAAATCAATATAATTAAAATAGGCTTTTATATTTTTTACCTGCAGTTTGGTCGGCAATGGTTGAATCTGTATATGAAAACAGGGAATTTTCTAAGAACGTTCATTTCGAAATTTGTTCCAGGTGTAGGCTGTCGAAAGAGGTTGGGATTAAGTTAGAGAGATATTTATTCTCAAAACATTTTTTAGCCATAGCTTGTTGCTATGGCTATTTAAAATAATTGATAATGTGTATTATATAATCATGTGACACTAGCAATGAAGTTACATTCTCTTTATTTCTATATTATTGACAGTCATAATCTATTTGAAAATTTTAAAAACAATTTTATAATTTGTTAATTATAACCTTGCTAAAATAAATGTGTTTGTTAACATAATATTAAACTTATCGTACACTCAGTGGGTTGGGCCATTTATCCTCAAATTATTTTATTAAGTTTATTTTACTGGGTATATACATAAAATTTACTAAAATATAAATCAATAATCAATTATGAATGAATAACATTTATATTTAAATAAACAATTGCCTCAATTTAAATTTTTTAAATTTTATTTTGATTGATTGTTGCTTCGTTTAAGGTCCCATATAGGTAAATGTTGGTATATTCTAGAATAACTATTATAGTAGTTTGAATAGTTTGGAAGGGTTTTGGTCGATATTGAAAACGAGCTGTTTGATCCATTCTACACACAGGTAAGCCGCATAAAAACTATATCAAATTAGGACGTTCAACATACGTCACCCAACCTTTTAAAGTTCCTCAATGTAAAATCTTGAAATAACAATGGACATATCAATGCAATTATTTCAATCAATAGATCAAACTAAATCAAATATTCGATTTTTTTTTTACCGAAGACCGAAATAGAGTGCACTTAATGAAAGCAATATTAGCCTAACCACGATAATAAGACAAGTAAAACGATGTAAGACACATTGTTACATTACACCAAATGTTCAGTATTTTGTGTTTTTTTATCACTTGAGGTAGTATTTATTAACTGCTTGGAAGTATTTAAATTTTCTAACACACTTTGTTTGTATTCGTTTTTTAAATTATTAGCTTAACTTAAACACAAATATTGATTTTAAAATTTAAAGATAAATAAATATTTATCTGTTATCAGCGAAATTTTCCTTTTCTACCATAACAAAAGATGGTGTTTTCTAGGTTTTGAAATTTATATTCTTTCTTCATTTCACCATTAACTCCCTCCCCCCCAGCCCCCATCTATCACTTTAATTTCAAAATTTCATATTTTCCCCCTTTTAGGGTGATCTCTCTAACTTTTCACCATATTTCAATTTTTATCACGCCGATAAAGCACTGCTAAATTTTGTTTTGGAAATTTCCGGCCCTAACCATTTCCAGTAAACCCATTTCAAATGTTAAATGTTGAAATGCCTCTGGTTATTTGGATTTTTACTTATATAATTAATAACAAATTTTAATTATCTTTTATGTTGAAGAGTTTTATTTTTTGGAGACTTTGAGAGGAACACCTTTAGAGTTTCTGGAATTTTATTTTGAAATTTAAGAATATTCTAGCCTTCATTGTAGTTTGGGATGGTCCTTACAGGTATATTCTACAAGTCTTAGTAAGTAGTTTATTTTTTTAGTTTAAACACTTCATTTCCCCATCCCACACATATAAAGAGAGAAGATTTAGCACTAATTTTGATATTTGAGTGATATCTCTAAATTCCCGGCAAATTTAATTTTCTACATTACCTAAAAGGGGTTTTCCACTTATATACTTCCACTTATATTCACCCACTCTCATAATCTTTAGAAATTACATTATGAAATTAAAAATGTTCAGACCTTAATGTTTATTTGGAATAGTCAATAAACCAACTTTTTCCTAATTTCAGTTTTCTCCCACATAGACAAGTACTACCTAGCTGTTTCTATTAATTTTGGAAATTTTGTACCCCACCCCCACCCCTGGAGCATTTCTCTAATTTCCTCTTAGAAACATATGTGTTCATTTAGTAATCCGGAAGGAGAAAGGTTTTTTAAAATTATATCCCCCTCACCTTTCAAATTCCTGTATCACCATTTTGAAATTTCCTGTTTCTATATTTTTTTTGTTATATGGATTGATCAATTTACCTTCTTACCAAACTTAAATTTTCCAACTCATATGTAAGTAGGTTTTCATTTCCTGACAAATATACTTTCAGCTTTATACATATATATAGGGTAAATAAGTATAAATATTAATTGAATTGGTGCGTGCAGTAAGGAACTAAGTCTAAATATACATTTGTTTTATGCCAACGTGTTTATAGTGTCAATACACTGCTTGGTGATGAAAGGATACAAGTAAAACTTTTCCTTGTGGTAACTATGTTTATTGAGCTCTGTATGAATTGTAAAGAAGATAAATAGAAGAAGATAAAAATAAAGTAAAATGGTTTAAGTGAAAACATATTTTCACTTAACAGATCATTAATATGTATATACCCACTTCGGTGGCTGCATGGTATAAGGTGCTATTATCTCAATATATTAGACTACCGAAAGCGGGGAGATCTGGGTTCGATCCCACTCGGGTACACGAGACTGGTTTTTCCTTATTGGTTTTCCACTTATATATATATATATACATATATATATATTATATATATATATAAGTAAATTTTGTTAGATTTTCTTGTATAATTACATACTATCTGAGTTGATGTATACAGAAAATATGTTAACAAATTATTAAAATTAGCTTTTTTAAAAAAAAAAAAAAAAAAGAACCCAGAAGTAAACTGACTCCCATGCTGGATAAATCACTAAGCAGTCAGACCTATACAAATTATGAAGCAATCAAAACAAATTATACCTGATTCGGTAGCCACATGGTTTAAGGCGTCACTCTTGTTATAGAATAGATGCTGACAAAAAGAAGATCGGGGTTCGATCCCGCTTGGGTGTACTGAGGATGGTTTTTAAAAAATGGTTTTCCACTTATCTTACACGCAAATTTGGCCACACTCTCAACCCTAACTCATTAGCGTAACTAGTACATATTTGTATAAAGGTACACTTACACTGTAGCGAATGAGCACTCGGCGAACATTCGCTATCACTCGACCCAGTTCCATTCGGAGGTGTTCGGAGCTTTTCGAATGGCGCTCACACCAGAGAGAACAACATAGATTCGGTGATGTTCGCAAAAGATCCACCCATTCGCAGCTACCCTGGGAGTGTGAATACCCGTGTACCATGGAAGATAGTGATGATGAAGACCATTTAGCAGTAGCTGGTTTGGTGGGTGCACATGTAGTTATGGGGAAAATTGGCAAGACAAGAAGGAAACTTTGGGTGTCGGTATTTTTACAGAAACGTCAGCAATCCCTACAACAATTACTAATAACTGAAAACAACACCAATCACTAAAGAATAAATGACGTAGAACAGTTAGCTAGCGTTCGCATAGTCCAAATGGCGAGACTGTTTATACCAGAACAAACAGTGAACAGGGGAGAGCACGAATTTCTTTGGTGATTCGCTCGATGACCGACAGCGGACGGATCATCAACGAATGCGAACAGAATATGAGCGAACACTAGCTAATGTTGTTCGCTCCAATTCGCTGACTGTTTACACCAAAGAGAATTCTCCATTAAAATGTGACATGGCGGTATAGTGGTAAGGTGTCAGACTTCTATGCTGGGGTCCGGGGTTCAATCCTAGATCCGGCACAGAATTATCTGATTATCAAACCCTTCCTTCACCTCTGACAAGACATCTTGTGAATGTGAGGAATACCAGGCCTCCACCATGGTTCGGATTCCACGTTAAACTGTAGGTCCTTCATTTCATCTCACAATCACCCTACCATTACACATTAGCGTAAGTGCGTATAACCCGAACGGGTAGTAAGACGCGGTGCTAATAATAATAATAATAATATATTTATTGTCATTTGGTATCAGACACGTCAGCACGGTCTACTTAAAGGGCTCAATATGTTCAGGACGATTAATATAGTGCTCGTAACCACCCAACCCCTATAAAAATGTAGTCAACTTAATGTTTCAATGCAATATTATTCAGATCTCAAGTATTTACATGTAATAATCTTGGGGTTGATGAGGCCAAATAATGGTAATGGCGCTACGAGTCCTCAAAGCTGATGCTGTATGCACCCGGAAGGTAGGCAAATCTTCAATCTTCAGCACAAAACAAGTGGAGAGTGGTGTAAATTATGACCACTAACAGCCTAAGTTACGCTGGCAACATAGTGTGTGTCAGGGGAGGGAATGGTGCCTATGTTGGTTTTCTTATGGTGATTCTCAGGGTAGTTACTTGAGAAGAATTATCTTGCGTGGATGATACAGACGTTTCTGTTAGGATCACTAGAAGACTGACGATCTTATGAGCTGTGTTTCCATACCCCAGAAGTAGTGCTGCAATTTCAGTTATTGCTGATACCCTATTTTATTGTGAGACATTCATATTCAAAACGCTAATTTCATCTCATTACATACTACCTTATTAATCGCCGGACGCCACTGGAATAACCGACTAGGTTTTTTTTAAGAGTCGGAGATAATTTTATCTCAAGGGGTCGGACCCAGATGCGGAATGGACAGAGGATTGCCTCCAAACTAATTACTAAAGAAATTCTACGAAACCCTAGTGAGCTAAAGTATTTGAGAGTGTGTTTGAGAAAAAGAGAGTGTTTAAGAAAATGTGTGAGGGAGAGTGCGAGAAAAAGAGAGATTGTGTGAGAGAGTGCGTAATATACAGTGTGTGTGTGTGTGTGTGTGTGTGTGTGTGTGTGTGTGCGAGAGAGAGAGAGAGAGAGAGAGAGAGAGAGAGAGAAAATGCGAGAGAAAGATAAATTGTGTGAAATAGTGTGTAATAAACAGTGAGTGTATGTGTGGGAGAGAGAGTGTTTGATAAAAATACTGTGTTTAAGAGAGTGTTTTAAAGAGATTGTGTGTAGGATAAAGTGTGTTTGTGTGTAATAGAATATTTGGGAGAAAGACTGTGTTCAAGAGAGTGTGATGTGAGATAGAGATTGAGAGAGAGAGAGATTGTATGAAAACCTGTATAATAATAGACAGTGTGTATGTGAGAGAGAAAGAGTTTGTTTAAAAGAGTGTGTGAGAGATTGTGTGTGAGAAAGTTGTGTGAAAGAAAGATTTTGTGTGATAGAGTATGTGAGGAAGAGAGTGCGTGTGAAAAGATAGATGGGGCACACAAAACATTACTTTGAAGTACTATCCCCCAAAATTAATTATTTACATGGAAACATGGCTGAACTTATTTTTATTGTAAAATTATCTTGAAAAATTAACACCAAAACCCATATTTAGATAGTTAAAATGGCTATCTAACAAGATAGTTTTATCGATTTTTAATTTATGATACATATTTATGCATCATTCTATGGTTTTTAATTTATAATTTAAGCGCAAAACAAAAAGTAAACAAAAACATTTTCGTGAAACTGACTAGTTAAACCTATACTCAACAATATTGACTGCTGTTATTATGCTCAATATTGTTGATTTAAAAGCGAAATAACAATAACAGCATTCCAAAGCTAAAATATGTTTCCCTACCATCTTATATAAAATTAATTCATCAATCAAGGAATATTGTTAAAGGGTGTGTTAAGACCAGCTATTATAACGGCAATTGTGTTATTAGAGGTATATATTCAAAAATAAAGAATAAGAAAAAAACACAATTCAAACAAAACTATTATCTTTCTAACCTATCCATCATTATTTCGTTTAGTATGTATACATTTTATCAGTAATTTTTCTATTTGTTGCACTATACCATGTAAATAAGAGTTGAGTTATTATTTTCAGCAAAAGATAAAGATTTTATTTACAGATATACAGTACAACCATGCGCGAATCAGGGTTTCCATATTGATGTAGACTAGACAAAGAATTTATATTTGCTGACATTTTAATGAAATTTATTTCATCAGCTTTCAGCTTGGCTAGTGGATAAACCCCAGAATAATTGTAGACGGCCACTACGATTATTCAATCTATCTACGGGTAAATAATTGCTTGGAAGTAGCTCAAGATGACAACTAGCGCCGGCCACTTGGATTTCTGAACTAGTTATCTGAGAGTAGAGGTTGGCAACAAGGAAAAGGGAGGGACAAGATGGAAGAGGTTGGGTTGAGAATTGAGAAAAATAAAATTCTTATGGGCATTCGAACGCATATTAATACGAGGGGAAGGCAGGATTTTCTGTTCACCGTGGATGTGCGAAGGAGGATTGAGACTGTCATCAAGATGTGATTCCGACATGTAAAAGCTATTTTCCAAGTGCAGTTTTGTGGCGTGGAAATTCAGTGGCGAATCGTAGCTAAAAGTGGGGCTGCTGCTTCAGAAAATGCTTAGCCTTTGTTTAAAAATCGTGTAAAAGGAAAAAACATGTATAAAAAGAAAATTTATTCATGAACTTGATAAAATCCTAACAAAAAAAAAAACTTTTTAACTTACTTTAACTTAAATTGTTACAGTTCAAGCTTAATCTATTCATTTAAAAATGAAATCCATTCATCTTGTTTTAATTTGCGCAAAAATTTCAATAATGTTCTCCTTGATCTCTGGATGACAATTGAGGAAATTTTTCTCCATTGAAAGTACTGCAAGTGCATTTAGTCTTTCTGTTAAATAAAATAATCTAAAAATATGAATCAAATAGAATAGCTGGAAGCAGAATAATAATCTAATTCTACACTCTTCTACACTTTATCACATTCAAGAATATGGTAAACAGTTTTTAAGCACAACACATGCTGAGTAAAAAAAAAACTTCCTTCCATCATCACGCCAGAGTCGGCACTGCGAGAGCAACAGTGCTCTCTCTCTCTCTCTCTCTCACCTGGCAGTCCCACCTTCCTACCCACCTCCCTCCTATGTGCGCATGCGCACAACAGTCAAACACCACGTCTCTGGCACTGTGAAGCGCACAGTTCCAGACAAAGATTTGTGTATATTTTTCATAAACTGGAGGATGGCTACTGAAGTACTGACATCAAGTTTAAGGAATATATATTGTACTACAAAAATAAAGGAAGAATTAAAGAAAAAAGTACTCATTATGTTAAATGTCGTCGATAATATCAAGTGGAAATAGGGGTAGCTTCAGTTCCGCAGTGCCTATACGCGAGCCGCCAATGCTTGAATGTATTTTATTGTGTTATTAATTATTGTTTTTATATTTTATATTTTAGTTGAGTCTCGAAGAAACCCCTTTCACGGGTAAGTGTATATTTTTATACTCGGGCATCTTATTAAATGAAGTTTTTCCTATTTACTGAACTTATCAGCCATGTGGGTTAAAATATGTTTTGTAGCAATGGGTGCACGTCCACTTGGAGCAGGAACACTGGCGTTAGTGCTTAATTCTTAGCTGGTTTGCTAATTATATTTTTATAACTTTGAAACTTATTCATTCTTTTGAGCCTAAATGTAGAAATAGGCCGGATTTTGAATTTTAAAATCCCTATAGGCGGCATCGGTTCTTGTGATTGGATCCCCATACTTAGGCAGACAGCACAAACATAGTTATATGTGCACGATATATGAATTTAATATAGAGTACACCTCTTTTCATAATTGAGAAAATTATTGTTTGGTTTATATTCCTTGTGATTTTTTATTGTTGTATTACTAATGCACATTTGGGGAAACTGAGTACTATTACTTTTTTTTTACACATGTGATGTTACTCAGGGTCTTCCCACCCAGGCTACGTGAATGAGACTCTGTTATCCGGTTCTCAAACATTTTGTCCTGAAGGACATGTAGGAGTTTGGTGGCTAACATGATCTTGTGGGAGGAGATTCCGGACCCTCACACAGTCCCACGACAGCCAAACCGGGTCAAGCCACGCAAGTTACACGGTCATTTTCAATATAGACCTGTCCTTTATTTATGTGAATACTATGTGGATATATTTCACCCAATTTTGGAATATTAAGTTTCATGTTAGGCCATGACTGGTTTAACTAATGACTAGCTTGAACCCTCAACTTATGTAATTTTATAATTGACTGCTCGGTCACCTCATTGAGTAGTGCGGTATAAATCCTGGGTTCGTAACTAAGCTTATGCACTCTATGTATATATTTTTTTGTGTTCAAGAAGTTTACTGGAGGCCCTATATATATGCATATATGTCTAGATGTATATAATCATCTGTGGTGTACTTTTAATATTGCTTAAGCCTCTTCAGAATTAGAAGGATTAGTTTATACATATGAGGTTGCTTAAGCTTATTCTGGATTTAGAAAGTTTAGATTATACTTATGATGTTGCTTAAGCCTATTCGGAATTATAAAATTTAGTTAATACTTTTAATGTTGCTTAAGCCTATTCAGAATTAGGAGGTTTAGTTGATAGGCTACTTTTGATGTTGCTCAAGCCTATTTGAGGAGTTCGAAAATTTAGTTGATGCTTTTGATTTATAAAGTACGTCTAATTTGGTTTAGGTCGTTCCCTGAAATTATATTTAAGAGGGTTTTACCATTGATTAACTTTAGCTTAACTTATACTTAATAATTTTTTGTTTTGTCAAACCAATCTTTTTTCCCCTGTTTACGATCAATCTTATGTACTTACAAAATTTCCCTTGTGTAAACCATTTTGTGAAACTTTCTGACCAAGGTTATATTTATATTAAAATTTTAAAGTAAATCTGTGTATTTGACATTTCAATTTCAGGATGACTAACAAGTTGTAGGGGGTTAAACTGGATTTTTCTTACGGTCAACGTAACTGTTGTAACATTGCATTACATTGTGTTACAATAGGACCCACCCCATGCTGACATTAACGCATAACTCTCAATAAATCATACTACCCGCTCCAATTATACCGACACTAATAGGATCCATACAATGGTAATCTTCTCTATTGTAGTTCACGTAGGTTAGTACGGAATAATAAAATATTGCTGAACAGTATATTTTCCCTACATAATCCAATTCAATATAATATAACTGTTCATGTACTTACCAATTGAATCTTCTAACATAGTAACCACCAAGGCTGGCCTACACCTAGCATCCTAGATTGACGAGTGGGTCGGGCGATCTACGATGTTCCTACAAGACGTAGTCCTCACACTCCGATTCTGCTAACGTGTAATGGGCCATCCAACATTGAAGATGACTAGAGAATAACTATTCACCTGCCCTCTGATGGTAGAGAGATGAACTACTTTCAAAACATCAGATGATTGAAGAAATAGGCTGGAAATCTGATGGAGCCGTATCAACAAGATGTGTACGTGACTTTTTGAAGCCACCATTGACGTCACCAAGCGTGTGTTCAGTTCTCCCACCTTCTTTCTATTGCGACGAAACCCCACTATATAATAGGCTGTGCATGTATGCCAAAATTACTATCTTGATAACTACGACCGACGAAGGATCATTGTCTTGGACCTAGACAATGGCAGGATAAGCATTTGTATTGTATCGGAATCGTAACTATGGCAATTCGTTTATTGGACTCTGATTTATTTTCAACTTTTAATCATATTTTTTGTAATATAAAAATTAATATTCTTTTTTATAAATCTAACTATTTCTTTACCTGATCCTTCAATATAAAATGAGACTTTATATTTTGTATGTTGCCACTTGGGCGCTAGAGTCTTTTGGAGAGTTCAATCATTTAGGTAGCCACAATTATTAATTGTTTTGAAATTGAACGAGTTAAATTTAAAGTGTTTGAAATTGTGGGTAAAAGTATTTATATTTTGTAAACATCGAGGTGACATTTCTTAATTTTATTTGCATATTGAAAAATCGTAAAGTAAAGTAACCTTCATTATTATTCTTGTATTAATTTAATTAACTTTTGTATATTAAATAATCTTTTTTTCTGAGTTTTTTCTAAATAGGACATTTATATCATTGTTTATTAAAGGAAATACTGTTTAATTTCCTAATTCTGAGTCTGTATCAGATTTCCCCGGGGGAGTTTGACTAAAGTCTGTTAGCCAAACTCTCGCGTTATGTAAATTCTCTTATATAAGATTTACTGGTAACGTTAACGTAATTTGAAGCCTTTGTTCTTTGTATATAAATACACTTTTTGTAACACTTTCAAGGTGCCCATTAGGCCCTTATATAAAAGTTGTGTATCATCCTGGCGGGTGATATTATTATTAATCTGTTGTATTAAATTCAACCCGTAATGTTGTTCTGTCTCCTAAAGACTGAACCATCAGAATATTGAATAGATTACAAATTTATAACTTTCTTGTAAATATCTGTGCAACCTTAGAGATATAAAGTTATTGTCTATTAGTTTGATTTTCAACGTAACTCATTTTGATATAATGAGACCATGTAAAGCTTTCTACTCTATTGTTATTGTTTTGAATAAACCGTTCATATTGTTGCTGTTAAATATTGCTAATAATTTCCCTTGTCACTTGTTCCTTAGATTTCACCACACCCTTTTATATTATTTAATGGTCGTAAATAAAAGGACTCAGAGGGGGTATCACATTGGCTGTCGACTTTAAATTTAACTTTAGTTTAGCTTTAATGGGTTTTGGTTCCCAAATTAGATAAAATCAAGTGGCGTCCATTGCATCAGGTCCCCCATGACGTTTCGTGTACTTCAGTTTTTGTCCCTTTACTACACCTCGTTAGTTATCGCAAACTCCAACCCACCCCAATTCATCCTACAGCCGGCCGGGCATTTGCACCAATATTTCGAGAGAAATATCGTTACAACATCCTGGACCTAGAATCTTTAAAATGATTGTTCGTTTGTCAAAATACGTTCAACCATTTTCTCGTTATTTTTATTACTGGAAACGAGCTTATCAAATTATATAAGTTAGCACACGACTCACAAACTAAAATAATTTTCGGGAAGACGAAACATTCCATACTCTCTTCAATTCTCTTTGTTAATTCTTCACTCAGAAAGAGTAAACTTCAATAATTTCGAATATGATACATTTTTCGGCCGTGTAAAGAATCTCGTCTACTTTCAAGGAATGTAAAACTCAGAATAAACAAAACAGTCATTTTACGAGTTTGTTCCATATTGGTGTAAAATGTGGTCTCTTTCCTTACATGATAAAAAATATTATGGAGTTCAAAAACAAGGTGCCTAGGAAAATATTTGTTCAAAAATGGATGCGGCTACTGGGAAGTGGAGGAGGTTACATAATGACGAGTTAGATACCCTGTACTCTTAACAAGACAAAGTTAGGATAATCATGTCTCACAGATTATGCTGCGCAGGACATCCAGTGCAAATGTGAGAATATATAATCGTGTTCAGGATATTGAATGTCAAACCCAATAGAAAGAGACCATTGGGAGACCTAGATGTAGATGGGAGTACATTAGAATGGACCTGAAAGAGATAGGGTGTAATGAGGGGTACTGGATATGACTGGCTCAAGATAGGGATAGGGTGTAATGATGTGGACTGGAAAGAACTAGCTTAAGATAGGGATAGAGTGTCATGAGGGTGACTGGATAGAACTAGCTCAAGATAGGGATAGGGTGTAATGAGGTGGGCTTGATAGAACTGGTTCAGGGTAGGGATAGGGTGTAATAATGTGGACTGGAAAGAACTAGCTTAAGATAGGGTGTCATGAGGGTGACTGGATAGAACTAGCTCAAGATAGGGAGAGGGTGTAATGGGGTAGACTGGATAGAACTATCTCAAGAAAGGGATAGGGTGTAATGATGTGGACTGGACAGAAATGGCTTAAGATAGGGATAGGTGGCTTACAATTGTAAGTGTGGAATGAACTTGCAAGTTCTTAATGCCATAGAGTAATTAAGTAAAGAAAAGAATCGAACTCAGTTGCCTTAGCTCAGTACAAATATACATTATATACTAGTGTCAGACATATACTGACATTGTCAGTTAGTTTATAAAATATGATTAAATAACTATATAGATAAAGGTTAGAACCGGCAAAGGAATATGTCTGGTATTATCTGATTTACCATTCACAGAAAGGTCGTGGTTTGAATTCTAAAATGCTCTACTAAGGTCGATATTCCTTTATGGCTTGTCCCTCTCCTTTCACGCAAATATGACCTACATTTACATTAAGTGCTTTGTTCCTCATTCATACCCCATTAGTGTAATTATGTGAACAGAGAGAACAATCTGTAAGACATGGAGTACGAGAAAATAATATCTTGAACCCTGAATAAAGTTATTTTCTATAAGAATTCCTAAAGAATAAAAGATAATTAGAGTTTGGTGCGAGGTTGGCTGGATTTGTACGAAATAAAATAATATATTGCTATCTGAAATCAACGATTAACTACATTAAAAAGAATAGAAAACTCAATATTAGGAAACTTTTGTGCAAAATGTATTAATGAGGCTTTAAAAGACACTGGAAGATTATATATTATATATAAAACATATGGATATATTTTATTATTTAACAGGCACTTGCTGAACCGGCTGATTATATCTTATACCAGCACAAGAAAATGTATATGTAAAATACATATTATGCTCTTCGTTTAGAATATGGAACTAACTGCCTACAAGATACCACTAAGGGGTGAAGGTTCCCCGCTCCAACCCAAACGAACTGTACGAAAGAAATTTCGCGTCTGCGGATTGAGTTTAAAATATAGCTTCGGTTCCGTTAGTCCTCTTAAAACTTACCTCATATGTTTTCAACTTTGTGTTCCAGTGTTGAGCGGGAGTTTGGGACACTCTTTTCATTATTACTATTACTATTCTTAACAGTCGTGAATCATAGTAGGGTGGCCACACATTTGGTGCACGATACCCCCAACCCATTCCTCCCCCAAGCCCCCATTTCAACCCCCATCCAACACCTCCATAAACATCCGAGCAACGAGAAAGTTTTGGCGACCAGAAATCTTAATTTAAATCCGCATTTTTTTCCCCATTCATTATTTATTTTTCGAGGGAAAACACTTTTTATTACTATTATTTGTAAGAGGGGTGAAAAGTAATCTTCTGTAGTAAGTATGGGAACGCCAAAATGAATCTCAACATATTTTACGAGTGTGTAATATGTTGTAAGTGTTATTAAATTTTTCTCCTTATATTCATTATTTTTGTCTGTTATATCTATGCGCATTGCCTATGTTATTAAATATGTAACCTTGAACTGATTAAAAATGAGATTCTTATAGATTATCTCTCTTATTACATATACACAACTAATATGCTACAATGTTAATTATTATGGCTATCAATAAAATATCTAAAATAATAAAACAAGATGTGAATTGCCAAATCTTGATAAAAAAAAAACAATGGGGCTTGAGGCATGGCCGAATGTTCTAAAATGTTTTTTTATTAATTATTTTTCCCTCTTCTTACAAGAAATGAAGGTACACTTTCTCAAAGGTTATTAATTATTCCTCATTAAAGTAAATATGGGAATCGCCTCGACAAGTAGTAAGACGCGGTGCAAAAAGAGAATAAAATGTAATTTACCGAAAGTGAGAGAAAGATGAATGAAGAATTATTCTAATGTTAAAAATATATTTCATTAATATCTGTTCAGATTATCAAAAGGTCTAAATGTAATTTATAAATACTGTTCATTTATATACAGTCTATATTGATGATTAATTAAAGCTGTTCCGAACGTATATTTAAATCAATCTTTGGATTATCGTAGTCTACTAATAAACCAATTGTAGTAATAATCTAAAAACGAACGGTTTTTACTTTATTTCATTAAAATAGTCAAAAAAATGCATACATGTTCGTTTATTAAGAGCTTAATTCCTGTACACAGTATTATCTAAAGTCTGTAGTTGTACATACTAATTATGTATAAGTTTTAACACTATTAGTATCACTCACTATTAAATTGTAGAGCCAGAGTTCTTAATATAAATTACTTTGGTTTAATCTTCAGCAAATGAGACTCAATTATTTTTGAACCTCTAATTTAAAACAATTTAATTGGAACAGATTTGAGAAACTGTAAACGCACTTTACTATTAAATAATACTGTCAATAAAGTCTCTTTGAGATATAGGCTGTAAGCTCAGCCGTTAGAATATGAAAATTTTACTGATAAAAAAAACTCATTTTCGCAATTATTTATTTTTTTTTTTTCACTTCTAGGTACTTTCCAAACAATAGTATATTATACTTAATACCACTACAGCTACTCTTACTATACTTCCGGAATATTTGTATTTAGTTACATTAGTAGGTTAGGGATGAGAAACGTGCTGGTGTAATTTAGAAAAATGTGCCCACATTTGCGTTGGAAGAGAGTATAAAACACTCTAAGAAAACAATCCAAAATCCGGCTTGGATTCTAATCCCAACCTCCACGTCACCTTCAAATCGGACTAGACGAGTGAAGTTTAGTCCACGTGGCCATAGATGCGTGTAAGCAATAAGGCTTAGTGAATTCTCCTTATTTGAAAAATAAATAAAACTTATTTTAAGACAAATTATAAATTTGGCAAGCTGACGTTAAAGTGTCCCCTTATCTAATCTAAGGAAAAAAAATTGGTGGAATCTTGAGTGTTTACGGGCAGGGCTGCCCAGAGGAGGAGAAGAAAGGCATAATTTTACCCAACATCCCCGTTTCAGTGGTCGAATGGTCTAATCGTCATTCTCGTAATAGACTGGACTTCAGATGACGGGGAGGTCCGGTTTTTAATTCTGGTTGGGTATACTGAGGGTGGTATTTCCTAAATGGTTTTACACTTTCTCTCTCTCCAAGTAAATGCGTATTAATTTTCTCTAAATTTAACCTTCTTCATTCTTAAAAAAACTATCATAATTATCATATATGAGTATGCGACCAAAAAAACTCAGCACGTATGGTCACAAACACAGCACACGTGCAATAAAGGTGTTCTTTATCGACCGTTTGACAAAAAAAAAATTCAAGGTGACTCACAGTTGTAAAGTTAGAATATATATATATATATATATATAATTTATCTAGGCTATTTACGCCCCCGATATAATAAACTAGTTTTTGAAGTCTCTAAAAATGTCTTAGATTTATAAATCTGCAAAAATATCACAAAAACGTTGTAACTGTCGTTAGTGTACTACAAATACAGATTTTTTATTGATTTTTTTACCGTATGGTGCCATTGGCTGGAGAGATATATATTATCGCCTGTGCGTGTATATTTTAAGCCACACTGGTGGCACAGAACGTTGCCCAGGGACACCATAGGAGGTTGTCTACACGTCGTACTCACAATAATATGATGTGATGATAGTGATTATGAAGGTGTGAAGCCAGGATTAGGTACCAGCCGGGAACCCCAGATTCATAGCCAGCTTTACTGACCACTATATCACTGGGCCTGTTATAAAATACATTGATTTGGACGGACAAGAAAGTTGACTTGCACACACTCACGTATCACTACACACAGGCTCGGAAAATATTTTCTATTTTGGTTTATACCAACTTTTATACAAAATAATGCGGAACTGGACTTAGTCGATACGATGCGCAATGGTGTGCACCAACATAAAAAAATATAGATGATACAATCCGGACAATTAGCAGGCGCCAACATATGGGCGATTTTTTGCTTGTCTTTAATAACTCAATAAAAGAAAAAATAATATTTTTCATCTGTACAATTTAAATATTATGTTAATGTTAGTAAAATTAAATAAAGCATATAGTCGAAAAGAAATGTAAAATTATGAATATATTATTATAATGCAATAGTTTCCTTGGTTGTTCCTTTTGGTTGTAAAATATATGGTCTCTTATTTTAAATAACAAGAATAAATTTAGGGTGTTTGAAAACAAAGTACTTAGTAAAGTATTTGGCCCAAAAAGGTATGGAGATATTAGAGAGTGGAGGAGGCTACATAATGATGAGTTATACACACTGTACCCATCACCAGACATTGGTATGATGATAAAATCTCGCAGGTTACGGTGATCAAGACAAGCTGAGTAAATAGAACAATATAGAACCTTGTTCAGAATATTGACTAGGAAAACCCAATGGGAAGAGACCATAAGGAAGACCTGTACGCAGATGGGAGATTAATATTAGAATTAACTTGAAAGAGATATACAGGGTGTAATGAGGTGGGCTGGAGAGAACTAACTCAAGATAGGGATAGGGTTTACTAATGTGGACTGGAAAGAACTGACTCAACATAGGGATAGGTGGCGTACTTTTGTAAATGCGGCAGTGAGCTTTTGAGTGCCATATGGAAAGTACGTAGCTACAACACGTATATGTTGTGATTATATTCTGTGATAGGAGCCTCTAAGATTCCACTGTTCCAGGCTCCCTGCATCCTCTGGGTGACCCTGCATACACGGAGAGTTACGTTAAAGTGAAGTACAGAGTGGATGATAGCTCTCCGGTATTCAGAGTCAAGGTCAAGTGACTAGGCACAAACACCTAACTCTGCCGAGCACTTTAAGTAGTATTACGTAATAACCACTTGCCATTTAAATTAGTAAACATAACAACCAAATCTTATACATAGTTTGGTGATTCCATTCCCTGTATTTGAAATCACGGGAAAACGGTTGAACCGATTTTAACAAACTGAATACTCATTTAAATGGTCAACTATGTCCATCATGTTGGCAAAAATAGTATTTACCAATGAAAACATGATTTTCTTAGCAAATTTCTAGCTTTTCTGTTATGCGCGTAAAGGTTCACCTGTAAGATTATTATTTTCTACGCTACCATGAAAAACCTGGTTGGGGTATATTGTATATCAGAACATACAATATTTATCTTTGTTTAGAAATAATATCAACTCAATTCTTTATTGTAAGTGGTATTGTGCAACAAAGAGATAGAGAGCTGGGAAAAGCAGCGTTTTAAAGTTATTATCGTAAAGGGGAAATATATAAGTTTTGCTTAAAATTAAAAACTAAAGTTTGATAGCCTTTGACGAGTAAACCTTTAATAAATAAAGTTAATTAAGGCCTTATGCTCTATTTGTTTTTAATAAAAAGTTTTGAATACATTTTAGTGCTATAATCCACAGATATCGCAGCAACGAGCCACTAGTATATGTCCTGACTTTTTCAGACCAAATATTTAAAAAAAAATCCGGTATTTTACATGAAAAGCTATAAATAAAGTGTCTTGTAATTGTTTTGTTTTATATTTAATTCTGGATAAAAGTACTATTAAAGACGGTAACTGTCTTTAATAATGCAACTATTGCAAATGTATATGAGTTCCAATAATTTTTAAAATTTTCCAAACTTTTTCTGTCAAATAAAATTAGTTAACTTTTCTGTTTTTACATTATTGCTCAGGCGCTTATCAAAAATTGATGATGTCTCTTCCAGCAACATTTCTTGCAAGCTTGGCATACTCATTAATTCTCATTGATATATAATTTTTAACCATTGCATCTTGCTATCCGTTCTTGCTTTAAGCATGGAATATAAAAAAATAACAGTGTCGTGGTTTATCGTGTTGCCAGGGTAACTTTTTTTTTAAAACTGTATCTGTGAATTATTCTTATCACTCAGTGGAAGACCAATGGAAAGTTATCAGTGAGAACACATTCCCATGTGAGTTGTGTAGAGCAGATCCTAGGTATGATTAGTCAAATGAGGATAGAATGGGGGAGAATACATAACAGGTACACTATTCTTACACTGAAAGGTGGTATAACCTTGATTGATTATACTATAGCCCTATCTTATAAGCCACACAATAGTTGAACAGAGCAAGGTGTAAACGGAATGTACCGTTTTTAACAATCTCTGCCTATACTAGCTAAACTCTCCGCCTCACCACGCCACTGATAAATATCCTTCCAAATGAAATGAAAATATATTCTCCCTCGCAGAGAATCAGTTATAAGTTGTGAACTCTCCCCCCCTCCCTCCCCCACCAGCACATCATGTGACCTTATTCCATCCAATCGATATCCCCGCACACTCCACTCTCGTGTTGCGCCTTCCTTTGTTTTCATAATTACATTAGTTTCCATTGTCTCATTAATTCATTTCGACTTGCCAGTATGGAGTCGTTCACAGCCCCTGGAGCCTACTATCTGGTCTGAAAACATTCACCAAGGCGCGCGCTCACTATTGGCTCTACACCTAATCTGAAAACAAACGCGCGGGGGTGCTCAGTGGTCTATGGGATTCGACTCACATAGCACTTTGGTGGAGTTGACAGGAAGGCCAGGGTTTGAATTCTCGTCTTGAATGCAGTTAGATTAATTTTATTACACTCGATTTTCAGTGTGATTTTTCTATTCTCTCTTTGCGTTTATGAAGGCAAATTTTATCTAAGCTATATTTCATCTCCACACAACAAAATCAGTCCTTATTATTCTTTGCTCTGACCTTAAAACTAACAAAGGAGAATATACTTTAAATTGCTTGAAAGAATATTATGCACGAGTGACTCGAAGCTCATTATGAGTGAGTTCCTGAGCTTTAATACTAAGTAATAAGCTTTCAATTGAAAATAATCATCTAAATATAAGCTTATACACTCCTCATCTTACAAACAAACTAATAGGGTAGGAATGAGATATGAAAATCTTTAGGAAATGCCTAACATTTTCATGGAGGAGTGATGGAAAACAATGTCGGAAAAGGCACCTCTATTTAAGTGGACAGTACCCAATCACTCACCTCCGTACCACTGGCAAACCAGACCACACCAGACAGACGCCTTTGTCCACGCGACTAACGGGGTGTGTCCGGTAGCTAAAATGTTATAATAATAATAATAATAATAATAATATAATAATAATATTAGCACCGCGTCTTACTACCCATTCGGGTTATACGCTTTAAGTACTAGTTACACTAATGGATTAGGAATTGGGAAGGTTGAATTAGTGGAAGTGAACCCGCATTTGCGTGGAGGGAGAGTGGAAAACCATTTAGGAAAAAACACCCCCAGTTCACCCAACCGAGATTCGAAACTCGATCTCCCCTGACTCAGCAGTCGGGCTCGACACGACTAGCGCGTTACCCAACTACGCCACCGAAGCGGGTTAAAATGTTAATAATTAGGAGCTAAATTCACTATAAATAGTTTATTCAAGCTAGGGCTAGCTTGTGTGACTCCTAAGTTTTTAAATAATTTCAATGCTCACTTTGAAGGTTTTTTTTTTTTTTTTTTTTTTTGCTTTCTCACGACCCCTGAAAAAGTGGAAGTAGGCCTATTGTGATCGTAAAAATAATTTTCGAGATATTGATAAATCTCGACGTTTCATGACCACCTGAAACTGACAAATTATTTTTTGCGATACCGTCTGCATGTCTATATGTTACTCAGACTATGGTCAAAACCATTTTACCGATAATGATATAACTTGGTATCTAAGGTTTTCATAGAGTTTGCCAGAGGGATTTTTCAAATTATCTATACAACCATTAAATTAAGGGTAGTTTACTTAGAGAAAAAATAAAAAAATCCTGAAATCGGCTCCAGTGATTTTGATTAAAATGCATATCTTGAAACTGTTTATTTAACATTATGAATAAAATGGTCCTACTCATTTCCAGATAAAATCACATTAAAGGTAATTTACAAAGTGTATTTCTCCAATTTTGACCATGTCTTACTAATTATTTAATATTCGAAATAACCTATCATTTCAAAGGGCTGTTAAAAATTTAAAAAGAAAATTTCATGTGAAATGAAATTAAATTAAATAAATGGTACGGAGCTCCACACGAACTTTCTCGCTCTGTTGTTTAAAAATGGAGATATTTACTCAGAATTCGTAATATAATATACACTAGCAAACCAGAGAACAAATTGCGCTATATATACTTAAAACATTTTTTTTGTTCATGGATTTAAATCTCTTATTTTCTTTTTAAAGAATTAACGTCCTCATTTGTATATTTAGACTAATAAAAAATATCGATATTGGGTCCCCGGGGGCCGATATTTCTTATTAAAATGTTTACTTCCGGTTAAAATTTTTGGCATTTTACTAGGGGATGCACATCTTATGGTTATCGAATTGCTATTAAATTTCTCTTTTATAAATTTTGACCAATAAAATAGATAATTAATGACTATTGAGTCTAAAAAAAGAGAAAAGAACCGTCATAGGCGATTTTGAGAAAATGGAATTTTTCTCTTTTCATCCTCTAGTAAAGTGCTATTAATTTTAGGGTTAGACAGACACACAGAGAGACGGCGTTGCAAAAACCACTTTTGAGGGTTTGGGGGGTCATGAGACGTCGACATCCATCACCAATTCAGTTTAGATTTTTTTTTTAGGGTTGCACTACTTTACCTTTAGTGTTAGAAAAGTTAAATATATATATATTTGAGTATAGCTTGAAAGTTATTGATTTTATAAAAATATGATTCGAATAAAATATTTGTATTATAAATAGGTCTATATATTTGCAATGATAAGTAATTTCATATCAAATAGTTTTGGAGATATGATAAAAAATGATAATATACTCATCAGACCGTAGCCCTTAAAGTCATTTTGCCGAAATATTGAGGGTAACCATTTTGTTTAGAATATTTATAAATGTTTTGAAATGAAATTTAATCAAAATCGTTAAAGCTGATTTCGAAAAAAATCGACTTTTTCTCTTTTTTTCCTTCAGTAAACTATCCTTAGTTTTAGGGTTAGATATCCAATTTCAAATATCCATCGGAGTAACCCTATCGAAAACTCTAGATACCAAGTTTTAGCCTGATCGGTAAAATAGTTTAGGATCTAGTCGGATGTACAGACAAACAGACGGAAATTCAAAAACCACTTGTTCGGATTTGGGGGGGTCATGAAACGTTGAGATTAATCAAAACCTCGAGTTCGAATTTTTTGACGATCACAGTACTTTCTCTACCTGTAATATAGCGCGAAAGTAAAAATAACATCATTTTCATAGCTATAGTCTTATGAATATTTTTAAAAGGGCTTTTGGAAATGGAGAGTTTAAAATGAACAGAACAAATGATATACTTATGTAACAGTGTCAAATATGTCATTACACCTCTCTGCGTATTTCCCGAACGGGTAATAAGATGCAGTGCTAATAATAATCATAATAATAATAATAATAATAATAATAATAATAATAGTAATAATAACACTTAGCTTATGAACAATTTTAGGCATAAATTTGAAGATATATTCACCCACTTCAGTGCTGAATGGTCTAAGGCATCACTCTCACCTTATAATGAAATAGTGATAACGGAGTTATTGGGGTTCAAATCCTGGTCATGTGTACTGAGGGTGATTTTACACTTTCACTCCACGCAAATGCGTAATCAGTACACTTAAATGTACAAACCCATCGTTTAGTAAGAGACGTGCTACAAAATAATATTATATAGATGTTACTGCTACTAGTACTCCTCCAAATATGTGACTGAAGCATTGCTCGCTTCAAGTGTTTACTCAATACTGCAAGCACTGCCTTCAAATACGTGACTGAAGCATTGCTAGCTTCAAGTGTTTACTCAATACTGCAAGCACTGCCTTCAAATACGTGACTGAAGCATTGCTCGCTTCAAGTGTTTACTCAATACTGCAAGCACTGCCTTCAAATACGTGACTGAAGCATTACTCGCTTCAAGTGTTTACTCAATACTGCAAGCACTGCCTTCAAATATGTGACTGAAGCATTACTTGCATCAAGTGAATAGACAATGCTTCTCCGGTTGGAGGTATATTTTCCACAATTTGATTCTTTTGAGAGTCGCCCGCCATTCCCAATACCCCATATTTGTTAACATATATACCAATTTGGATGCTTGTGGTCAGAATAGCACTATTCTTTCACTATTTCTATCCAATGTTAGGCACAATTTCAATTAACTACACTTAAGTATGTGTGACGTAGAAAACTAACATAATCTTTTTAATCACGATGAACAATTATCCACCCATTTTATATCAAAGTATTTCACTTATTTAAAATAAATGCAATTTTCCAAATTTAGTGATTTATAAATTATCCTCAACTTATTTATAGGCTAGTTGTAAACATACAAATATGTTTCTATTTACGAGAAAAAAAATCCCAGTTGATCATTTTGAGCTAGACCTTAATGGGTATTTCCAAAAAATTTCAAATTTTCTAGAATTTGTCAAATTATTTTAGAAAAGTAAACATATAATTTTATCTATCATGTAAAATTCTCCTCAGATACCAATTTCGAGCCAGTTTACTCTAGCTATTTAAAAAATATATTGGTTTAAAAAAATAAAAATTATTAGTAAACTACTGTAAATTATTTAAAAAAAAGGGCAAAACAAATATATTAAATTGTTTATAATGCAAACACTTTCAGACACCCCCTTATTAATCGAATCGGTAAAGTAAGATTATAAATAAATCTAATTGGTAAAAAATATATTCTATAATCAGTAAACTACCGTTGACTAACTTAATTAGTGAAGACTTCTTAAGGCCCTATGCTCCACGTAAGGCATTAAAGGAGCTTACACTACGTTCCCGAGTGGTCTTCTGAGTTCCTGGCTACAGATCCAGAGGTCCCGGTTTCAATCCCTGGCTCGTCCAGATTTTTCTGTAAAGCAGTGGGTCTGGAATGGGGTTAACTAGGCCTCGTGAAGACAATTTGAGGAGCTACTTGAATAAATAAGTAGCGAATCCAGGCTATAAAACTGAGATTAATGGTCGTAGTATTCGTTGTGCTGACCCCATGACACCCCCTACACTCAAATGTTGACACTATCTTCGCCAACATATGGCGGCCGCTCGTTCTGTATAGCTCGTTTGAAGGAGTTATTATTATTACTCTTAAACGAAGTTTCTCCACAAAAAAAAGTAAACATTTTATTTTACATGTAGAACACTCCCTAGATATACATTTTGAAGAAAATCAATAGAGCAATTTTCAAAAAATTTGAAATTTTCAAATATCCCTCAATGACTCAAGAGCCACAATAAAATTTAGGAATCATTCCGCCTAATATATTTAGAAACTATGGGGTGTTTTGCATTTTGGACTACTTCTTTATTCAACACATCCCTTTTGCAGGCGAATATGTTTTTCTTTTCAAACACATATTTTTATTTCATTTTCTTTCCTTCCTAAAGAGGGAAAACTTTAATGGTTTTTCAAGTTTTTATTTTTACTTTTCATACTTTTTTTTTCACATAAAAAGTTAACTCATCAAATTTCTGGCTTGATGTTGTTATGATATGAAGGGGGCATCGTTCGGAATACGGTATTTTCTTTTTATATGTGGAGTTTTTTCCACCATGTTCTTACTGATGTTTTATTACTTTTTCTCTCTCTCTCTTGCTTCATACTTTTAATGATTATTATAACTTATTTCAAGTCTTGAATTACCATGACTTACAATATCAGAACTTTTTAATAGCTATAGTCCGAAAACATATAAACCATACTTTTGATGAAGTTGTTTATTTTCATTATGTATGAGAAAGAAAGAAAAAAGTATAACATTTTAGAATAACTTTGTTGGTTATAAGCATATAGAGAAGCATATACAAATTTAAAAGAGCAATAACTTTGGTTTGGATTTATATTATTTCATATTGAAGTAAAGCAGTAAAATATCCGCCCTTTTTTTTTATTAGTACGTTCAACACGATGGCTATTAACGTCTTCATCAATGTGGTAAATATAAAAAGTGTAATTTATAGGAAGTTTTTAATTTGTTTATTTCCACCACGTCTTCTACCCACCCGGGTTATACACATTTTTAATTGTTTTATTGGGTCCTGGGAAAAGAGCATAGCTATAAATTAAATGTACCACATTTGCCTGAAAGGAAAGTGAGAAACCATTTACTAAAGAGATATTATAAATACACGCTGATGTAATAAGAGCCTTGAGCTCTCGTCTCCAGCAAACCAGGCTAGACGAGACTGTGGAATATCACCCCTTCATCCCTTATATATAAATAAATATATATAGATACATTTTGCACGTCTTGGCTACATCATTTGTATCCCAGTATGTGGAAAGACTAGCCAGTAGTAATGTACCGTCACCCAGGGGAATCCCAAGTGCACTAACCGCACATCATTTCCGTGAAGGCTCTTGTTATTGTCATGTCCCGAAGATATGAGGTGATGGTGATAGTGAGTGCATGCTAAGTGGTCACTAGCGAGGGTTTACTTACGTCATCATAGGTTAAAAGGTGGAGCGATAGTGTGTTCAGGACCCTACTATCGGTCCATTGATCATTCATTAACGTTCTTACATACCACCCTTAAACCTAACTTGAGCCGAACTAACCAAACCCTGCTGATCGTTGGGGTGGTTCCCCTTAGGGGAAAATACCCAATATATCAGCCAGGAATCGAGCCCAGGAACCCTAGACTCGTAATCAGGTGCACTGACCACCACACCATGGGGCCGGTTACCCCCAATCGAACCAACTGAGATTCAAACCTAGAACTCCCGAGAAACTCACAGGCAATCTAGTATATTACAGCCTTGACTTCATTGACACTGCAACCATCAATGAAAATAAATATAAGTTATTTGTTAATGAATGTGTAAACGTAATATTTATCACGCCTTATATTTTAAGGATCCTAATTCATTATAAGCTCATAAAGCTATACACGGCTTAACAAAGCTTAAGATCGAAAGGTTTCGTGTCTGCCTAGATAACTAGGGGTCCCAGTTTAAATTCCCGGCATGGTAAAAAAAAATTATTATTGTTGACTTGTGAGTTTCCTCTTTCAACAGTAATACAGTAAATGCTGGTTGTTGTGTCTCTGTTTTATTTAAGTTGGTTCATAAGTCGTGCTGTGATATAATCAAACTGTTCAAATGGTACATATTATTAACCAAACTAGAATTAAGAATAACTGCCTACAAATCTGGCAGACGTACGTAGTTCGTAGCCCATATCCTTAATGTTCTTAACGTTGTAATTTGTATTCTTAATCACGTGGTATCGTCTCAACTAATGAAAAAGCGTACTACTTTGTCCAATCAAATTAATCGAAATTAAATATAGGAAAAATCATTATCAATAAATAGCAAAACGATTATTTTATTTTTCATTTGTTGGCTTTAGCTAAATTAAGGATTACGTTAGCTTAATGAAGTTTTGTAGGTTGTTATAAATCGTAGGTAAATAAAAATACGATAGGTTTAGAGGATAGACACAATCATATACCTTTACTTTCTTTCATTGATGCTTTCTTTTCGATTCGCACATCAATTTTCAACTATTTTACTATTTGTGATTGGTTCCCTACAACCATCTATAGAATTAGTCTTTAGAAAGCTAAAGTTAATCCATTTTCAACTTAGCTCTACAGAGCTTACATATTGGGAACTTGAGGAAATCCAAATTCGAATACTGGTTGGGTATATTGAGGGTGGTTTTTCCTCAATTATTCCCCACTTTTCCTCTAACAAAATACGGCTACATGTCCACTAAAATCCTATCTTCGTCATTCCTTACACATTATCGTAATTAATGTGTACGTATATCCTGAACAGGTACTAAAACACTGTGAGAAAAAAAAAGATATACTGACTATAATGTGCTGAAGCACCGAATTTTCAGTTTATGAGATGAGTGATGGTATCCGCCGGAAAACCGCGGTAGGCTTGTCGCGCGATAGACCTAACGTGCGTTTTTAACACGGCCGTGTGAAATGGCATTAGACAGGGAGACTATTGTTGTTGGTAGCGAGGGAACGTGAAGAGAAAACAATCCAACGTAGAATCGAACCTTGACCTACACCGTCATAAATAGCTCAGTGTATTGCGAGACTGGAGACTTGGACCAGAGGAGCATCGTTGTTGGTAGCGTTGGAAGGTCCTCTGTTTTATTATTTTTATTTCTTCTTTCTTCCGTAAAAGTAACTTGTTTTCATGTTGTGGTTTCCAATTAACTTTTTAAAATCTCACTGTAACGCAGTTCTTTTATTAAATCTATTAATAATGACAAAGAGAGAGAGAGTTAAAAGCTAGTAAAACGTTTAAAAGTCCGCTCTGTTGTGGGTAATCAATGTTTTTCAGTCGATATTTCACTGCTCATGCGCGCTCTCGTCAGCAGCTTTGTTAGACACGTGGCAGACGGCCGGCATGCGCACAACTCTCACGTTTAGTTACGAATGCGTGTTCGTTTATTGAAACAAATATATTCTTTACTGTAATGTGTTTTACTTTTCTAAATATTTATATTCATGCTGATAATTGCACTTTAAACACAAATGAGAGTTGTTAGTTACACCTTTACTTAGCCGGTAGTACTTTTTACTTCTAAACTAAGGATCTCAAGTTCAATTACAGGTTTTGACTAAATATACAAGTATGAAATTAGGGACTACCCGTTCCTTTCACAGTGAAGATTTGATGGATGAAGGACTGGTTTTTATGTCTTTAGCAGATTTAAGCTAGTTTGGTTCAAAAGGAGCATGTGAAGTAATATATTATCAATGGCCACCTGCCCCTATACCAGTCGTTACTCAAGCTAAGGCATCAGGGTTACAACGCTTTGTATTGCCTGTGAAAGAGAGCAATGGATTTCAAATCTTGGTTAGGTGCACAAGAAGTGGTTTACCACATGTCATCTGTCAGTATATCTTTTCTATTTACTTTCAACGTCAATATAGGGTTAGTTTCCTCTAAACATCCCTCTTCGTTTTTAAATAATCCATTCGACAGAGGATTGGTGGTGTACGGTTCACCACCTTTATCTCTAACCACTAGAAGCCACAATAACCGGGAAGAGAGTGGGCGGAATCTATGAGGAATTTAATGTAACAAAAATAGGAACATTTGCAAGTTTAAGAAAAATTGAATTAGTTATTCAAGATAAAATAACAGAGGTAAATAAATAATACATGGCCTCACAAGGCAAACAGGAGTGTGTTGAAAAACATATAAATATGGCAGAGAATGAGCTTGCACAGTACATTTGAGGATATATTTCACAATCTCAAAGTAATAGTAGTCCTTGAAGAAGACCATGTTTGAAACAAAAGAGTTATATAATTAGTTATTTATATAAATTAGTCTGGAAAACACCCATTAATAATAAAAAAAATCTTTAATATAATAATAAAGAGCTCAAAGAGCTCCTATACGTGATTAACCAAGCGGCTGAATCACTCTTGTGATTTTAGACTAAACAAACAGATTAAATCATGAAACGTTTGCAACCTTACTATATTAATAAAGAGCTTGAAATATAAAGGTATAAGATATTTTCATTATTGGAATATAAAAGAGCTTAAATTTTGACTAAACAATCAGATTAAGCCATTAAACCTTTGAAACCTTACTATAACAATAAAGAGATTAAAGAGCTCCTCTAAATGGTTAACAAAGCACCTGAATCACCATTGTGAATTCCGACTATATCATTAAATTTTAAGATTAAACTAAATTTAAATATCAATTCTATTCAAATTAAATTACACAAAGGTTTGACTTACAGAAATAATTCAAACTTATGTGGGACTATTACTTCCACCAACTTAGAAGTAATCGAAAATATTAACATTATTATTATTATTATTATTATTATTATTATTATTATTATTATTATTACTATTATTATTGACATTATATAAGGAAACAAAGCAATATTACATTAAACAACTGTTAATTTATCACTATATGAATCGGAATTGTTAAATTATATAACTCATAAACCAACAAAAATAAATTACATTTATAATTTCTTCAAATAAAGTATGTTTAAAAAATGTAATCTATAAATTAAACATTATCAAATTATAAAGATTATTTTATTATTTCTAGCCACAAGTGCAATCAAATTTATATTTAAACAAAATATTCCAAGAAAGAAAACGAATCAAAAAGTGGTTACCTACTAATAAGTCTAAATTTTACAAAGAGACCAGTACCCAAGTGGCAAAAGGAAATATTAAGTTTTCAATAAAACAATTTTACTTTACAAAATTAATCTTCTAGTGAGAAATTTCTCACGCCTACACCGAACGATTTTAATCACATAATTAACTAAGTGTTCAAACACCCAAACCCATTGAAGGTCGATCATATTTAAATATTCAATAAAATATAAATAGTTTATATTTTGGTATCCTGGTGCGATTATCTCCAAGTCCAGACCAGGACCTCTTGTAGTTGTGTCTGAATTAATAGTCAACTATGGTAGCTGTGCACCAGCTTTATATGGATCTAGTTGATGGAAATAAGGGGAATAAATCTTCACATTAAAAGTATAACGCCACGTTGCGAACACGTGCTAGCAGCATGATTATCTTGTTAACAACCGTTATAGTCTTGACACGTCATTTAGACACGTAGACCGGAAAGCTGGTGAGTTGGCAGTTAAGCTCACGTGAGGTTCATCAGTTGGCTGGCTAGGCCAATCAGCGTAGGTCTATATCACCTCATTGAAGTGACTCGAAGATGCACCTTTCATATCTTTGTCAGTCTTCACTTCATCATAGAATTCAGTGCAAACTAGTTGGTTATGGAACTCATGCTAAGCCAGAAGATACAATGAGTGAGTAAATCACATATTTTAGACATAGTAAGGTGTTGCAAATGTTTGATATTGCAGGATGTCTATAGTATTGCTTATTTGGGGCAGGTACTAGCAATGTAACATTAGTTAGCAATGCTAATGTTACAGTGGTAAATGACAGCTAGTAGAAAATGTGGAAACTGTTAAAAGAAAAACATAAAAAACAAATATTTTGTTGTAAAAAGTTTGACTGATAAAAGTGACAACAATGCTCTTGCAGATCATGTGGTTTGGTGAATGAATACATTATTTGTAAATTTGGTAGCTTATGCTAGCTATCAGTTACCACCACTATTATGGTGAATGGACTATAGGTCACCTCTTAGATGTTCTGTTTCTATTTTTAGCCCTACGTCTTACTAACCGTTTGGGTTATAGGCCTATATACTAATTACTCTACTGTGTTATGGATGAGGAAGGTTTAATTTAGAAGAGGTGTACCTGCATTAGCGTGTGGGGAGATTGGATAAAATATTTTGGATAAACCACCCCTAGTTTACCCGACCGGGATTCAAACGCCTCTTTCCTTGTTATCAGCAGTCTAGTCTGTTGATATAGTGACACCTTAGACCATGTGGCCATCGAATATGAAGTAAATTGACCGTGAATATGCCATTCTAGAGGGGTAAATATATCCTTGTTTATACAATGTAATATTCAAAAAATCTTTTTAGATAAAGATAATTCAAAGTGTTTCATGAACTAACATAAATTTTATCTTTGTTAAACTTTCATGATTAATTTATCAGGATCATGTCTTGAAGAAATGAAGGTACGACCAATTTGCTCCCACAAAAAATGCACCACCTTCAACATATAGTTCATATTGTATTGACTAAAACTGAGATAGTGGCTCCTTAACTGCTGCTGTCCAACAAGTAATAATGGTCTTCGTCACCTTGCCTAGCACTGGATCTTTCTGCTCTGTAAGTCTATTGTTTTCGGTCCAAATTATCAAGTTACTCCTGGATACTCAGAGTAATATAAAATAGCACTCTCGTGTTCCAACTCAGGTGGCCGAACTGCACAAGGCCAGCAATCAGCTAATTTTTAAGAATAGGTACAAGTTGTCTCTGGTAGTCAAAGTTCGATATGAAATAAGTGAAGTTTTGGAGGTAATTTGCTGAAAGAATTGGTATTCTTTCTTAGATCCAAAAATTGTCTTTCATGAAAATACAGTTAGTTATTTTTATTTTTGGAAGCTATCTATCCCTCCCACCCCCCAGTGAATATAAAATAAAATTATGCTGATATCTCCACCAACCATAATTAAACTACTTTTTTTTATCTGGCATTAAATCTTAAAATTAATTTAGTGTGGTCATGTTAAGATGGTAGAGAACGTGAGTTATAGTCGGTTATTTGACAGTTTTTACACAAAACTTTTTTTGGTCAACATAAATAAAATTATGCTTTGGTAGATACATTTTGTCTAATTTTAGACATCTCAACAGTTCTTCACTATTTGTCATGAGCCTAATGGCATTTGACCAGAAACTTTTTAAACTAAGATAAAATAAATTTCCAGCTAAATTATGCAATGACTATGACAAATATACAAACATTTTAAGGATACACTGTTGAGGTCACTATGTTTAGAAAATTAAACTTAATACTAATATGCCGAGAAAGTATTATTTTTTTTAACTGTAAAGATAGAGACCAAAATTCCCGTTCCCCCTTCCATCATAAAAACTGACTATTTGTTTAAGGAAGTAACTGAGTGAAGTTAATTCTATTATTCAGACTCTCTAAAATTACAATAAACTTTCTTTAGAGGTTAATGATATTATATAAATGCTTGAAGCACTGAACCAAACAGCCAGAACATTATAATTCGACACGCCTAATAGGTTGTTATACAGTTTCCCTACGTATCAAATACGTATTTGTTCTAGCTTGTTCATAAGTTACATAAGGCAAAGTATAATGGGATTAAAAGCAATCCGATTTTATCAGTTTAAACCATTTAAACGCTGAAAGCTTTTTTTATTGGCGAATAATTTTGTAGAAAGCTATAACGAAGCAAGTCTGGCTATTCTTATGTAAATATCTGGAGAAATTCTTAGAAATAATGTGATTTTTGTGGTTTTATTTGAATGGGGAAGTGGTTCCCTGATCTAATAATCGAATTCTTTCTATTATGTAGACCAACAATATGGATGCTTGAAATAATTCGAGTTCCGTGAGGCTATTGTTACTTCTCAAAGTTATATTGTGAGTAAATAAGATAGTTACATAATATATGTTGTGTTTTGATTAAGTATTTACAGTAATTTTGAAACAAATATTTCGGACACTAAATATCAAAATAGATTATTAGAGTTTTATAAAATCATGCAGATGCTAGAATCAGGTTTAGATTGGAAGAAACTTTTTTGCCAATTAATAAATTTACCCAAACAATTTTCAAATATTGAACAAATTATTGAGAAATGTGTTGAAATGTTTTGAGTCCAAATTTATATTAATGTTCAACAGACACCAAGTATTATGATTAAGAAGCTAAGTATTTAATGAATGATGTTAGATTAGTCTCCGTTGTGTAAATTAACTAGTGATTAATGAGAGTTGATTTAATAATAATGTGTCTCCCAAAGTTGAATAGTCAAGAGAATTCGTGCCCATTGGTGTAAATATGCAAACGGTCCAGTGGAAGTGGGACAGACTGTACATACAAAATAATTAGACTGACTTACATTCTCATCCGTCACTAAGATACTCACACGTTCCCAAGGCAGGGGTCGGCAACCTTTATGATATCGGTGGTCTTATGGATCTAAATATATTTTGTTTAGGTTCGGTTTTAAAAAAATGTCAACTTTATATTTTTCATATAGTATTTAAGTATTTTGTGTCTATTTTATGAGGACAATTGTTTGTTTGCTAAATCTTTTACGGGCCAGATAAATCAGCTAGTAGGTCGTAGATGGCTAACCTCTGCTCTAAGGCATACAGCTCAGAACATACTGGATTGCAGGTTACAGGAAGGTCAAGGTTCGAGCCTTGGTCGGTTGAAATCGTTGGTAAATCAGAGAAGAGGAACTTGCCATAAAATCCGCGTACTAATCGATACGCGTACAGACTAAGCAACCACTTTAATATTGAAATCAAGATTTGTAGCAATCCCGCACAGAGTCTTACTACCCGTTTTGGTTATAAGAATATGTACTAATTACACTAATATGTTAGGGATTAGGAGGGCTTAAGTATAGGAAGTGCGCCCGCATTTGAATAGAGGAAGAGTTAAAAACAATTTGGGTAAACCATCGTTAGTGCAACCGGTGGGATCAAACCCCGATCTCCCTCTCATCGGCAGTCTATTATAATGCGAGAGTAGCGCTTTAGCCCATGTGGTCACCACAACAGGTGTACAATAAAAAATATGTTAGGCTCATTTGAATGATAAAATGTGCTAGAAAAATTAATGGATTAACAATTTTCAAATAATAAATACTATATTTTTACTTTATCATATCAAAAGAAAGTATTTCGATCGTGAAAAAGATCTATCTCGAGATTATAACGAATCTTTACGATTTATGTGACCACGAAACCAAATAAATGGTACGGAACTTCACACGGAGATTCTCACTCCATTTTTAAAAATTGAAATTGTCACTCAAAGCACGTGATATATTCGAAATGAAATAATATACACTATCAAACCCAGAAAAAATTGCGCTATACTTACGTAAAACATTTTTTGACCCCCGGTTATAAATCTTATAATTTTATTTTAAAAGAATTAAAGTCCTTATTTGTATATTTGGATCAATAAAAATGATCAATGTTGGATCCACAAGGGTCAACACTTCGTATTAAAATTTCAACTTCTGGTTAAATTTTCCACATTTATTAGGTGTTGCAAGTCTTCATGTCATTGCATTGCTATTAAATACTTCGTTTGTAAATTTTGACCAATAAAAAATGTAAATATTGACTATTGAGTCCAAAATGGATATAGGTCACTGTTGTACAAACATTTCTCCTAAGAGGTTAAAGGAAAAATAACATAAACTTTTTGAGAGACTTACTTATATTTAATTACTCTATGGCATTGGAGAATTATTGCGTTAAAACTTGAGTAGTATCTCTTTACAACTAAAGCTCACAAAGTTGTATTAATATATTTGCCAATATCTCAGAAATATTTGATTTTATAAAAATATATTTCATATAAAAGTTTTTTTATTTTTAACAGTACAATAGCTTTGCAATAATAAGTTATTTAGTATCTCAAATAATTGTAGATTATTATTATTATTAGCACCGCGTCTTACTACCCGTTCGGGTTATACGCACTTACGCTAATGTGTAATGGTAGGATGATTGTGATATGAAATGAAGGACCTACAGTTTAACGTGGAATCCGAACCACGGTGGAGGCCTGGAATTCCCCACATTCACAATTTGTCTTGTCAGAGGTGAAGGAAGGGTTTGGTAATCAGATAAATCTTTGCCGGGACCGAGGATTGAACCCTGGCCGCCAGCACAGAAGTCTGACACCTTACCCTAGACCGCCAGGTCACCGACACAAAATAATTGTAGAGATACGGACATTTCCGCTTCTGTAAAGTACTGTGAAATTCAATTTCATGCAAAAGTAAATGTAGTCATTTTATTTATAATCTTAATAAACGCCTAGAAAAGAATTTTAATCAAAATTGTTAGAGCCTGTTTAGAGAAAATTTATTTTTTATTTTTTCGCTCTTTATCAAACTAGCTACTCTTAATTTTAGCGTTAAACAGACACGCAGAGAGACGGCATGTTCAAAAACCACTTTTTAGGGTTCGGGGCTCATGAAACATCAGCATCCATCAAAAACTTGGGCGAGATTTTTTTTTTACTGTAACAATACTTTACCTAGAGTTCTAAAAATAAAAAAAAGAAGAAATTTTGCGTATTGTTTTAAAATGATTGGTTTTATAAATATATGTTTCAAATAAAAGTTTTTGACCATAAATAAACCTAAATATTAGCAATGAGATGTAATCTCTTATCTCAAAGATTTACAGAGATATGATAAAAATTATTAGAATCAGACCGGAACTCTTCAAGTCATTTTGACCAAAAATTATAGTAGCCATTTTGTTTGTAATATTGATCAATGCTTAAAAAATGAAATTTAATTAAAATCGTCATAGCCGATTTTGATAAAATTATTTTTTCTCTTTTCGCCCTTAAGGGAACTATACCTAATTTTAGGGTTGGATATACAATTCCAAAAATCCCTCGGGGCAACTCTATGGAAACCTTAAGATCCAAGTTTTAGCCCCATCAGTAAAATATCTTAGGCTCTACTCCAAGGTACAGATAGACAGAAATGTAAAAAACACTTTTTCGGATTCGGGGGGTCGTGAAACGTCGAAACTAATCAAAATCTCGAGTTCAATTTATTTGACGGTCACAATACTTTCTCTACCTATAAAGTAGCGATAAGTAAAATGTTGATTTTGCAATTACATCTATCCCCGTGTCTGTTTGTCTGTCTGCCCCTGGCCATGGATCCAAAACAGTTTGATGAATTTTGTTCAAAATTGATATTTAGATATTATAAAATATTTTTTACTTTTTCCCTTCAATTAAGGGTGGTTTGCTGATGAGTATTTTTTTTAATTCCAAAATTTTCAAAAATAATTGTTTTAGTAATTTTGTTTAAAATGACTATTTAGGATTTTTTTGACATAATAAATACCATAATACTATTTTATTGGTTTTTGGAAAAAAAAAATTATTTAAGGTTAGTTTACTGATAGGAAATTTATAAAAAATTTAAGTGTTTCAAAAATTGCTCTAACTATTTTGTTCAAAATTAATGTTATTAGGGTGATAAACGAGAATAAGGAAGTGTTTATATTAAACGGTACAATGCAGCATTTAGGATAAGCATATGACTTAGTTTTGTTGGTAAATACTAAGCACGCTGTTGCAAGACACGCACAAATTTTATCGGAGGCTAGTAAATTAGTAGGTTTACAAGTAAACGGCTAAAAGACTAATCATATGGCCACACAGAGAAAACAGATTGAGGTCGATAATTTAGAGATTACTGCGAACAACATGTAATTTGACAGGTTTAATTAGTTCAAATAATTAGGAACAATTCTAAGTAGCAATAACGATAATATATCGCAAATTAGGAGAAGAATACTGTTGGTAGACGCATGGTCTTACTCGGTCACTAAATTGTTGAGAGCTCACACGATTTCAAGGAATGTAAAACTCGAAATATACAAATCAATAATTTTACCTGATTTTCTTTAGGTATGTGAAAAGTGGTCTCTTATCTTACATGACGAAAACTAATTTAGGATGTTCTAAAACAAGTTGCTTATTAAGATATTTGGTCCAAAAAGGGATTAATATCCCAGGGAGTGACGTATGTTATATAATTATGAGTTACACAAACCACATTCATCACCAGATATTCAAGTGCAGCAGATTACGGTGGACACGACAAGCAGAACTAATGGGAGATTCTATAACCTTGTTCAAGGTACTGACTGGCAAACCCATTGGGAATACCTGGACGCGGATGGAAGGATAACATTAGAACTGACCTGAAAGATATAGGATGTAATGAGGTGGACAGGATAGAACTATTTTAAAAGAAGTATATGTGGCAACGTTCTTTTGTAAGTGTGGCGACGAACTTTCGAGTTCCTAATACTATAGAGTAAATATAAGTGTAAGTAAATCAGTAACGGTAGCTTAATTATGACAAATTATAGAAAAATTTTAGTTGTTTAAAAATTAACCTTTAAAATTGAATACAAATTAGGAATCTGATAATAGTGTTTCATGATAAATAAAAATATATATATCTATTTTTACAAACAAAAACTAATGTTAGGGTAGTTTACAAGTAATTTATTTTTGAAAGGTGATTTTTTTTTAGTTGAGAAATTTGGTTTAAAATCTATGTATATAAAGAGTGATTATTGTGATTAACAAGATGGTTTGTTTCATTTTATGAGGAAATCATACTTGAGGGTAGTTTACTGAAGTCCTATATTTTTCAATTTTTTTAAATCCATAATATACAATATAAGAAAGTTTGTGCGATAGTGTCGTACCAATTATTAATATTTCCTACTACGATACCATGTTTTTAGTATCACGTCTCCACTAATTGTTAGGGTTACACACCTATGTATTGATTGAGCTAATAGGTTAGGCATGAGGAAGGTTTACCTCAGAGGAAACGTACACACAGTTACATGGAATGAGAGTGGGAAACCATTTTGAAAAACCTCTTAGTATCTCTGACTGGGGTCAAACCATGATCTCTCCATCATCGGCGGGTCAATATATTGCGATAATGACACTTATGACCATTTAGACACCGAAGCGGCTTATTCCATTTTAAAATATTTAAATTAAGATCTCAGGTACAAGTAAGTACCTAAAGTAACTGATAAATTTTTAATAAGATTGTCCTGGATCCTTATATTAATATAGTTACAGCCCACTTGGGTGGTCGCTAAGGCACAATTGATTGGACTACCAATCATTGGGAGATCACGGTTCAAATCCCTGCTCGGGTGTACAGAGGGTGGCTTTTATTAAATGGATTTTCACATTACCTCCACGAAAATGTTGGTACACTTATTATAAATTCAACATTCCTTATCCATTACTTAATGGCGTAATTAGTTTATAAATGTGTAAGAGAATGGGTAGTAATATGTGGGGACTGGAAAAAAAAAGAAGATAATTACGATATCTGTCACTAAAGAGGAGTTGTTTCCAAAGTTAATCTAGTTTTTAAGTCGTGTGAATGGTACATCCCTTAGCTACGTACTAAGACATTTCACGTTAAGGGGGTCTACTACCGAAATTCTAATATGTGTTGCAGACATCTGCGTTATTTAAGTGGCGGTTTGTGTTATTTCAAAATGGAGGTGAAAGATATCAAAGCGTCGCAACGTGATTAAAATCCTTGTATTGTAAGGTTAGTAACCTAGAAAAAAATCTTAAAATTATGAAATTGGTCCATTTTGAATGACGTTTCACGGGAAATTACGCAGTTCTGAGATCAAATCTGTTCGAAACATATATATCTAGCCTTCCCAAAAACAAGTAAAGTCAACCTTAAATATGGTTGCAACATAAGTTTTTTAAGATGATAGAAGATTGTTTCAGTGGTTTTGAATCCTTATAACCGCCATTCTCATAATAAATGCTGCACTTTGAGAACAGTTTAATTAAAATAGGTGGTGTCTTTAATATGTTTTCATTCATTTGTTTCTAGCGATAGTTCGTGTGAACATATATTTGTTTGGCTATAATTTTAAATCTAAGGCTATTAATGACTCAATATAGGCTAAGGGTTATGAATGAGGATACGATTTGAGAGGAAGTACAACCTAATAAGCTGAGAGGGGATAAGAAAACCATATTAATAAACCACTCTCCAGTGCACCCATGATCACCCCGTCACCGATTGCGAGCCTGACGCCCTAGATCCGCGGGACCATTGGTAGGGGTGTTTCTTAAATTGGCTGTTGTAATAGTTTGTCCATGATCATTTCGTTACACGACTTCGTACTGAATTAAGTACGTTCAAATAACCCGCTTTAGTGGCCGTGTGGTCTATAACGCAGTAGATTAGACTGCCGATAATGGGGAGATCAAGGTTTGAATATCAGCGGATATACTAAGACTGGTTTTTACAAAATAGTTTTTCCACTCTCCCTCGAAGTGAATGCGGGTACACTCCCTTTAAATATAACCTTCTTAATCCCCGCGTAATTAATACATAAGCCTAAAACCCAAACGGGTAGGAGGAGCAAGGGGAAGAAAGGATGGTTTGTCGGCGCAGGGCTAAGTGTTTTCTATAGACGATTACTTTTATGTGGTGTTTTGTAGGGCGGTAAGAGGTCCTAAGAGCGACACCTGTGAGTCACTGTGAACGCGGGCTGCTCCAAGGCACGTCATAAGAACTTTTGTAGTTCAATTTAATGTTTTTGAAAGTCTCTTGTAAAAATAAGAAGAATAAATGGGATGTGACGAAATGTCAGGTAATGAATACAGATCACCTGGCAATATTTGTTTTTAAAATATGAATGTGAAGTGTCTTTTTTTTTATAATTTAGTTTTATATGTGTATATAAGTGTAAATATATATGTAGTCGAATCGCCACTAGAAGGAATTCTTAGAGGATATTATAAATAAACTAGCGTTGAAAATAAAAAAAATTAACTATCTCTTATCTTCCAACTGTTAGCATTGACACTAGCTTTAAAATTTGATAAGTTGCAGAACACGTGGCTTGACGTATGAGTGCATAAAACAGATTTAAGTTCTAAAAGTTTGGTTAGGCTATTTGTATAGTTATCTGACTTAAGAAATCATGTTAAAATTTAAATAGTATGTTTTATACTTAAACATTAACTAAGCACATATTAATTAGAGAGAAGTACGCTGGGAATATATTTTTAGCTGTATTTCTTATTTTATGAAGAGTGTTTATACCTTCAAGAAATATTAACTAACCCTTTAATATAAGAAATGTATTTTTGTTCGTAGCCTATATTATACATATTTATAAGTGTTCACAATATTGTTTTAGAATATAATGGTAAATATAGGCCTAATTATTGCAGTGGTTATAATTTTGCACTTAAGACTGAAATAAAAACACTTTATCTAAAAAAATTGTATAATCTGAAATTTAATATTTATTTATTTTATAAAATATTGTAGTTACTTTTTAATTACATTTAATCAGGATTTCCAGAACTAGGGCAAGTTTTGAACAATAAATCAACTTTCGTATATTTATATGAATTTGCGTTATAATGAATCAATATAAAATCAAATTAATTCAAAATTATATGCACAATTAGTGTTATTTGATAAAACTTTCATACTGAAGCAATGAATAAGCTATCATGTTTTATTTCTTTTGAGAGCACACAAAAATAAAATAAAAACCTCTTATATGCATGGGTAATAAAATATTATTCATATTAAAGTGAATTTAATTTATATTGAGTGAATGAATGACTATAATTTAATTATAATTTTATATGTGATGTGTTCAACGAATTGAAAATACAAAAACATGGTGTGTTTACTTTTTCAAGGTTCAGTTATAAAAATATTCATTGCATGGCTGGGAGAGTGGGGATGGCCAAACGATGTAAAAGTTTCGTTTGAAATTAAACGACCACGTTTTCGTTAATTAATAAAATAAATAAACAAAAAAAATGTAATCTATGTAGACACTCGTATCAATTTTGTTTCCCAAATAGCAGTTTAATTATATGGATGTGTGCAAATAAATTGTACTGTAAGCAATGATGCCTTGTTACGAGAGATGAAACATATTTTTTTAAAGCAGGATAAAATTTAAATATAAAAATTATATTATAAATAATATTATGTTGGATTAAAGTAAACCATTTAGTTTTCTAAGATTGACATGCATTATAAGTTTTGGAAATCATAAGTGTAAAACTGAACTTTTTTCACACATGACTCTTAATCAACACGGTTTTTAAGATTGGTCTTAATAGAGTAGCTAATCTAATTTTCATAGAAACTTTTTTACATTTTTTCTACCGATTCTATTTCTTAATAATTTTTTTTAGCACCGCATCTTTCTACCTATTCATACTATACACATATTTACTCTTTTAACTAATGAGTTAGAGATGAGTAAGGCTAACATTAGAACAAGTATACACGAAGTTTCATGGAAGAAGGGTGGAAAACCATTTTGGAAAATCGACCTCAGTACACCCGACCGGGATTAAAACACCGATATCCTTGTCATCGGCAGTCTAGTCTAACACGAAAGTGACGCCCTAAACCATGGAGCCATCGAAGCAGGTCATTTCTTAATTCACCCATGACAGAGGATTTACCACATTAATGAAAGTGATATCATCGATATTGTAACATAGGTACCAGATAGCAATATTTCCAAGCCCTCTTTTCTCAGAGTAAGATATTTTGTCATGCTTTTTGTCCTTTCTTACTGGACAGAAGAACAATGTAATTATTGTTAGTTGATCGTTTACTATCCTGACGTAAGAACCTTAGATATTGTTAAAGGAAATGGTCGTTTAAGATACTATCCTATCTATCGGGTTGTATGAGTGTATTTTAGGAAAAGTGCAGCCCTCGACACAATTCTTTTATATGCTGTTTAGTAAAATATATTTCAGCTATAATTTAAATAAATTAAGTTCAATGTATAGGGAAGGGATTATATATAATTATTACAAAAAAATAAGAAGTCATAATATATAAAGAAATATATGAAAAATATTTGAAACACAATATATATACTCACACACACACACAAAACCACACACACAATTATATATATATATATATTGTGTTTGCCAATGTTTTCATATAGTTAGTTAAATAATATGACTTATATATATATGAACATTATGAACGTGACCCGCTTCGGTGGCCACGTGGTCTCTAGGCTAAGACGTCACTCTCGCAGCCCACCAGATGGCGATGACGAGGAAATTGAGGTTCAAATTTCGGTCGGGTGTACTGAGGGTGGTTTTTCCAAAATGGTTTTCCACTTTCCCTCCACAAATGAAGGTACACTTCCTATAAATTATAGAATATCCCTAGTCCCTAATACTATTATATAATTAGTACACAAGCGTACATCCTGAACAGGTATTAAGACATGAAATTAAGGTAAACAATTATAACTTGTCAAAATACATCTATATTATTATGTATTTTTGAAATTTTAACAATATAAATGTCATAGTAAATAAAATGTTAAAACTATAGTGTAGGGTACACAATTTTGATGAGTTGATATAATTTCTCTTCCCTCTCACTCGCGTTATAGGAGTCAAGGTGTATGGAGGTACTGTACAATAGATGAAACAATCTCACACCCATTTAGGCCCTCAATTAATTCAGATCACTACGGAAAGTACAACAATCTACTATTAACATCTATGTAAAACAATAGTTATTATTAATGGTTAGTAAAATAAATTATATCAATAAATAAACTTATTAATAACCGTAATTTTAATTTCATATTTTTTATATTATTTAATATGGAACAATAAATAACCTTCTTATAAATCTGGCAGGAGACGAATATACCTGCTTGGCACCCGAATATAAGACCGTAGCATATAGTAGCCTCAAATAAGAAAGACACATATATCGAATGCAATCATGGCATTAATTTGATCCAGTCAGGATCCAACCCCGAGACGTCGGATGAGATTACGTCGTGGGCCCATACAATATTCACAAAATAGCATCGAACATGGGTAAAATTGATAATTTGCACTGTGTTACACACTTCTATTTCATATTTCGAAAATCACCACAAATTATCTGAAAATTAACTTGTTTACTAAAAATTCTTCTCAACTTTTCCCTGACACACGAAATTTTCTGACTTTTCCATTGGTTTCCTGCTTTCCAGATGTGTATCAACTCTGCTTTTATTGATCCTATCGCGTTAAATAGGTTGAATCAAGTTGTGAGTTTGACGATTTTTAAAAATAATTGTACTTTAATTCAAACTGGTATAATAGGGTATGTTCATGTAATGGGGATGGATAAGGAAAGAGTCCCCCAACATGTGATGGGGATAAAATATTTAAGTACTTATATAGCCCGTAAGAGAGACCAATGAAGAGATGAAAGAAGCAGATAACAGCAAATGTTTTTTAACTTCACTCCATTTCCTTACAATTCGCCTTTTCAAATCTTTCTCTTTATAGTTTAAAAAGTCACTAATAGTATTATAAAACATTATTTTTTCAAACAACAATCTTAAAATCCATAATATTGATGTGAAGTTAATTTATTTTAATCGGTTAAAATGTCATTCTGTCATTCTCGGGAGTAAGAGAATAAAGCGCGCGTGACTTTCTCTATTTCCCTTCTATTTGAACTTAAATGACAGCGGTGACATAGCGTGACCACACGTGACTGGACTAAAAGAACTGCCGTTTTTTAAAACTAGGGCAAGGGGGGAGGGGGGGTTACAACAGTGGCCCGGATATTAACCAAATATATTACATTTACAACTGCATCCAGAATTGGAGAGGTTGTGAATATTTGTTTTAGTTATGCTTAATTAACAGATTTATTGCTATTAACGAACTACGATCTCTATTTGAAAGAATGACGATGAAGTTATATGAAAATGCAGCCCTAAGCACACCTATCCCTCGGTTATGAAGCTGTTGAGTGCAGTAGCACTTAAGAGCAAGCCAAAAGTAGTATCCCTTGAGCGCATGAACTGGGATACGAGGAATAGAATAGAGGGATGTTGTTTACCCGACTTTACTTGTGGTCAGTGAAACAACCGAATACCATCAAAAGGTTAGTTTGGTTTCTCTGGCTACGAATTTTACCTACGCTCTAAAATGTTATTAGAGTTCTTATTTTATATTCAGTATAATTATTTAAGTTTATTTTTAAATTTTGGAAACCACCGAAAGAAACAGGGCAAGTCTTGTGCCTTTACAAAATACACCCAACCTACCCTAGTCTTAATTAAACCAACATAACCTAATTTAGCCTAACTTAACCTAAAAAAAGTTCCAATGGAATAAAAAACATTAAAAAGAAAAGACGAGCTACTCCTTGCAAATGCGCAAAGGGTACAAGACTTTTCCTGTTCTTTTCGATTATTTCCAAACATTAAAAATAATCCCAAATATCGTATGTATTATACTGTAAGAACTATTATTAAATATTTAGAACGTTGTTAAATTTGCATCCAGGAAAATCAACTTAAATTTTTGACATATTCGGTTGGTTCGCTGATTACAAGCAAAGTCGGGGAAAACAACATCCCTATATTCTATTCCTCGTACACCAGTCCATGTGCTCAAGTGCTAATATTTTTGGCTTGCGCTTAAGTGCTACTGCACTCAACTGTTACAGATTCTTAACCCTCAAACCTACTAGCAGAAGTTTGTTAGGCAATTTTTGTTGAATGATATAAAACGTATTATAATCCACACGAACTTCAAAATATCAGTGGGCACGCGGAATGTCAAGCTTATCTAGTCCAGCCTACCGGTGATGGGGAGATCAAGGTTCAAATCCATGTGGGTTAACTGAGAGTGTTTTTTTAAACTATATTGTTTACCACTTTTTCTCCACACAAATGCCAGTAAACTTCCTCTAAATTCTAGCTTTCTCATTTCCAACCCATTTGTATAGTTAGGCCTACATGCGTATAGCCCAGAAAGATGGTAAGAAGGGGTAGCTCCCAAAACAATTCTTAGACTGTATACAAACAGAACAGGTAGTAATACGTGATGCTGAGAAAAACTAGTTAACCTGTTTACCAATTTCTTAAAATTGTATATGTTTCTGGTAGAAGTCTCTAATCAGTTAATTTTGCTCTTAAATTTCGAGGATATATTATTTGGTGATTTATTTATTTATAATTTTAAATTGTAGATGTAACGCTGATAATAATGGTAATTAAAATGTTAGAAAGGTTTTCAGATAGTGCCGTTGGTAGGGACAGTATTATACAATGTCTAACGCTGTTTGAATGTTTTTAACACCACGTCCTACTAATGTTTAGGTTTACGGATTATTTTGTACTAATCACGCTAATGAGATAGGGATGAAGAAAGTTGAATTTTGTGAAATTGTAATCTTATTTGCGTAGAATGAGTGTGGAAAACCATTTTGTAAAAACCACCCTCAGTACACCCCACCAGGATTTGAAACCCCGATCTCACTGTCATTGGAAGTCTAGTCTAACACAATAGTGACACCTTAGATCATGCAGTCACTGAGAAAGATGTAAATAATGTTGAAATTATATTTCTAAAAATGTAAACTTTATCATAAATATCAACTATTTAGAAAACATTATTATTATTATCATAATCATCATCATTATACACCTGTCAAGATATTAAGAATTTTTTTTTATTAATCTTATATCGTAATATTATACATGGAAAATTAGTTAAACCAAAGTGATTCTTTATCACTTATTAACTAAACCATAGGGACTATTTCTCACATAATAATAGACCGACTCTTTTCACTTACTAATTAAACTATAATAAATCTTTTTCAATAATTAATAAGCTAAAGTGAGAATTTATCGCTTATTAAATAACTAGACTGAATCTTTCTCCCATATTAAATAAGCTACACAGACTCTTACTTATTAATCAAAATAGACTAAATATTTCCTACGTTATAATTAAAATAGACCAACGTTTTCTCAAATATTAATTTTATTATACTGATTATTACTCGCATTTTACAATGGACTTTTCTTAAATAATAATCAAACTATACTATTCAATAAGGATTAACACAAAAATATCTTAAATATGATTCGATTTTAATAAATGTTTATGTAATAATACTTGTTTCACCACATCGCACTAGCCAATCAGGTTATTCATATGTATATTAAATACGATAATATAGTAGGAATGAGAAAGGTTGAATATTAATTAAGTATACCGACATTTTCATATGGTAATAGTGAAGAAAAATTCGAGAAGATTATCCTCAATATACTAAGTAATGATTTAAATCCCAACCTCTCCAACTTTATTAGATGAGAATGATATTTAGAATACATTTCCACCTATACTGATGAGTATGAATATAAATGCACGAATTAAATATATTGCCATTTTAATATCTAGCTTTTATTTCTTTCTACTTCCTCTTAGTTCAGTATAAAATTAAACAAATATTTTTATTATAATATGGTAACAAATCAATTTATTACAAATACGAACTCATAAATAATTGTATTATTATTTTTTAGTTCAAACGAATTTCTGGGTTAGGATATTCATAGAAAATCAAATGGTTATTTTATTTTATATGAAAAATTCAGATCGTTTCAGCTTTCATACTTAACCTTTCTGTGTTAACATGAGCGTCGTCATGAACTACGCTCTCAACCTGAATGCATTAGCATTTAATCTTTTATTTTTTAACATTTACCAACTTAATTATATAATAAATTTTACCACTTTAACAACACCCCTCCCCTCTTTTTTTAGTCCTAAAACCTAGCCAAGAATTATTTGGCAAGTTTTATTATGCACCAGCAGCGATTAAAAGAAACAACATGAAAAACTTTTATTATTATTTTTTCTATAAAAAAAAGATGATGAAAAAATATAACAAAAAAAAAAATAATGTCCTTCATAAACAATGCTTTCCCCATTCATGTTTTGATTTGTCGGGTGAAAACAAAACAAAAAAGATAGAAAAATAGGAGAAGAAGGGGGTGTAGTAACAGTTTGATGGTATTCAGAAGAAAAAAAATGAATGTTGAATATATATAAATGGGAAAAGGGGGAGAAAAAACGTAAAATGTAAGAGTGGGTATAATATACAATAGCTGAGTTCTGGCAGTTGAGAAAGAGAGAAAAGAATATGCAGAGCATATTCTGCCAGGACATAAAAGAGGCATTTTGGCAGGACCTATAAATCTTAGTAGCTTTAAAAAAGAGAGTAGTGTAGTGGACAGGGATATAAAATGTGATGAAGAGAAGAACGAAGAGAAAAACATTTTTTTTTTTAAATTCAGAGGTGTAAATAAATGATAATTACAAAAATAAATAAAAAGACATAGAGTGTTTGGCGAACAATTTATTTGACTTGATTTACTTGTTTAGTACCATATAGATTTCTGTTCTCAGTTTTAGTTTTAATAATATAATAAATAGCTCGCCAACCTGAGTTGGTGGGCACGCGGTTTAGACATCAAGCTCATCTTGTTTGGTTTTCTGATGATCAGAAGGTCAGGGGTCCAATTCTATGCCGAGTATACTGAAGGCCTTTTATCCTAAAAAGTTTTTTTATTCACCTTATCTACAAATTTGGGTACGGTACATTTCCTCTAAGTTATAACTTTCTCATACTTACCCGATTAATAGACCTGTTTATAAAATGCTGTAGTACTATGGGTAATAAGGTTAATTGAAAATAAGGTAATTTACCACATACCACACCCACATGATATGTCAAGCCAATATACTGTATTACCAGTGACAGAGATATCAAAGTCCGGATATTGTTTATAGCACCGCGTCTTGCTAGCTGTTTGAGTTATACGCCTATGTTAAAAACGCTAACAGTTTTAGGCATTAAGAAAGCTATATTTAAAGGAATTGTACTCGTATCAGTGGGGAGGGAGAGTGGAAGACCGTTTGGAAAAACCACCCTCGGCATATTCGAACCTCGATTTCCTTGTCATCGACAGTCTATTTTACTGCGAGAGTAGTGCCTTAGACCATGCGTTCACCAAAGCGGGTGATTGGGTGCATTTGGGGTGGTTTTAACATTATGTTATCTATCATTTTTGTCTTCAAATACTTTCTTTACACTGATACGGATGCATTTTCGATAAATACCCTTCTTACAACATATTCATGAATTAAGAAAATTATCTCCCGTCACCGACAGATCAGACAAGACGACAATGATGCCTTTGTAGGATTACGTTTTCTCACTTACGCGGGTATGCTATATTTGTTCAATAAACCATTACTCGTATTATAATATTATTCCTTTAAACATGTCTTTCTTATATTCGTATCACCCGACACTAGCTCGTATTGAAATCCAGTGTGCTAGCTAGCACGTCATCATCTAGCGTCGTGTGAATCAGACAAAGTATACTGGTTCTGCCTCTCGGTACTGGCTAACATACTAGTTGTGAGGATAGAACAAGTGTATTTTCGTAGTTCCGACACTAGTCTGTGTAATTAGACCAATCAATGCGCGCTGAGACTGTGTGTAGAGAAATGGTAGAAATGGCTCCAACATGGTTATCGGATGTGATTTTGTTGTTGGCAGAAAATTATTCTAAGCACCCTTGTTAATTTAACAACAAATTGCCACAATATGACAATATATTTAATTAAAAACATGTCATATAAAAACGACAAACTGTGTCCCAGACCCAATTCTAATCTAAATAAACTTGATAGCATGCCAAACTTGGATGGTTTTTTTAGAAGATAAAGTGTGCGTAGGCCTAAAAAAGAACATTTGTGTATTAAGGATACTGTATTTGGACACCCATGGGCTTCGGGACCTCTGACCACATCGTAAATAAATGTATACAAATTTAGGGAGATACTAAACGTTAATGTTACCCAGAATGTATCTTACCTAACCTCCGAAAGTATCATTTTTAGCATCCTGCGACCATTATTTCGCCTTTCCTGCCAGTCCCGTGTCCATATTCTTTTCCTATGCTCCCTCTCATAATTTTCAATGTCATTATTAATAATTAATGCAGCTGTTGCACCCAAAATTAATCTCTGACGTTCCATAAATATTAGCACTAGAACCTAGTACCAAAAAAGAAGCGTGTGAATACTCTAGTCCAATTTCTATTGTACTAGCTAGTGTACAGATATCTAGGCGCTAGCAAGTGTCGTGTGATAGTATCTTTCTGCGATCCGTATGATGGATATAAGCCTAGTCACATTGTAGATTTGTTCAAAGACAAAGAAATATGGCTGCTCACAACTTATTTCTCTAGTAACAGTATCCCTCACACAATTTTGTGAATAAATAAGAGTTTATGAAAATAAATATATATAGAACATTCAAAATACGTCATTCGTAAATGTTGAAAAGTATAAAAAGGTGTTTCTTTTATTTATGCAGGTTTCGTGTGTCATAGTTATTTAAATAATGCAATTTTATTTTATTTCTCTTCTATTTGTTTGTCTACAAGTCTTTTTTATCTCACAAGTTTTAATCCACAGTTTATTTTCACTTTTTTTTTCAGATACAATTAGACTATGTCTACTTAAAGTGAATGGTTTTAGTTATTTTACGTTGTTTTGTCTGAAAGCAAGATGAGCTGGTGTTCATTGAAGCGCTAAGCGTCCCAAATGAACTTCAACATTCTCATTTAGTTCTACGGGGTTAAGAAAGGAGGGCGGGGTGAAATGAAAAGTAACAGACACGAAACCTTCGAGCCTAGCGGCTTGTAAGCTATTTGACTTGCGCTAAAGTTATTTACAATGGTTGATTGGTAGCAGAGAGTTGGTTGTTAAATTGCTATTTCAATTTTAGGCTAATTAAGCCTTATAACCTTAAAGAATGGTAGTTTCCCACTGGGGTTTCAAAGGTACGTAAAAGGTAAAATATGAGTTGTTTTACTTCGATTTCAGTATTTTTCTGAAACTTCATCTCATTAGATGAAGAATCTATGGACAAACGGGAGTACCCGGGTTTGATTCCTAGTATGGCCGAAATATTTGTCATCAGTTAACTATCATCCAGTGTACTGGGTGTTGAATCTCTTCTAGTATTAGGCTATTTTGGGAGCTGTGTCCTGATATATTGATCAGTTCATGCTAAATATGCATAATAAAACAAATAATTATTATATTTTTGAAAAAATACAGTCACACTATCCACACCCATCCTCTAAAGATGCCCAAACCAAAGTAAGATACTGCTTTCACATTTATATATTAAATTCCCTTTCAAACCGCAATCCTTCAGCACCCATTCATTAGTTACTTTGTCCATATGAGTTTTTACACATATATCTAAGATATTTCATCCCGGCCGCATTCACCCATTCATAGAACGTTGGCGCTAACACATTTTTATATACTACCATCTTTGCCTCTTTTGATAGTACTTCATTCTTTGCAATAGTCCACATACACTACTTTCTGAGATGTCTATAAAGTTTACCATCTATCCTTACATTTTTAAAAAACATCTGTCCAGATACACAATTTCATTAACTTGTTCTAACAAGTTTCCATTTATACTAAGTTGACAATCATTTCCTGATCAGTCCTTATCAAAAACTATAACCTTAATTTTGGGGATATTTATACGAAGATTCATTCTGCCTGTCGTCACATTCAAACTATATGAAGGTAGAGCGTGTGGGTCAAAGGGACCATGTAAGACGTGCCTAAATGTGGTAGATGAATGCGTGGAAATGAGAAACATTAAGAATTTTAATAATAAAAGAGCATGCATGACTCGGTGTATGGATGTTGTTAAAGCGAAGGGAGTATGCAAGAATAGGGAAGTGTGGAGAAAGTTACTGAGGATGGATTAAGTATGGAGTTGTTCTTTGAGCTATATTCCCAGTTTCTGGCCTATCCCGTGAGGAAACGGCGTGATTAGGTATGTATGTAGGCCCATGTATGTGTATATGTACAGTAGGGGCTTCCATGATTTTAAAATATATAATATCAGTACTTTACATATAAAATAACTTAAAGAAGAACATAATCCTTAGTAAACTCTGATTTTTATACGAAGTCCACTTTCGATCACTAACGTTTGGCATTTTATAAATGTGTTTTATTTTATTTACTAATTCAAATTTTCATTTGAAAATCTATTGAAAGATTCCAATAGTACTTCCTTGAAGCCCACTGTATAATTTATGTTCATATAATTAATTAAACCGGCCGAGAATATTAATACAATTGTAATATTTTATTTCCACCATTGTGGCAACATGAGTTTCCAGTTGTTAAATAACAGGATTCCAGAAAAGTGAACATACCTAGCCTTGGTGCCTAAATACTTACTAGCTTTATTGAGTCCATCTGCCATAGAAGTGGTGCTAGCTGGTAGCCAGCAGTATATGTAAAATCTGTTAAGAGAAAATTGTTTGTTGTGAAAGTTTTGAATGTAAATGTGACAAAAAATCAATATATGGTCTGGCAGATTATATGGTTTGGCGAATGTATACATAAAAATAGATCTCGTAGCTTTTGTTAGAGGTCACTTACCAACACTCCTACCATAGATGGGTTATAGTTTATAGAAAGACAAACTCGTAAACAAATGGTAATTATCTCTGTTAGTACCGCCTTGAGTAGAACCAGAGTCCAATAGACTTTAAATATATTACACAAAGTATATCATCTCTAGTAATAATAATTTCAATATCTGGGTAAGAAATCGAACCAGTGGCTGTTTACAAGCGTAATAGTACTAATACTCGTAATAGTAAACTGTCCTCTCTCTCCCCACTCCAACAACACACGGTAAAGTTATGAGATAATACGTGATTATTGGCTTATAAGGGTTAGTTTGATATTGAATATAAGGAAACAGTTTACTAATAAATTCTCGTAAAGTCTGGATTTATCTCGCAACAACAAACAAGACAAACAGATACACATATTCAAACGTATATTTTAAAATTATACCTAGTAACGAGAATATTACTATCGGAATTTTGACTTAGCGCCACGATGGTCTATCAATTGTGGTCAGACTCACTCAGGGTTTCCATAAATTACTCACCCCACTATATGTCTTAATAAACTAATTATTTTAGGAGATAGCGAATTTAGTGTGGTATTGACTAAACTCTGGTAGTCGACTTAATTAAAACCAAAACAAAATTGAGCTGTGTTATTAATTACGGCAAACCGTTTAAAAATGATCCTAAAATAAACCGGAGCATAGCAGATGGCTCAAGGAAACCCTTGTCACAAAAGTTCATAGCTTTTTTGAGCTATGATCACCGACTAGGAGGATTATCATAAATTTTTGTTGGGCTATGTTCACTGACCAGGAGGATTTTCGTTATTGCTTAGTTGGGCCATGTTCACTGACCAGGAGGATTATCGTCATTGCTTAGTTGGGCTATGTTCACTGACCAGGAGGATTATCGTCATTGCTTAGTTGGGCCATGTTCATGACCAGGAGGATTTTCGTTATAGCTTAGTTGGGCTATGTTCACTGACCAGGAGGATTATCGTCATTGCTTAGTTGGGCCATGTTCACTGACCAGGAGGATTTTCGTCATTGCTTAGTTGGCTATGTTCACTGACCAGGAGGATTTTCGTTATTGCTTAGTTGGGCCATGTTCACTGACCAGGAGGATTATCGTCATTGCTTAGTTGGGCCATGTTCACTGACCAGGAGGATTATCGTCATTGCTTAGTTGGGCCATGTTCACCGACTAGGAGGATTATCGTTATAGCTTAGTTGGCCACGATCGCTGACCAGGAAGAGTATAAAAGATAATAGACCTGTGGGTAGATATGAATTCAGCCCCACCAATCTTTCTGCCTTATATCAGGTTAGGTTAGTTTAGGTTAGGCTAGGTTTGTTTAGTTTAGCATTTTGTTGTGTCTCACTCTCCATCCCTTGCTGTTTTTCACTGAGCTTGAGAAAACATTTACAACCATGCTAAACGGAGCGCCACAACAGCCGGGACCGAGTTAGTACACCAGTACGTCTTGTTTGCAATTCCCAAGGAGGAACTCGTGATTCAACTGTAATGGAGGATTAACGCTACCCTTTTAAACGCAGGTCATAACAGGTATTCGTGGGTCAACTATACTACACGCAAATAAATCATTTATTAAGAATTATAATTGGGTGAATAAATTATGGACACCTGTACCTAATTCTGTCCTTGAATACAAAATACTTTGCTATTTTAGGCAGCACTTGAAATGTATCTCGAAACGTGTAGCCAGATATTATCATTTATTGGGAAATTTTGAATAGGAGAACTTTCTGCAGTGTTGACATGCGGTAGATCGGTTGAGTTGTAGAGGTGGTACCTAGAGCCTATTATATAATATGCATCAAATAATGTATTAAGGGACGAGTAAGTTTATAAAGAGGGGTTGGATAGGGGGTACGGAGGAGAGGGGGATACAAATGTTGTTGGCAAATACTTAGGCAAACCTTAAAATATTTTGAAAAATGACACCTGGACATGGAACTTGAGCCCGGGACCTTTGTCTTAGTACGCCAATATTCTACCCACTGAGCTATCCCCAAGTCGTCCCGCGCCCAGGGTCATTCTTCACTCATATTTTAAGGCAGAGTCTATGATGGACGTGCAGAAATCGTAGGCACGGAACAGGAATTGACTCGTGCTGACGTTTCCCACTGTCCATCATAGATTCTGCCTTAAAATATGAGTGAAGAACTACCCTGGGTGCAGGACTACTTCTGGATAGCTCAGTGGGTAGAGTATTGGCGTACTAAGCTAAAAGTCCCGGATTCGATTCCCGTGTCCAGGTGTCAATTTTAAGAATATGATATCTAGATGGAGTAATCCTCACTAAAAGCATAAATAATAGCTTCGACTATTTGATTCTTAAATCTTAAAATAGTTTCTAATAAGCTTATTGATGATAAAAATATTGATGAACATAAAGGTTCTACAAAAGCTCGCATTCATTAGTTTATTTAATACTACTCCTGCTGCTACTACAAATAATAATAATAATAATAATCATAATCATAATAATATAACGTTTTCTAAAACAAATTTATTCTGAAACCTACTGAGGCAAAAAAGTTTTGCTTCACATTTCTACGTGAATCCCTGAACAACGGAGTATTTATTAGAGGTAAATTTATCCAAAATAATTTGTTAATGGGAGGCTTTATTTTTTTCTCCAAGCTAATGTAATTTGAGCCTAATATATAATAACTAGTTATTTTAAACAAGCCTCGGGCTCTCATTAGTTATGTATACAATGTGTTTGTATTAAAATATGAATTTGTTTTCTCATAACGGTATTATTTTTTAAATTTGTAAATCTTAAGATTTTTACTCAGTAGAAATATGTTTACCTATTGATTTTAATAGCCTTACATAAAAAATTACTCTATTTTTACTAAGTTAAATAATTATTAATAAAAAGGATAATGCTATGGACATTATTTTTTAATTAATTAATCTATTTATTTAAAAATACTAGGTTTTTGGAATAAGTATTTTGGGAATTAAGGGTACGCAATCGTAGCAAGTAAATCGTAAAAAATTTGAAAAACACTGGTCTATGGCTGGAAAATATATTTTAAAGGTTTATTATTTTTATAGTCAGGGTAAGCTAAAATTTTAGTCAGCCCCAAAACTATTCAGCTACGGGGAAATTTCTGACTTCTTGAGAACTTATTGTGACCAAATAGCTTCCTAAGCACCTTGTTTTCGAATATACTATAAATTTGTTTTCGTCTTGTAATGTAAGAAACTACGTTTCACACCCATAGAGAGCAACAAATAATATTTTTTACTATCCCTACTCTATTAATATAATTGAATAAAGACATTTAGGACGGGTAGTAATACAAAGAATAAAACTAAAAATCAATATATTGAAATGAGTACTGTCATTACAATTATTAAAAATAAAAAAGCAAATATAAATTTATAGTGAAATATTAAATTTAATTTCATATTTGTACTTTTCATGACATAATTAATGTGTTTATAAATAAACTCAAATTGTATTTACATAACTGGGATGGTAAAAAATATTAAATTAGTAATGTGTTAGCTCTAATTTTAACTTTACAGTGAAAATTTATTGTCATTCCTGTGCGCGCTCGCAGATTAAAAAAGAACAATTTAAAATAATAATTAAATACTACACATTCCCTGGGAAAATTAAAATAGGGAATTATTTTTTTCATTCTCTGTTATTTAGTTATAGAAAATTAAATATTGTAGTTGCAATCTAGAACGCTTTGTTTCTCGTTTGTTTTGGAAATCTAAGGGAGTATCATAAAATCGATGTGTGTACAGGAACCTGTTAAGGGTTTGATTTCATTCTGGTGTTAGAGGAAAAGGACATTTTAGAAATTAAAAATTAGCTTTTTGCTATTTTTTTTATCCCCAGAAAATATTATTACTCCTCCAGATTATCCGCATATAACTACACTAATGATGTAAGGAAAATATACCTTTAATTGTGTGGAGGAGAATGGAAACCACAGAGGATAAAAACAACCTCAGTATATCCGCTGAGAGTCTAACCCTAACTGCCCATCATCGTCAACAAAATAAAACATCTTGACGCTTGATCGATCGTCCTCACCAATACGGTGGTGTATTAATTAGTTAGCAATTAAATTCCTAATAAGGCATAATCACATTGAAGATCATCTCGCATTACGATTTTGTAAACACAATTCCTGCACAGTATTAAATAATAACCAACCCTAAATTAAAATCAAGATTTTTAATTAAATATGAACTAGCTTACCAAACTAATAAGGAAAAAGATAAATTAAAAATAGGTGGAAGTATATGTTAGATAATTTAATATTTAGAAACAGCAGTATTTTTAATGAATAAATTAATATCATCATAAATAGGCTGAGGAACACAAATACAACCTACCTTAATTGGTCCCTCGCCAATACGGGTGGTGCACTAATTGTTTACTAACACAAGTCATGCCATAAGATTTCATTAGAAGTAGGTATGACGACGGTATAATTTAGAGGAATTGTATCAGCATTTCTGATAAAGGAGAATAAAATACGATTTAAGAAAGACCACCCTCAATACACCCAGCTGCGATTCGAGCCCCAGCCTCCACGTAACTGACAGACTTTAATAGTTGGCTTGACATTTAGTTTTTGTACCCACAGATATTTTTTTTTTGCAATCAACATTGATAGTATCTTACTATAAACATTTTACTATATCATTAGTATTATCTTATAAGTTTCACTACGATCAATCAAAAGCAACCGGTCTTCAAATCTCATTACTTGACTTGGGCATATTAAATAATCTTTAGTAACTTTTGTAACCGTCGAATATTGTCCTTCCTACCATGTTATTATCATAGTTAAATAGTAACACTATTTACTCTTTTCTAATTGGATTGTTTTAGCATATAATATTAGAGAACTAGAGTATTACTACCGATCACTAAAGTGACATATATATACTTTTTCCGTATTTCCCGTCGGGGTTATACGTTTATTTATACTAATAAGATAAGGATAATAAAAGTATAATGTATAAAAAATGTATTCGTATTTGCGTGGAGAGATGAAGAAATGTGTCGGAAAAATAACAAAAGACACTCGGCAGGAGTTTGTCTCCTAGACCTTCACTTGTAAAAACTATACATAAAGAGACTGAAGCCTTTGTCTGCGTTTCCATCTGTCCAGATCGTAATGTCTTTTATATTTCTATGATATGGTCTGAATTTCGTCAGAAAGAGAATATGTTCACATTTTGTAAGGAATCTTCCAAACGCGTTAATTAATAATGTGTTTTTGTTCGGGAGAGGGAATACCAATCCATTACATTTATTCATTAATTAGAAATGCCAATCAATATAGCTATCATATAAATCTACGATGTGAATAGTAATAATAATAAATACATAAAAAGAGCGTTTAAAAAAAAAGGTTTATAAAAAAAAGTTCCATCATGTATCAAGTAACTCATCCAACCATCAATCACTCTAGCTATAGTTTTCAATTAATATTTAATTCCGTGTAGCTCTATTCTTCTTTGCAGTACAATAACAGTCCAAACATAATGAGAATACATGATATACACCAGTTATTATACCTCAGCAAACATTCACTAACAATTAGTCCGGCAAACATGAGAAGGGAGAGGGATGAATAATACTGCTCAGGGGCAAATAACTTGACAAATATAAAATTGGGGGGGGGAGGGAGAATGTAGATAAATTGAAAGGAGTTGAATAAAAAAAATCGCGACTACGAGAAAAGAGGGGTACAGAGGCAGGGACTGTGGGGAAGGTTTTAGAATGCATTTATTTCATTTATACGTCACTGCGTTAAAATGTTAGTGGAGTGAGTTTTTGTTCGTTGTATAAATAAAAGTATGATGTTATTCAATCATATATATATTAAAAGAACGAATGAGTGATTACATAACATATAACTGTGTATTATTAATTGTACCGAGAAAAAAGATTTTTTTAGCTTGAAGTAAATTCTGTACAGTTGATTAATTAAAACAAGTTGGATATAAAATATTTAAATATTATTAGAGTAAACTGTGCGAAGTGCATCACACAAACTTTCTCATATTCATGTATATATGTAGGCACATGTGTGTTGAGTATTTTCTTAATGTACTAAATTAATGTATCTAATATATAATATTTGAATGACAAAAAAAAAGTGCATGGTGTGGTGTTTAAGAAGATATTTGGTACAAAAAGAGATGAGACTACTGGTATTGCAGGAGATTACATAACGATGAGTCACATACCCTGTACTTATTACGATACATATCTAGGATAATCAAGTCTCATAGATTACCGTGAGCAACACGAATGGGATAACATAGAACCGTGTTCAGTGTACTAACGGGCAAACCCAATGGTCAGATATCACCGAGAAAAACAAAACGCAGATGGGAGGATAACTTTAGAATATACATGAAAAATATAGGATGTAATGAGGTGGACTGGATAGAACTAGCTCAATATAGGGATAGGGTGTAATGATGGTGACTGGATAGAACTGGCTCAAGATAGGGATAGGGTGTAATGAGAAGGACTAGATAGAACTAGCTCAATATAGGGATAGGGTGTAATGAGGTGGAATGGATAGAACTAGCTCAATATAGGGATAGGGTGTAATGATGGTGACTGGATAGAACTGGCTCAAGATAGGGATAGGGTGTAATGAGAAGGACTAGATAGAACTAGCTCAATATAGGGATAGGGTGTAATGAGAAGGACTGGATAGAACTTGCTCAAGATACGGATAGGGTGTAATGAGGGTGACTGGATAGAATTGGCTCAAGATAGGGATAGGGTGTAATGAGGTGACTGGATAGAACTAGCTCAAGATAGGGATAGGGTGTAATGAGGGTGACTGGACAGAACTATCTCAATATAGGGATAGGGTGTAATGAGGTGGAATGGATAGAACTAGCTCAATATAGGGATAGGGTGTAATGAGGTGGAATGGATAGAACTAGCTCAATATAGGGATAGGGTGTAATGATGGTGACTGGATAGAACTGGCTCAAGATAGGATAGGGTGTAATGAGAAGGACTAGATAGAACTAGCTCAATATAGGGATAGGGTGTAATGAGGTGGAATGGATAGAACTAGCTCAATATAGGGATAGGGTGTAATGAGGGTGACTGGACAGAACTAGCTCAAGATAGGGATAGGGTGTAATGAGGGTGACTGGATAGAACTAGCTCAAGATAGGGATAGGGTGTAATGGGGTAGACTGGATAGAACTAGCTCATGATAGTGATGGGTCGCGTAATTTTGTAAGTGCGGTGATAAACTTTCGAGATCCTAATGGTATTGAGTAGGTTAATTAAGTTATTAATAATATATAAAGAGTGAAAGTATTTGTTTGGATTAGATACGTTTGTTTCAAACATTTAATAATGGAATATTATGGACACAGCTATATTTGTACGCATCGCGTCTTTCTATCCAACAGAGCTAATAGCATCTTTTCATTAAGAGGGAAGGGCTCAGGTAGATAAAATTAAGATTAAATTCACCCACATTTGCGTGAAAAAAAACCAATTAGGTAAATCCATCTTGGTACACACGGTTGGAATTCGAACCCCAACACACCTGTATTTATTTATTCGTGTACTCACCAGTGAGGGTGAGCCATTTATGATAGTCAACAATAAATTGTAAAGAGTTTATTTACTTAAGCAATTAGAGTAATTTCAGTCAGTTGTTTTATCTTATTTCTCGTGAAATAATAAGAATAGTTTATAGTGATAGCTATGTTTGTATATTTATGTGTCCTTTCAAAGGCATAACTAGGGTTGATTGGGGTTGATGGCACCCATGGTGAGATAAAATAAATGACGTTCCTTGAAAACTGTTCTTTAAAATTTAACTGAATTATTATATCGGCACTCAAACCAGCTACTTTTTATAATACCCACTATAAAATAATAAAAACAATGAACTTGTGTCACTTAAAAAAAAACATATTGTTGCTAATATTGCCGGTAAATTTCGTGTCCCCTCCTGCATGAACCTAGTTACACCACTAAGTCCATTATTTATGTCTAAATCAATCAACCAAATATTAATACACAAGCATTTATTATTTATAATTTTTAATTTTCTTCGGCACATGGTTTTCAAATTTGTTCAAATATTTATATTATTAATTAGTCAGAATATATTTGGACACAAATAGTGTATTTAAATTTGTAAGCTAACAATATCTTATTTTGTTCCTTTATATGAAAAGCTAAAATCCAAATTTATTGGTTGAAACTGCTTTTGAATATTTTAAATTATAAGAAAAGTGAAGCCCAAATTGGGTAAACTATTTTTTTAACGTACACATTCAAGGTGTACATGAACTATTTGACCAAACTTTGTTGGTTTATATAGTTAGTTACACACTCGGAATTTCTTTTTATTGAAAAATTTTTTTTTTTTCTCTTTTGATCCAAATTATCCTGGTTAAAAGCTCCAAATTTTAGAAGAATATAGGCCTATATTTAGTATGCTCTTCTGTTAAAAATCAACATAAAGCATTAATTTACACCTATCATAAATTATTGTACCACCAATATTGGTGTGGCTAGGTCACTTATTTTTTAATGTTAGGCGTAGTCAAAGCGAAGTTCGAAACACGAGAATCCAATTCGAATTCGCAGTCAAAGATAAAGTTTTTGTTGTTGTCACATAAAACTATTTGTTTTTACATCCATCACTGTTTCCAAATTGTGGTCTAGGTGATTTTTTATTCAAGCCATAAATATTTCCTCTACCGGCTTGCTAGTCCTGTCGTAGCTTCATATGAGAGGCACAACATCCAGTCCCCACCCGTTAATTAGTCACTATGAAAGGGTAAACCCACATTTTACCCAATTTTTTCATCCATGCCATGAATCGAACCCAGGACCTTTAACTCAGTAAACAGTCACTCTACCGACTGAACTAAGGTGTTGGATTCATAGCACTGCTTGTAATTATTACCAAATCATCTATTTTGTGTCCTTAGCTAAAGAGAAAGTTTTAAATAGAAAAAAAAATAACATACTGTGATAATTTATGCTAACAAATCTGAATGTATCTATAGTTACGTTATTGATATTATTTAATAACTAGTTGGTTATCCAAATAGCTTATATATTATAAATTAGTATTGGTTTAAATATTTCATAATTATATAATTATTTATATATATATATATATTTCAAATCTATTCACAATCTAATGAAGTTTTCTCCTCCCTTCGAAATATTTCGTAGATAAGATGGCTATTTTGGTTGTCGAAAGCGAAGGTTAGGCCTGACTTTCGACTTTGACATTTCTAAACTTTGCACACCCCAAATTACTAGTAAAGTCTTACAACCATAACACAAGAGCTTAAATAAAGGTACTATTTTGGAAGATTTCTATACAAATTACACCAAAACCTCAAGGAAAAATAAATTTAACCAAAGTGTTATTAAATTTGGCAATAACATAATTATTAATTTATTCTATATCATATTATAAGTAATATAACTTAGTCTAGCGTATTTTTACCTAACCAAATAAAGTAAAAATTTTTTGTCACTAATATACTAAATATAATTTAGCTTAAGATACCTTTACAGTAATTTAAAATAGGTAAGTGTTTGCACAGATAACTTGAGCTGTCAAACTAATATTAAGGGTTACAAGACATTATGTGAACTTCTGCAACCTCATAAATAATGTGTAGAACCTAGAAGGCATCATAACATGTTAGTTAGTCTGGCAAGCGCTTTGACTAATCGATATTATATATATTGACTAATTTATATCGATCAATATAGTATCACCTAGAACATTTTAAACTGTATTAAACAAATATTTGACATGCCAATGAAACCATAGGATACCACTAGCAGTTTTGAATTCTAAACTTAATTTAGCTTTAGTAAAAAATGTCATCAATAGCTATGTTAAGAATGACATTTGATAATATTTCAGTATCATAATGATTATTTTTAAATATAAATTTATTTAAAGTATTTTTTCTAGAACACCCGTGATTGAAAATAGATGTGACAGTTAAATAACTATATGGATAACTAACCTATGTTAACATTTTATAAAACTGTGTTAATTTTTGTGAGTAATTATCCGAGTTATATTTAATCGGTGGCTTTTAATGAAAGTATACGCGTCATTCAAAAGATTTCTTGTTTATGCGTGAGAAAGATCCACCAAATAAATGTATTTAACAACTGTTTTGTAATGAAATTAATATTTCTGTAGTATAGATAGTATAGTTTATTGAATGTTTAAAATAGTTTAGATAACACTTAATATTATATATACATTTATTTTATCTGTACCAGTGAGCACGTGTATAAATGCGTCGGTCCGCTCATCTTTATCTGGTTTTCCGATGATGGGAAAGCCAGGGTGTTGAAATATGTCCGGGTGTACTGAAATGAGTTATAGTAAATTGTATTTGATACTCTCTTCATTCAAATTCTTTTACATTTTCTTTGTAATCTAACCTTTCTCATTTCTAAATTATTTGTGTAAATATGAGGTTAGCCCAACCAAACGTGACACGAAGCATAAAGAATTGTTTTTTCAATGTATCTTTATTGTAAAAGATACTCAATATTTCAGCAATTTTAGATCAAGTTAATGTAAAAAAATAGGCTTTTATTTGTTACCTTTTCTTTATTTATGAGTTTCGAGCAGGACCCAATAATTCTAAACTCTTCTTTTGAACGTTCACATTAACGTTAAGTGAAAAGTCCGGTCTCACAACATTTGTTCATGTCACGGTGACAAGATCGATACCCTCTGCTTCTCCAAGTGGCTAACTCTTCCAATACTAACACATAAACCGTACAAGAACCAATGACGATAACGTCCACTTTCATATTCTTCATCCCACATAAATGACCTTATGTAGTAGCCTCCTTTATTGTTATTTTATATTCTCTATGTTTTCAATAACTTTGACTTGTCATTTTAAGATAAAGGAAAAACAAGCAAAAAAAAAAAATGCAATGGGATTTATATTTCTGTCTTATTCTTGAATCGATGACTAAAGTTTGGAGAGTATGGATATTGTTTGCTTCCATTTGTCATATTTTATTTTTATATTGTATTTATAATATATATATTTCTTATGGCGTTGTTTAATCAAACGAAAGTCACGAAATTGGTTGTTCAATAAAATAATGCTATCGTTTTTATTTGTGTAATGTTTATAGATTGATAAGTTAAAATTATTTTGAAAATTGACAGATATAATCGAACCTAGAACCTTCAACATACCACGATATTGCTCTACCACTGCCAATTAGACCTGTGTCCAGGGTCAAACACCAGCTAACTCAAAGGTCCTGGCTTGATTCCCGTGTCCAAGTGTAATTTTTAAACAGCTATAAAAATTAATATGTGTGAACGGCAGCCAATGTATATGTTAATTTAAACGTGTTGTTAATAGATTATGAGTATGGAAGAACCAAATATATATTTTTATTTTGCGCTTCAAAATAAACATATTTCATTGTTATGGATATCTAATTATATGTTTACTCACACAATATATTAATATAAATCCATGCACCAAAAATATTGTTGACTAATCAATTAGCTTAAATCATGAAATAGTTAATGGTTTTTAGTAAACCTATTCAGAGAAAAACATTTAAAACCATTTTCTGGCTTATAATACTAAATTATTATGTTTTGCGCCATATCCCACCCAAGTTAAACGCAATTGAATTATTATTATATGGTAGGGATGAGTGAGGTAGAATTTAGAGCAAATGCACTTGCATTTGCTCGGGGTGGAGTAAGAAAACATTAAAGAATTTAAAAAGCTCCCGGTACTAGATTACAGATGGATAACATGCAGCGGACCTAATTTCATAAGACCTAAGGTCTAGGAGCTATGACTTTTGGTCTTATAAAATTAAGTCTAGTGACGTTAGGTCTTGTGAAGTTAGGTCTTTTAAAGTTTAGACCTATTGCCTTTAGGTCCACTGCCTGGTTAAAGAGTTAAGGCTATTTTAAAGTAATATATTATAAATTAATCTTGGCCCAGTGCTTTTAGGTCTAGTAAAGTTAGGAGCTATAAAATTAGGTGCAGTGAAGTTAGGTCTTATGGGGTTTATTTCTTATAGCATTTAGGTTTTGTGCCGTTAGGTCTTATAAAGTTAGGTGTAATAAATGATAAATTCAATCTCATTATAAATATCCGGTCCAATCATGAGCATCAAATAAACAACATTAAAATAGTCCATCATCCCCTTGATTTTAGAACCTATGACCCTGCATTGACTATAGGATCCGGGGTTGATGTTGCATGTCAGGACCTGCATAGGTTGCGTACAAGGGGGGGTTAAGGAACCATTTTGGTTTTCCACATCATGCTATAAGGTTAAATATAACTTTTATTATATTTTAATAAGATTTTGGTTCTATTTTAATTCCATGCCGCCATCTCTAATAGCCGTGAGGCTTAGAGTATGGAGGGTCAGAAGCCTGGGGTTAACGGGGTAGGGGATGGAAAGCCTGTCGAGACCTTCACAGGTTGGGGGTAGAGGGGTAGGGAGCCCTCAAGGGTAATTCACCATTACAGACTCTGAGTACTAGGATTCCAGGGAAGGGGGTGAGTAGTTTAAGTAGTGTGGAGGATGGAACAGGATAGATGTATCAGCATTCGCCTGGATAGATAATGGAGATACCTATACACCTTTAAAGTGTTAGCTGTGTTAGGTGGGAGGGTAAAAGGTTTGGTGTGAGGGAGGAGGAGAGAAGGGGTGCGGGTTGAAGGTAGAGGAGGAAAGGGCGGGAGGATGTAAGCGAAGGGGAAAGGAGGGAATTCACCGATATTGTGTCAGGCGTTAGGTTGTGAGATATGGGGTCAATATGAGGAGTTATTGATATGGACATGAGTTGATAGGAGCTACTTTTAAGTTTGAGAAAGGGCCACGGGGTGGTGAGATATTTGTATGGTCTTTACATATATTACATTTATTCTATTCTATTGTTACGTTAATTTAAGCTTGAGCCCACCTGGGAGCGTTATTTTTAACTATTATTAGTTTTGTCAGCCACCTTCAAATGGAAAGAAGGGCTATTAACAGTTAAATAATTGTCTTTGAAAACTTAATTCCTGTATAGTTAAAATTACAGCCACTAGGCGCTCGCTTTGCTAAACGTCATTTAATTGCTAGTTAAATGGTGTGTCTACTACTTGATTGCGAGGTTTAGATCAGACTTTCATATATTCGTAGTTTGTTCTGGGCGCAAGCACTTTTCATATAAACGAGCACCAGTCTTTGCCACCTACCGGTACTGACAGATCTCCAAAATTCCTGTCAGCTCGCCTCCATGGGGTGGCCCCTGGGCAATGTGACACACGGGATCCGGCGTAGCTAAGACCCCGACAATGTCATCTGTGTGTGAGGAGGGGATACTCCCTTTTCGACACACACTAAGTGATTGGAAGTGCCTACCCGTGTAGCGGGGATAGCTGGTCAGGGCACCTCCTCGAGGCGCCCTGCTGGGCAAATCTGGACCGCTAGGTCTCAAAAGGATGGGGTGTCAGCTTAAGGAGGAGGAAAGAGGAACAAAGTTCGTAGACCTAAGAGAGAGATAAGGTGGTGAAACGGCTGTCCAGAGTCTGAGCTCCTGAATTCCTCATAATGGGGGATCCCAAGGAGGGGCTAACTCCTCCCTCCATCCGGTCTCATAGGGAGGGGGGGGGGGGGTGATTCATCAAGTAACCCAAGGCAGGACTGTACTGTTTTTTTTCGGGTATCGAAGTAGCTGGAATGGCACTCATGGACCTAGGTCCATGTCCAGTGAACGGTGCCGTTCCCAATGACTGTGCAATGGTTGCACCGCGAAAAGCCACTGAGACAATGTGTGGTGTAGCTGAAGAGCCTTTCGAGGGGTCTCTTCGGTGATTTAGTTTGGATGTCCATGTCGTAGTTTGTAATGCAAATTGGTCCTATTCAGATTTAAGAGGCCGATAAAAGATTTATGAAGTCAAATCATGTCTTGTTCCGGAAAATTAGGAGCCTCTAGTCGGCACATTGATTTTTATTTACTTTTGGAACTTACTTATCTAATATTGATATTCTATCTAGAGTATATAATTTTTTGTATTTATCTTTTTTGTGTTATTTAACATGATTCACTATTATTAATAGATGGAAATATTCTATTAAAGTCAATTTATTGATATTGTATATAGAGTTTTTTGGGTCGCGATTTACGGGCGATATTTGACTATTATTTGTTAATATTATTTATGAGTTAGCTGATAAACTGTGATCAAGTTAGGTAGAACTCTGCATCTATCTCAAACATAGAGTCAGCTTCTGAATTGGCTATTTTGAATATTGCTTTTTCTTATCTGCCTAATTGTAAAATTAGTACTTCACTGTAAAGGTACAATTTTAAAGGCCACCGAGCAGCATGGTTGACATTGGTATTACCCTTCACTATTAAGCTGTCTCATTGGACTCATTGATTGTAATTGTTATGTTTATGAATAAACAACTTTCTTGTTTCCTCCTTGTCAATTATTTCTAAGTGGGAAAGGGGGGTAACAAGGTGAAAATTTATAGTGGCCTTTATAGTGTTTAAACATTTAAGTTAAAACGAAAATAGATACCTGATAATAATAATAATAATTTTATAAATAATTTATTCATAAAATCAGTCAACAGCAATAATATATTACTGCTGACTAGCAAGTTGAGTTTGTAACTGAGGAAGAAACTGATTAAATGCTTAATTTGGAGCATCGAAACTTTGACACTTATGATGTTGGAAAAGGAATACTTGGAGAGCTTTTAAATGTGGGGCTGGAGAAGATTTAAGAAGATCAGGTGGACAAACAGGGTGACCAATGAAGTCCTAAGAAGAGTGGGTGAGAAGAGAACCATTTTGGATGTGATTATTCGGTACAAAGCAAAAGTGTATTGGACACACACTTAGAAGGAACCGTGTTTTGAACGACGTCATAGAAGGAAAGGTGAGGTAAAAAGAAGCTTAGGAAGAAAGAGGATCCAAATATTTAAGGAAATGAAGGAAATAAGAAAATTCTGGGTGCCGAAGGAGGAGGCAAAGGACAGGGCGCATTGGTGGTCTTAAGTTCATTGACAAAAGAATGAACCGATCCTAAGACAAAACACCTAATAATAGTAATAAAATGAGTCAATACTGTTTCTAAATTTTTTCCTCATTACCGTTTTATTATACCAAACCATGTCGAAATTATAGTATATGGCCCTTAAAAACCACCTTCCCTCAAAGGAGCAAAGTACCAAATTCATCTCAGATAAGACTTTGGAGTCAAATTATAATCCTAAGTGTTTACTTTAACATTGTTTAAGGTTTCTAAATACTTTTTAAAATAACTTTAAAAAATAGATTTCAATATACTACATGTTAATTCTGATTTATTTCGTATCAAGTGAAACTTATTCTAGGTTTGATCATCCAATTACTGTTAGTGTACTTTTATATTTTGTCTTTTAATTGTCTCATAAAATATTTTTATGTTTTTCAACATTACAAATTTTAACTATTTTTATTTTTTCATATATTCTAAACGTTTCTACAAAATTAATTACTTTTATCAAATAATATCATATTCTCAATTATTTTGTATTGGCTGATATATGACTAAATGATTTATAAAATTAATATCTATTGAGCATAAAGACATCTTCATATTAACTTAAATGTTCAAACACCATTCAGGCCACTTTAGTTTTATACAGTGGATTTCTGGCTTCCTTAATTAAGCAGGATTTTAACCAATGAGTTGAAAAACACATTCTAACAGAGCAAAATATGTTATGAATAAAATAAAATTAATGTGGAATTTAAAGAAAGAACACTTTATTTAATTTATATTAGTACACATATTTATTTTAGAATAACTAAAGCTAAACGCAAAGAAACATATAATGTAGTGTATAGTGTATATCTGTTAAATTATGACACAGTCAAAACATTACACAGTAATATGGTGTCTTAATTTGAAAAGAATGATCAAGTGTAACGCGCACTCCCTCTCACAGTAGACTATAATGCCGATGACGAGGGTATTGGGTTCGAATCTCAGTTGGGTGTACTGAGGGTCTTTTTCAAAATAGTTTTACACCCTCCCTTCACGCAAATGATGGTACACTTTCTTTAACATTACCTTCCTAATCCCAAAAATGATCGTAGTTATGGTAGGTCTACATAAGCGTATAACCCGAACGGTTATTAAGATGCAATGCTAAGTAAAAAATTATCACGTGTTCACTGATATTGACTTTGTGGAATGTAACTGAACAAAGTCAGCACAGGTGTCTAATGCTGATAAAGAGCTATCTTTATGCTTTCCTCCATTAAATAGCTTCTCATAGAGCGATATTTCTTGGCATTTTGGTTAGTCGCTAACTCAGGTATATCATTGTTATCCTTTTCCTGATCTTCTAGTGTCTGATTGTTTTGCCAAAATTTGTTCAATAATTGTTTCCTCATAATCTTAATGGCTCAATACTAAGTACAAGACAATACCTACAGAATGGAATTGGCCAGTTTAATTTTGCTGGGATGGCCCATTTCCATTCTGTTCTAGGTAGGTGACACCCTGTATATAGTATCGCGCCGTAATTCCTCCTGTATTTAGTATAGTGACGCACTACTAAGTCTGATTATGAAACTGGCCCCAAGATATTTATGTTTAGAACGTACGTTCCATCTACACACAGTTTGTTGTACAATCAAGACCTTCACTGTCCCAATCACGGCAAGATGGCCCAAATTAGCAGAAAAATGTCAGGCTTCAGGCTGGTTTTTGTTCTTTACATTTTGTTCAAAAAAACTGCTTCCCCAACTAACCGGTGCCGCAATTAACCCAAATCACTGTATTTTTGCTTATTTTATAATGTATTAGATGGTATTTTAATAATATCTAATGGGAATGCCAGGCCGCCACCGTGGTTCGGATTCCACGTTAAACTGTAGGTCCTTCATTTCATCTCACAATCACCCTACCCATTACACATTAGCGTAAGTGCGTATAACCCGAACGGGTAGTAAGACGCGGTGCTAATAATAATAATAATATCTAATATTTTAATAAATAAAATGGTTTGAATATTATTTAAACATAATAATATCACTTCTACATTAAATGTCAATGGTAAATTCTCACACTATTTATTATCTTACTATTTATTCTTTATCATTCTCATATTTTCGTGACCCAAGAAATCACAATTTTTCTTTTAAAGTCTTATCTGATCTTACTCACAAACTTTTCTTAGGATTATTTTAAAATGTTATAAAGTGAATATAACTTTCTGGATTGTAAGATTTGTTCATCTGTTTTTTTAGCACCGCGTCTAGCTATCCGTTCGAGCTATACTCTTATTTATTAATTATACTAATGGTTTTAAGGATAAGTAAATTTATAGGAAGTGTACCTGAATATGTGTAGAGAAAGTATAAAACAAATTTGGAAAAATATTCCAGTACACCTAACCGATATTCGAACCTTGATCTACCCTGATCGGCAGTCTAGTATACTTCGAGAGTATTGCATTAGACTACGAGGCCACCAAAGTGGGTTGTTCATCTGTTAAGTTGAATAAAACTAGAACCTACTTATTAAAACAGACTGTGTACAAGTATAGAAGATATAAAGAGCAATTTTGATTGATTCGATTTCACAATGCATATTTTCTGTCAGCTCCCTATTTATAATTTTATAAAAAGTGACTATGACAAGTATATTTCCACTCCCAAAGAGTTGTATCGCTTCATGACATTTGCAATCTATTTTCGGATTTTGTATGTAATTTTCAGGAAAATATATGTCGTGATGATCTAAAAATAAAAATTGACATTTTGCTGTCGGAAATTGCTTTCTATTGACAAGCTTTAAAGGTGCGTTACACACAGGAAATCGAAAAGCAACGTCAATTTCCTATCATTGATTAAAATATTTTCTCAAACTTCCTAATTGTTTTAATGAATCGATGAAACTAATACAGTTTGAAAAATTATAAACTTATATGTGTACACCATTTCTAACGTTATAGTAAACATTATACGTATTCTTACACATTTTTAGTAAACTCCGAAGAACTAGCGCCTTGATTGCTTACATGTTTACTAGTTTAACCATTACTTTCTCATAAATTAAAACGTTAATTACCTTATCAAGGTTGTTACTATATTCTTAATATAAATTATCTGTTCTTTCCAGGTTTTCCGGAGGGAACTACCTTTTTTTCAGAAAATTAGAGAGTAGTATTGAGGAATGAAATTTCATTTCATAAAAGCAACGTTGTAAGGCAAGGCAATTTTGGTTTGGATCAGTATTATATCACCGCGTCGTTACTCAACCCAATGTTTCAGGGAGATAAAAAAAGGGGATATTATTATTTGTGTTTGAATTAACGTGCATATTTCTTAAGTCCGCTTTTTATTTTATGCATAGGACTACTTACTAATTAAGAATTGAATTTAAATGCTTCAAAACACATGAGTATTATATTTTTTATTGTTTGTATTGGTCAAATTCCTTGTGTTTTCCCAGTTTATTTCCAGACACAAGAAAATCCCCTTGTTTTTCTCGGTTATTCCCATTTTCCAGGTGCGTGACAACCCTGCTTATATTAAATATAAGACTTAAAATAATTCAAGATGGCATTTTTTATATTGATGGGATCCAACGTGTAGGCACATGAATTAACATTAACATTAACATTAATTCTGCAGGACATTAATTCATCAATTTGAGAGTATAAAATCACAATTTCACCAATGATGGGTTTTATAATCCTACAATGCCAACATCAAATCCCAGGTCCCCAAGCTTATTAAGCAGACGCACTACCGAATTAGCTTAAGTTCCCCACATTTAAACAAAATTGGTTAATATTGTAAATAATGAAATAATGGAAAAGTGCAGGGACTGAATAAAGTTGATTTAATCTGTACAAAAATTAGTATTACTAACTATTTGGGTGAAAACTGTCATCAATCATCTCTGAATGGGGTGTGTTTAAATCAGTGGAGTAATTAAAATACATAATTACTTTCCTACATTAAACTACTTTAACCTATACTTACTATTTAGGCTAATGTACGAGGATTGATTTAAATTTAAACTAGCCAGAAGCATAATAAAAGTCGAAGCTGAAGACGATTAACTTTTGCTGTTGTCACATAATACTATTATTAATGTGTATATGTTATTTAAGTGCGTATAGTTAAAAAGAAAGGTGTAGAGAATAAAACAAATAACACTTTGCATTTTATGCTAAGCTATGGTAAGTTGGTTTATATTTATTTATCTTTTGTGTCAAACATGCACTTTGTAAATTCTTTATAGATAATTAAAAAAAAGATAAATCAATGACTAAAAAATGGATGACTGTGTTAGAAATTGAATGAAAGCAAGGATGTTAACAAAATTAAAGATCTTGAAACGTTATATTTTCTCTAATCCATACCAGTTTCCGTCAGTTCATGGTGCTAAAATTTGCCAAATATTATTCTTAAAATAGTTAAATAGTGTTGGAAATATTTAATATACAATTTGTTTAATTTTTCTTACTCTAACCATGCCTACGTTATAGACGTCATTAATCATTAGTAGGTAATATAATTGTATCATTTGACATGTTTAATGAATTTAAATATTTATGGACTATTTAACTAGCAATAACGATATTAAATTTGAGACTAGGAAATAAATACTGTCGGGAAATGCACGATACTACTCACTCGATCAGTAAGTTGTTGAAATCTCACCTGGTTTCAAGGAATTTAAGGCTAAGAATACAGGATGTAATGAGGTGGACTGAATAAACTAGATCAAGATAGGGATAGGATGTAATGAAGGGAACTGGATAGAACTAGCTCAAGATAGAGATAGGGTGTGGTGAGGTGGACTGGATAGAACTAGCTCAATAGGATAGGTGATAGAGGTGATGACTGCTAAAATGAGAAGGGTGTGTGAGGTGGACTGGGATAGAACTAGCTCAAGATAGGGAAAGGTGGTGTACTTTTATAAGTGAACTTCTGGGTTCTAATATCATTGTATAAGTAATGTGTTAAAATACTTTTTAAGTAGCTGTCCTAAAAATAACTCCATCCTGGATTGTCATATTTATTGAAATATTTCAAATCGGTTCATAATATATTGAATCTTTCTTCTTCATTCAAAATGTGTTGAAGATGCAAAGGTTATTGCGGGTGTCCAAGTCAAGTTAAAGCTGATTTGACCTTCGATATTTTGAAATTTCAATTTATTTTTCTAAACTTAGATTGCCATTTCTAAATCAAACTTTAATATTTGTTTATTTTTATTCTTGGTTGTGCACCAAATTATTGAGATATTTAACGTTTAACAGTGAGTACATACTTCTAAAACACTTTAGTTAATCAAATATTGGTGAAGCTATAAATATATCTTCCCGTGATGGGAAAGTTGCAGGATTACTAGTGATTCATAGTTCACCAGAGCACAACTTGAATAATTTATAGCAAAGTTTTAATTTGTCACATCTGACTACGGAACTATTATTTCCAGGTCCGATTGCTGGCATTACCAAAACGTTTATCATATGTGAAATTGGGTCTTCTCCTTTCACAATCTTGAACATAGTTGGTCTTATTTAGTTCCTAAATCATGTGCTGATGTAATCAATTAGTTAGGAAAGTGCAATAAATGCCCCCAAAATGGTAGTGATTTAATTTGTTACACTCAAGTTGATATTCGTTTATCATAATTAATTTAACTAAGCAATCTTTAATTGGTTCTACTTAGTCGGGTTTGACTATTTAGTGGTATATCTACCATTCTTTTATGCAGGTTAGCCATGGTAGGTCCACACTAAGGGAAAACGAAGAGAAAGTATTTTACTAAACAGTTAAAATTATATTGGATTTTTAAAAACACGTTTTGTTTTTTGTGTAAACAATGATTTATATCCAAGAAAATAAATTAAAGTTATATCGTGCTCGTAATGGAGATTTCTATTGAAACTTTTGTGAGAAGCTGAGGTCTAGTTTTTGCGTGATCCTCTTCACTTTCACCTCTAACTCGACACACAACCCCTTCCATTCTATCTCTTATGTCCACCCTTAAGAGAGAGATCCTGAGGTGTTGCAGTCAACTCACCCCTTGTTCTCGACGATCAACCACCTGTAGCCGCGTGGCCAACTGGCGTTTCTCCCGCCACCCACAAGCCCCTGGGCTCACCCCTCTCTCCCTCCCTTTACCACCCTACCCCCAACCTTCCATACACCCCGCCAGCAACACGATTAGAAGGAACAAGAATCCATGCTTAGACTTGACACGTAAGCTGAGGGTTTACCAGTATCACTCTTAAATTGTTTTAAAAACATGCTTTTTTAAATCTAAAACCGTTTTAATATCATAGAATTAATCATAAATAAATCAGTAAAAGTAAAATTAACTTATTTTTAATTATTATATTACTTCCATACATAGCTATGAGTAGAATATTCACAAACTACAACCCGATTTTAATAAGAAGAGCTTTCTACAAAATCTAAACACGCTTTTTTCTGTCATCACTAATAACATTTACAATTTAATTGGTATTGATAACATCTAGCTATAATGACAGCTGAATACTACATGATTTGGCTTAAGAATACGTGAAAGTAAATCTGGTAACGTTTCTAGTTGTCAGATAAGGCCTTCTATGAAAATTGGACATTAACATGTATTTTCCTTGTTTTGTTTTGTCAGCTAGGGGAATTGAAAATATACTTACATTCTCTTTCTCTCATTTTATCTTGAGTTTTGATATATAGCTGGAATTTAATATATGGTTCTATCACAGATCTGCCACCATTTTTTCTCAATAAGAAATTCCCTGTGTTTTCCATTAAATTAAAATTGACACATGTAGGAATCACATTTAATCTATCATAAAATTGACTTATGGGGAGCCATCTAACTGATTTTTAAAATAGGATGATTTGAGCTTAGGGGAATTATATTAATTGGTTTTGCTTCCAAATGTTTCAGAAGAAATGTGGGATAATACATGTTTCAAATCAGCGTGATTGATTATTTAGTTCGTTTTTCTTTATAAACAGAACCCAGTTATGTTAAAGCTTGCAGTTAAATGTCCCTGTGATTCACAAAATACTATAGAATTTTGTTTTTATTTTTCTGAAAATTCTATTTATTTTTATATCCTATTTAAGCTACTACAATGAACCACAAGTAGAAAACAATGAAAAAATGGGAAACGTCACTTAGGTGTCTATGGTGTCTACTCACGAATACTTCTACTTCATTCAATCCTTCTCTCCACAACAACTCGACCAAGAGATGTATTGAGGCACACCCGTCCACGACAAGACATGAATTACCCGCATCGGTGGCCGCATGATCTCACGTGCTACTATCGTGTTAGACTGGACTGCCAAAGACGGGGAGATTGGGATTCAATCTCAGTTGGGCGCACGGAGGGTGGTTTCTTAAATAGTTTTACACTCTACCTTCACGTAAATCCGGGTGCATTTCCTCTAAACTAGACCTTTCTAATCACTAACATATTAGTGTAATTAGTACTTAGGGATATAACTAAAACGGGTAGTAATATACGCTAGTTAAAATAAAGGCATTAGAGGTATTAATTACGACTGGCTAGTCACTGAAATGTCAGCCACACCGGAACAAGGCACCACGTCATTGCCGTTCTACAAAGTTCGAGAAAAATGGGATGACGTCACATCTAGACCGAGAGTTTTCCAAGTTTACGATTTAAAGTACATGATCGCCTGCTACATAGAATCGCCACTAGATGGCTCAGCATACGTTTCCTTCCCTTGCTACCTTCCTTTGTTTCCCCACCTAAGATCACTTCCCTCCTCTGGGGCGTCAATGGTATATAACGCACCAGGTGTGACAATGAAAAAACATTCTTGCAAGAGAATTGAATCAAGGAGGTATAATGTAGGAATCCTAACTAATATTATAAATGCAAATGTCGGTTTGTTTGTTTGTTACGCTTTCACGCCTAAAATACTCGACCGATCATCATGACATTTTGCATACACGTTATCATGGGTACAGAAAAGCACATAAGGGACCTTTCATCCAGAAAAAAAGTACTATTCCTGAGGGATAGAAAAAAATAACTTTTAGACGGTTGTCTGGCATAACACCTGATAGGACATGAATTGCAACATGATGCCTGGAGTACAGAAAAAGGGACCTGCGGTACCCGGAAGAAAATCTGATATGCTGAATTAAAATCTGTTCTCGAGTTATTTTAGGCACATCTATCTTAAAATGATTAATAAAAATCTGTCCCCAAGTTATTTTTGGCGCATCTATCTTAAAATGATTAAAAATAATTACATTCAGCTAATTAAGTCTGTCTGTTCACCCCGTTATGGTAAATGACAAAATTGTCGTAAGAAGTTTGGTATTATTCTGTGATGAACTCAAATTAAAACATTATTTTTACTAAAGTGCCTTTAACGTTTAGTACTATAACAACTCGATAGATGGTGCGGTATCGATTTGTACTATTTAATGTACTAAGATTTCATTACTCCCAAAATCTGATAGATGGCGCTGAGCATATTTTAAAACGCGGTATCATTTTGTATTATCTATGGCTATTTTAAACTCATAATTGTGAAGTTTGGAGAAAGGGAAGAAAGGGAGTTGGGGGACCGTATCGATGAGAAATAACAATACATGTTTGCGATTCATTTGTTTACAAACATTGATTAGTTACCATTTATTCATCTGTGTTTAGTCCTATTTTAATAATATTGTAATTGTTTTACGTTTTCAGTTTATATTGTTCCTTTTTTCCCTTGAGCGATAGTTTATCATTTATTATTCTTAGGTTAGTTATCTTACTTTTAATTCTATTATTTTTACCTATAAGGCAATAGTTTGTTTGTTTTAATTTTTAGGTTAGGTACTTTTTTTCTTTTAAATAAAGTTTTTTTCTTTTTTGAAATGCCTTGCAAACGTAATTCTAACTTATTCAGGAGCTCATCGCGAGCCCGGGCAGCTAAAATTGCTCGATCCCAAGAATCCTCCGTTCATGCCGAATTAAGGAGGCAAGAACAAGTGGAGCGACAAGCTGCTTCGAGAGCTGATGAGACACCTTCTCAAAACCAGGAAAGACTGGAGGACCAAGCCACCCCCAGGCTTCTATGAGATCATCTGAGAAGCCCCTTCAAACACAATTGCGTTTGGAGGAACAATCCAAACACCAGAGAGCTCGGGAAAGCTTCTGAAACGCTCCTTCAAACGCAGATCCATTTAGATGTACAAGCTGAACGCCAAGCTGTTTTGAGAGCAACTGAGACGCCTCATCAAACGCAGCACCGTTTAGATTAGCAGGCTGAACACTAGAGAGTTTGAGAGCTACTGAGACGCCCCTTCAAACGCAGCTCCATTTTGAAGAACAAGCTCAGCGGCAGGCAGCCATTTGAGTAACAGAAACTACACAACATTCGCAGGAGAGAAGAATCGTTCATGCAGAAATGCAAACCAAACGCCAACGAACTTTTATGCGTAACAGTTGTCCGTATTTAATAATTCTGGATTTGAATACGATCCTTTAATTGATTACAAAAATCATACTTTAATTATTGTTGTTGGTTTGATGAATAAAAAATGCCAGTTTTGTGATGCTTTAAAATGGAAAGATTAGACCGCAGGGATGTGTTGTTCTAATGGCAAAGTTTCCCTTCCTTTACTTGGTGAACCAGAACAACCTCTGAAAACTCTATATTTATATGATGCGAATGAATCACGGCGCTTTTTAAATAGAATTAGAAAGTAGAACTCATGATTTCAAATTACATCTTTTGGAGTAGATGAGGAGATAAGAATACCGGGGGTTCACCAACCTTTACCGTACAAGATCAGATATATCATCAAATTGGTTAATTTTTTTTAACAGAGAACCAACAGCATACATTCTTTATTATTGACAATTAATTGTCAATTGGCTGCATAATGCCAACTACCGAGTCGCAGGTGGCTGCGTTGTCTGATGGCTTGTGATCCCATATAATCACATGTTTATAAGCTGACGACTTCTGCACGTCCATCATAGACTCTGCCTTAAAATATGAGTGAAGAATGACCATGGGCACGGGACGAATCCTGGATAGCTCAGTGGTAAGAGCAGTGGCGTACTAAGCCGAAGGTCCCGGGTTCGATTCTCGTGTCCAGGTGTCATTTTTCAATTTTCAAATATGGCTTCTGAACGGTGCTAAATAAAGATGGTTGCTACCTTAAACTTCATACATCATTTGGACGTGAAATGTTAATGCTGGTTACTTACACGCTTGTATGTAAATATGATGACAAAATGACCATTCAAAATTAAAGATAAATTGTTTTTGGAAGAATAGTTATATTGAAAATACGTGATTTTGACAGCTCTAATTAGTGAAAGGTGATGAATTACTTTGTGTCCCAATTAATATGGGGCACCTTATAGTAGGGGGTGTGAGGGTGTATAAGAAGGCTCATTAGCTACTCTTGTTTATTAGGTTATAATGCAGGTCATTAAGGAATAATTTCCAGTTTGGCTGTACTGCATGACAAAATATATATATATATATATATATATATATATATATATATATATTATGATGCAACGTGTACCCCATGGCTACTCAGTGTCCTTTACCACCTGGAAGAGAAGTAAACAATTTCATGTGTTTCCCCATAATATTGCGTGAATTTTTGAACACTCTGTATTTATTATTTGAAATACTGTTTTAAACTAATATATTTGTATTGTTGACTAGCATAAGTAGCCGGCGTTATCCCAGACAATGTTTTGCTTTGCTTCAAAAAGTAAAAAGATCTTCATTTATTACTTATGATCCAGTTTTTGATTAATTTTTGTTTTCAAAATTATAAAATTACTGCTTCTAGGTGCATAAGTTTGTACTAATTTTTAAATCTCAGACCTCTGCATGCGGTGGATAGCTCAAAATTCTCAAGCTATACAAATTATGTAACTAACATAAATAACTTTGTGCTCAAAAAAATACTTGTACACTCCTTTCTACTTTCTCGGTATCTTACAGGAAAAGAAAGTATTGTGATCGTCAAAAAAAATCGTGATCGAGATTTTGATGATTCTCGACGTTTCATGACCCCCCAAATTCGAAAAAGTGTTTTTGAATTTACATCTGTCTGTCTGTACCTCCGACTATAACTTGGACTATTTTACCGATCAGGCTAAATTTTCTCAAAATCGGCTCTAACGTTTTTGAATTAATTTAATTTTAAAACATTTATAAATATTACAAACAAAATGGCTACTCACAAGATTTCGGCTAAATTACTTTTAGGTCTCCGGTCTGATGTGTAAATTATAATTTTTTATCATATCTCAAAAACTATTTGAGATATGAAATTACTTATCGAAAATATGTATATATATCTATAATACAAATATTTTAACCAAGCATATTTTTATAAAACTAATAGCCTTCAAGCTATACGCAAATATATATATTTTTTAACGTTTCTAACACTAAACCCTGTAACGATTTTGATTAAAATTCTTATCTAGGCGTTGATTAAGATTATAAATAAACCGGCTATTTTCATTTTTCCATGAAAATTACTTTTAGGGTACTTCACAGAAGCTGAAATTTATGTATCTCCGCAAATATAAGAGGTACTAAATAACTTATCATAGCGAAATTGTAGTAATATTAAAAATAAAAAACTTTTATATGAAATATTTTTATCAAGCACAACAGTTTCTGAGATATTGGCAAATGTATTAATACAATTTTGTGAGAGTTAGTTGTAAAGAGATACTACCTAAGTTTTGACGCAATAATTCTCCAATCTCATAAAGTAATTAAATATAAGTAAGTCTCTCAAAAAGTTTATGTTATTTTTCCTTAAGCCTCTTAGGATAAATGTTTGTACAACAATATATACATCCATTTTAGACTCAATAGTCAATATTTACATTTTTTATTGGTCAAAATTTATAAAGAGAAATTAAATAGCAATGCGATAGCATGAAGATTTTCAACACCTAATAAAATGTTGAAAATTTTAATCGGAAGTTGAAATTTTAATACGAAGTGTTGACCATTGTTGAGCCAATATTGATCTTTTTTAATCAGTCCAAACATACAAATGAGGGCATTAATTCTTTAAAAATAAAATTTTAGAATTTAAAACTGGGACTCAAAAAATGTTTTACATAACTATAGTGCAATTTATACTTGAGTTTGCTAGGTATATTATTTTGTTTCCCATATATTACGAGTTTTGAGTAAATATCTCCATTTTTAAACAAGAGAGCGAGAAAGTCCGTGCGGAGTTCCATGCCATTTATTTTTAAACACGATGAAGAGGTTTCACTGCTCTCAATTCTCATTGTTTTTTAAAGTAGAACACAGTAAATCACACCACGATGCAGCATCTGGTTCAACTTGTATTACTTGCCAAATTTAGATGTCATCCGTGGGGTGAGATAGTGTCCTTAGTTAGGAGAGTAGGGAAATAGTGTTAATGTTAGTGTTTTTGCACTTTTTATAGAAAAACTTTTTTTGACCAAAATAAATACGATATTGCTTCATTAGAAACACAGATTTTAATTCTCTTAGCAGAGTAATATAAACAAATCCGACACCTTAGCCCAGTCGGTTGAGTGTCTGTCTACTGAGTTAAGGGTCCCGGGTTCGATCTCTGACATGGCCAAAAAATATATCATTGGTGAAAAGCAAGCCGGCAATGAAAAATATATGGTTATAGTAAAAAGCTGGATTGGGCCACAGGCTGGAAACAATAATGAATGGAATATTAGTAGAGTGATATAAACAGTTGTTTATTATCTGTCATTTTCATAGAGGCATTAGGTTAGAAACGTTTTTAAATGGAGGAAAAAAGTTGTCATTAAATTCTAGGACACTCTTGAAAGATATACAAGAAGTGTTGGAGTCATCATGTAAAGAAAATTAAATTCTATATTTCTTGTAGAGAATCATTTGATTTATTTTGACCTAATTATTTTTATATTAAAATTATAAAATTCCTGCCCTTAACTCGAATTCCCTACACCCCCACATGACAACCACAAAAGCTGTGGCTACACGAATCCAAACACGCACACAGTCATTTTCTAGCAAGTGGCTACACGAGCCGCACCGCACCGCACACCTGTCCCACCGCATTTCCGTACTTTTTAGTAAACCATAGCATTAAGATTTAGTTGTAATTACATTTTATAAGCTGAGTATATATTATACACAAATATGTAATTTATAATAGTTTATTTGTATTTTTACTTTTACTTGCATAGGTTTTCACCTATTTTCATTAAATTAAGTTAGCTATTAACTACGAAGATAAAAGTTTTAAGGTAGCTAATAATTAAGAAGAAGAATGTTTGTTGTTCAATAATTTGTCGTATATAATATTGATTATCTTGTATTTAATGTTGGAAACAATGACTACAGCATCACACATGCAACGGCTGTGAAAGAAATGCCGTTCGGAAGCTTCCGAACATTTATTTCCGGTGGTTGGTGGCCACACGGTCCGCACCCACCGCAAAAGTGCGAAGAAATCCTTCCTCTCTAGACGGTTCGTCCACGCCTGTGTGGTGCGGTACGGCTCCGTGTAGCCGGCCCTTTAATCGGCTTGGATGTTTTTTTACCGCTGCTTTTATAGTAACTTTCACAACACTCTGGAATGCCCCAACAGCTCGCTAATCGACTGTTGGACCAATCGAAAGCAGCTCTTTGTGTGTCACGGGATGTAAACAGATGACACACAACCTGCGGCTATACTCTAAATAAACAGTTGTTCTATTGATATGACGTGACCATCTACACGTGTTCTCTTTCACCATCTGCGTGGAACTGACAGTTTGGCTCAGGGATAGTGTGCCTGATTCTGATTTAGATAACTTGGCACACCACTCAAAAATATGTGGGGTGGGGCTAATGCTCTAGATCTGGCGGAGACCTACAGTCTAACGTGGGCACCGAACCACGGTGGGGGCCTGGCAGTCCCCACATTCACAAAGCGTGAAAGCACACACTTTGCCAGAGGTGAAGGAATGGTCTGGTAATCAGATAAATCTGTGACGGGACCGGGATTTGAGCCCCGGACCCTTTACACAAAAGTCTGACACCCTACCCCTAGACCGCCAGGTCCCCGACACACAAAATAAGTAATTATAATTACTTGTGCTGGTTTTTGATTGCAGTTAATTGTGTTGGTTTTTTTTAGTACAGTGTCTTTCTACCAGTTCTGGTTATACGCTTATAAGCAAATACGCTAGTGGTTTTAGGGATTAGAAAGGTTATATTTAGAGGAAGTATAACCGCATTTGCTTGAAGTGAGAGTGGAAAACCACCGTCAATACACCCGACCGAGATTCAAACCTCGATCTTCCCGTCATCAGCACCCGGGAAATTTACAGCGAGAGTAGCGCGTTAGACCACGCAGCCACCGATGTGGTTGTGGTTGTAATTACATAAATTATCTAACTAGCCTTAAAACGATTGCTTTATATTTCACCAAATATGCAGGAATATTAAAATGTAGACATTTCAAAAGGTTTCTAGAGGATTAAACCATTAAGAACTAATGATACACATTTTGTCCGCGTTAAATTCCTCATAATTTGCGATTATATTCATGGTGGATATATTCCTAAGGATAATCAGTTCAACTCAAAACTACTCTTCAAAGAGTTCCAGGGCTCCGTTGTTTTCCCCATTCATAGTTGGGGAATCACAATGTGCACTATTTCAAATTACATTTTATAATTTATTTTTGTATATTTGGCTACAATTTATGATTACAAGGAAATAAATTATCGTAGCGGATATTGTGCAGGTGTAGGTTATCTACATTTTGTATTAGTGTCTATAATGAGCGTTGATAAGTAATGCCAGTTTAAATAATCTTATTTTATTTTTTAAAAGATTATGTTTAAACATCATGGCTATCGATAATTTAATCTAAGTTGTAGCATCGAAGAAGGTTAAATTTCTCCAGTATCAGGTGGAGAGATGATAAAATCACCTTGATGTGTAGCTTATGGAAACCCTCAATTCATCCGACAGATAATCCAGCATTTATCTCCGCAAACAACCCAGACCGTGTGCAGGCCTTAATTTATGAATAGTAGCTAAAAACTGACTGCTCTATAAATACTGGGTAGCTCATTCGTAATTAAAGTATTTTAATTAACTTAATTTTAACATTACGATTTAACAGGCACTTCACAAATTTAATTTCGACTGACGTTTTAGATCACACTTTGACCATCACACCAAGATGCACACCCCTTGTCAGGAACTGTGATAGTAGGGTAGTTAAACTACCCTCTAGCTGTCTATGTCCGTGGTTAAAGTCTTAGTGTCATCGACCGCATATCCAAGTGATTCTGGCTAGATTTCAGATGGCCAAAGCCAAGAATCAAACCATTAGTTACATTTCTTATCAGCATCAGTGGATAATCTAAAGCATATCTAAATTATTTATTTAACGCTCCCTGTATTTATTTAATTACGTACACCCTGTCTTATTACCCAATTGGACTATCTGAATAATTATACCGAACGAATGGAAAGATAGAAGAATTAATAAAAAATGTATCCTCCTTTGCATGGAAGGGAAGTGGGAAATTCACCCTAGGTGCGGTACATCCTCTTGGGATAAGAGCTCCGAGCTCCTTGACAACGCCAAACAGACAGCTTAGTCCGCGTGCACACTGATGCGGATTACGATCCATGTAGTTAAGCATTATTTTATGAGGTACAAATATATTACAATCGTAACAAGGGCGTCAATTGGAATGTGTTTTTGAATGTAAGTGTACCTGCCACAGAAACATTCCTCGCCTCCCATGTTTTCTGTTGCTCGCGAAATTTCGATTTCCTGAAATGGCGTCGTAAAGAAGGTTATAGCTTCAGTTTGAAGGTGGAGTGGGGGAAAGAGGATAGGGGGAAGAGGGGAGGGGGGAGTTTCGAGTTACTGCTCTGTGGAGGAACGATGGGCCATGGGGAAAGGTTTAGGAGAAGCTTGAGGGAGGAAAATGATGGGAAGGAAAAAATGAAATTGATTTAAAAAATAAATATAAATGAGATAAATATGTCCTATATAAGTAGTTTGTTTAGCGTAACCTTTAAATCTTGAGGTCATAAGGGTCGACTACAAGCTACGGAAGGGTAGTTAAAGTTAAATATCTTACACACATAACTTTAAGGAATATTCCAATTTAAAAAAAAAAAAATTATCATTTGGTAAAACTACGTGAAAAAGTATGTTGATTTCAAAAAAAGATAATTTATTCTGAGCTAAAATCTAGTTCAGTTGGATAACTGAGAATATATCGTAAATCCTATTTAATTGGACTAGCAGCCTAAGATGTCAACTTCCCCTGATGCCAGTTTTTTGGTTGGGGTTAAAATCTCAGTCGGGTGTACTGAGGCTTAGGTTTTCATAAATTATTTTCCACTTTCCCCCCACGCAAATGAAGAACGTTTCCTTTAATTTCACTATTCATCATCCCTACTTCATTAGTATAAACATACGGATATCCTGGATGCGGTGCAAAAAAATGATATACATTTTTATTTTAAAATTAAATTATGAAGCTGGGTTGAAAATTTTATATTGGTATGTGTATTGTGCGCTGGAAATATTCTTGTAAATATTCCAAAAATAATAATTCTCATGAGGTGACCTGGTGGTCTAGAGGTAAGATGTCAGACTTCTGTGTGCGGGTCCAGGGCTCAATCCTCGTTCCCGGCACAGATTTATCTGATTGCCAAACCCTTCCTTCTCCTCTGACAAGACGTGTATTAATCACAACTTGTGAATGTGTGGAGTGCCAGGCGTTCATCGTGGTTCGGATCCCACGTTAAACTGTAGGTCCTTCATTTCATCTCACAATCACCCTACCATTACACATTAGCGCAAGTGCGTATAACCCGAACGGGCAGTAAGACGCGGTGCTAGTAATAATAATAATAATAATAATAATAATAATAATAATAATAATAATAATAATAATAAATTTTTCCCTCATGAGCTGCGCTTAATAAGCTAACATCAAACACAAATCTAATAAATAACTAAAAATGGGATATATTATGTGGTTAGGAATATTCTCTCTCTCTTGCTCTTAACCATTTCAGGGGTAGGTCCTACTTTATTTTTGTACTCATTTATGTTATTCATATAAATAAATTCACTGCAAGGTATTGCAAATGCCATCGTTTATCCTCTAAGGACAATTTGGACAGTTATGTATGCGTCGTTGTTATCAACCCTTCACACAGTCTTCAGTTAAGCATATCTTACCATTACAATTATAATTATAAATGATCCTCGTTTAAAGTGGGATGGTGGGGAAATGTGAAGATAAGATTCAGCAAAATAAATTATTCCCCTAGTACAAGCATAGAGTTTAATTTTCTTCACATTGTAATCTCAAAAGTTCTTGAATATCCATCAAGGGTGTCCTAGAATTTGATGATAACTTTTTATTTTCATTTAAAAAGTTTCCCGCCAAATGCTAATACGCCCATGATAGATATTTAAGAACTGTTTAGAATATTACTTTGCTGTTTAGAAAATCAAATGCTATAACTCTAATGAAACAATATTTTATTTATGTTGACTAAGAATTTGTTTGTATGAAAACTAAAAAAAAGAACTTTTCTTGTGTTTCCTTTCATTACACTTTGAATTGTGCTTTGTTCTAGCACCACTTTGTAGGAATATCTATATGTTTACCATTATGTGCCTTCTAATGTTCGTAATTTCATTTAATAGTTCGTTGCCACTCCCAGCGAGCTGCCCATAGCTACCAAATATTTATTTAAGCGTAGGCAAGAATGATCATAAACCATTAATTATATTATTCCAAAGTGTTATAATTGCTAACATATACCATTGACTTGGAATCTACAGTATTTCAATTAGTTACATTTATAAATGTAGGCCTATTGTAGTCTTATTAAACTACAAATATATTAAAATTATTAAATATTGTAGGCCTATCCTTATTTAGCTCTAACCATAACAAATATGATTTACTTTCAAGTAGCAAGATTTAGTTATTATTAGTATTATTATTATTATTATTATTATTAATTTTATTATTATTATTATTATTATTATTATTATTATTATTATTATTATTATTATTATTATTATTAGCACCGCGTCTTACTACCCGTTCGGGTTATACGCACTTACGCTAATGTGTAATGGTAGGGTGATTGTGAGATGAAATAGGGGGCCTACAGTTTAACGTGGAATCCGAACCACGGCGAAGGTCTGTTATTCCCCACATTCACAAGTTGGGATTAATACACGTCTTTTCAGAGTTGAAGGAAAAGTTTGGCAATCAGATAAATCTGTGCTGGGAACGAGGATTGAACCCCGGACCCCCATCCCAGAAGTCCTACACCTTACTCATGAATCAAGTGGTTGACAGTCAACCAGTTGGACGACAAACTATTGGAAAGCTAGGAAGGGCAAATGGTCGACATTACTTGGAGAAACGGCTCGACAAGCTCATGAATCAAGTGGACGATAGTCAAACGGTAGACAAACTATTAGGAGGATAGAATGGACCAGTGGTCGACATGACTTGGAGAAACTGCTCGACAAGCTCATGAATCAAGTGGACGATAGTCAAACGGTAGACAAACTATTAGGAGGATAGAAGGGACCAGTGGTCGACATGACTTGGAGAAACTTCTCGACAAGCTCATGAATCAAGTGGACGATAGTCAAACGGTAGACAAACTATTAGAGGATAGAAGGGACCAGTGGTCGACATGACTTGGAGAAACTTCTCGACAAGCTCATGAATCAAGTGGACGATAGTCAAACGGTAGACAAACTATTAGGAGGATAGAAGGGACCAGTGGTCGACATGACTTGGAGATACTACTCGACGAACTCATGAATCAAGTGGACGATAGTCAAACGGTAGACAAACTATTAGGAGGATAGAAGGGACCAGTGGTCGACATGACTTGGAGAAACTTCTCGACAAGCTCATGAATCAAGTGGACGATAGTCAAACGGTAGACAAACTATAAGGAGGATAGAAGGGACCAGTGGTCGACATGACTTGGAGAAACTTCTCGACAAGCTCATGAATCAAGTGGACGATAGTCAAACGGTAGACAAACTATTAGGAGGATAGGAGGGACCAGTGGTCGACATGACTTGGAGAAACTGCTCGACGAGCTCATGAATCAAGTGGACGATAGTCAAACGGTAGACAAACTATTAGAGGATAGAAGGGACCAGTGGTCGACATGACTTGGAGATACTACTCGACGAACTCATGAATCAAGTGGACGATAGTCAAACGGTAGACAATCTATTAGGAGGATAGAAGGGACCAGTGGTCGACATGACTTGGAGATACTACTCGACGAACTCATGAATCAAGTGGACGATAGTCAAACGGTAGACAAACTATTAGGAGGATAGAAGGGACCAGTGGTCGACATGACTTGGAGAACTTCTCGACAAGCTCATGAATCAAGTGGACGATAGTCAAACGGTAGACAAACTATTAGGAGGATAGAAGGGACCAGTGGTCGACATGACTTGGAGAAACTTCTCGACAAGCTCATGAATCAAGTGGACGATAGTCAAACGGTAGACAAACTATTAGGAGGATAGAAGGGACCAGTGGTCGACATGACTTGGAGATACTACTCGACGAACTCATGAATCAAGTGGACGATAGTCAAACGGTAGACAAACTATTAGGAGGATAGAAGGGACCAGTGGTCGACATGACTTGGAGATACTACTCGACGAACTCATGAATCAAGTGGACGATAGTCAAACGGTAGACAAACTATTAGGAGGATAGAAGGGACCAGTGGTCGACATGACTTGGAGATACTGTCGACGAGCTCATGAATCAAGTGGACGATAGTCAAACGGTAGACAAACTATTAGGAGGATAGAAGGGACCAATGGTCGACATGACTTGGAGAAACTGCTCGACGAGCTCATGAATCAAGTGGACGATAGTCAAACGGTAGACAAACTATTAGGAGGATAGAAGGGACCAGTGGTCGACATGACTTGGAGATACTACTCGACGAGCTCATGAATCAAGTGGACGATAGTCAAACGGAAGACAAACTATTAGGAGGATAGAAGGGACCAGTGGTCGACATGACTTGGAGAAACTGCTCGACGAGCTCATGAATCAAGTGGACGATAGTCAAACGGTAGACAAACTATTAGGAGGATAGAAGGGACCAGTGGTCGACATGACTTGGAGAAACTTCTCGACAAGCTCATGAATCAAGTGGACGATAGTCAAACGGTAGACAAACTATTAGGAGGATAGAAGGGACCAGTGGTCGACATGACTTGGAGAAACTGCTTGACGAACTCATGAATCCAGTGGTTGACAGAAAACCGGTCGACAAAATTAAAACTAATATTTTGAAGACTGGTGGGTCAAGTGGTCGAAACTAGTAGGATCAAAAGTGGTCGATAGTCACCCGGTCGACATGAGAGGAAAACATCATGATGGATTGAGTCATGGATGGGTCAAGTGCAGGACAGCAAACAAGAGCTTGACAATGAAATTGTAAACTGAAGAGAACATACACAATAATATAATACATCCTATCAATAATTATTTGTAATATTATCTATATAATGTTTATAAAAGATAAATTCCCCCCTCACTCACTAACTCATTACTCACTCTCCCACTAATTGAAAGAAAGAAAGCTGAAACTTAACAGGTTAATTAAAAAAAACACAAAACATAATATATACTGACTGCATGAAAATTGGTGAGTATCACTAACTATCCCAATTCCCGATTATTTAGAAGGTTGAAATTTTTCATAGTTGTATATCAGAGGGTTTTTAGAAAAGATACGCCAACATAATAATTCAAATTTGATCTCTAAGAGGTAAAAAGGAAGGTTTGAGAATTTAACCAGATTAATTAATGTGTCGTTTGTGCTGATATAGAGCCTTTAAATTTAAAATTTAGGTTATTTTATAAAATTATAGGGGAGACGATTTTAAGGAGTTTTCAAATGTCATCTCCTAAGGAGGAGGAAAGGGGTAAACAGGGGTGGGAAATCTCAGATATGGCGGCTGCTTCTTCTATTCACTTAGGCCAAAATATAAAATCAAAGCCCGTCTTAGACGGGTACATCAGATGGTCCATTAATATACTAAAATCCGCTTCAGTTGCCACATGGTCTAAGGTGTTACTCTCGCAATAGACTAGATTACCGATGATGGGGATATCGGGGTTAGAGTCCCAGTCAGGTGTACCAAGGCTTTTAATAAATTGTTTTTTACACTTTCCTTCTTCACAACTGCGTCTACATCTCCTCGTTTAATCCTTTGTGTGTCATTTTGAGATATGTTGATTTTGAATTATGGTTAATAAAAGCGTGGGAATATGGAGAATTTAAGTAATTTAGTTTTAGGGGCGGAAGGCCTTGCAAAATCGTAAGTTTAGGACGTGATGATTATTAAGATCTGCCTTTATTGTGTCTCTTATTACCACCCTTATGGATTATACCTGTTCTTTTAAATTTGTATAACTTGACAAAAATTAGCCGATTATGATGTGGATTCAATTTTTTCCCTCGGGAACATTTAAGTTGGAATTCCCCACTTTATACCATTCGATCACAGAAGCGGGTCACTACAATCCATTTAGGCCTTTATGCTAAGATCGGACGTCAGTCCAGGACCCAGATTTTGATAACATGCCTGACATCTTGTTTCTTTATTTTTTGTTCGACACAGACAATGTTAATAAGTGGGCCATATAAACTATATAAACTTTATTCAGAAATATATATTTTATAGGTCATTTATTGTCATTTTAGTAATATTTTATTGGTTTGCGTCATTTGTAAGTCATTTTGGCGTAATTTTAAGGCATTCATGTTGAATTAGTATAATTTTAAATACTTTAAATATTGTATAAACACATACCTTTTGTCAATAAACAGTTTTCAGAATGACAAAATTATTTAGACCATGCAATTTATATCCTTTTAACTTGAACGTTTATAAAATACTCATTCCTGGTGATACTCTGAGACTAAGCCTGAAAGGGTTGCATTTTATAGTTCACAATTTTGTAAAATGCATGTTTGATTTAATCGGGTGCATTTATCACGATTTTTTGTTCATTTTTAAAATAATTTTTGGAATTTTGGAAGTATTTTTTTTTAGGGTTTTTAGGTAACTTTACTAGTAATTTTTGGATAATTTCTATATCATCAAAATCCGGGCCCTGGACATCACTAATAAACAAAAGAAACTCTACCACCCGTACCTCCAACTGGAATTACTGAGTAAGAGTCGAGCAAGTCAACACTGAGCCAACATTGCTGCATGTGACAGTAATCAATCAATCAATAAATCCACCTACGTGGCTTGCTGAAAAAAGAGGTGGACTTATAACTGTAAGCACACTAATTTTATCCCACATTGGTTTTAAAATTAATGAAAAATTATATGTAAGCATTTGAATAGTCATGTATCATTAATGAGCTCCTTAATCTCAACACACACATCATA